>JAQPCC010000069.1:600000-1135546 GCA_028392965.1 Lindernia subracemosa
GCATTTGGCATACATGTCCGTCAATGCACTACCAACTGCAACATCAGACTCCAGGGAGTTCCTTACTGCATAGGCATGAACCTCTCTGCCCTTTTTCAAAGCTGCTAGGGCTGCACAGCCGGGAAGAACCGTCATGAGGGTCACCGTGTTGGGCCTGAACGAGACCTTTGCATCCTTGTCAGAACCGTAATTGTCTTCGGTTCTTACCTGCATTTCTCTTAGTAAGGAAAAAGCATCTTCGTGGCGTCCACAGACCACATAGCCAGTGATCATCGTATTCCACGACACGATATCTCTCTTCTCCATGGTCTGAAATATGTATTCAGACTTGTCTACCTTCCCGATCCTCGCGTACAAATCCATGACTGCATTCTGGACGTACCTATCTCCCCCCAGGCCCAGCTTGAGAACGTAGGCGTGCATTATTTCCTTGTCGTCGAACTCCTCACAGTGCACACAAGAAGGCAAAACACTTGCCATCGTGGTGGGATTGGGGAAAAGGCCCGATACTGTCGTTAACTCCATGAACAACTTCAGTGCGTCCATGTAAAACCCATTCTGGGCGTAGCCCGCAAGCATGGCGTTCCAGATAGCGAGCTTCCTATCTAATGCTGCGTCGAACACCCTCCGCCCGCTGAGGACGTGCTTACAGTTGCAATACATGCATACCAAAGCGCTGGCGACGTACGAGTTCCCTATGAGACCGCAGTTCCTGAAGACGAAAGCATGGATTTCTTTCCCGAGGTCCAACAGTTCAAGATGGGAACATGCAGGGAGCACGCTCGAAAGGGTGACTCCATCGGGCTTTATCCTTTCGTCTATCATGTAAGAAAAATACTCCAACGCTTCGTGGAATCGGTCATTCTGGGAAAATGTACTGATGATTGTGTTCCAAGAAACCATGTCGCGGTGACCAAACATCTCAAACACAATCCTAGCATCCTCTAGCCTGCCCAGCTTAGCGTACATGGCCATCAGGGCGTTGTTGGTGAAAGTCTTTGTGTCGTTGGTCCTCAGGCTATAACCATGAACCTGCTTTCCGAGCATTATCGCCTCTCGTCGATCCTTGCTGCTCATGTTACTGCACGCAAGTGCCACGCTGACAAGAGTAAACGAACTGGGATGAATCCCCTCCGAGCCCATCCATCGGAAGGCCTCAAGGGCAAGCTCCCATTCTTGGTACTTGCACAGAGCATTGATTAAAGAGTTCCAAGAGACTTGGTCCCTCTGGGAAATTCTGTCGAACAGCTTGAAGATGTGCTGAAGATCATCCCCGCACCGCGCGTACATGTGCATAAGCGAGTTGGCGACGGTGACGGAGCTCAGATGGTAGCCGAGCTTGACTATGAAGGCATGAATCTGCTCTCCCAAGTCCAAGTCCTGGAGGGATGTGGCTGCCTTCAGAGCAGCCGGGAAAGCGAAGTTGTCCGGTAAGATGCCGGCGGAATGCATGTCGACGAAGGTGGAAATGGCTCCTCGGAAAGAGGAAGACCTCGTCTGAGACCGAAGGGATTCGACCCATGATTTCTTGGAACGGGTCAGAACAGTCGAAGAATCATAGTCAAATGAAGGAAGGGGAGCAGATGACAATGGAGGCGAGAACTGACATATCATCATCTCATCTCTCTCATCTCCTATCCATAGAAAGCTTTCTAATCTTTAATACAAAAAACGCGCGCAGAGAGTAACAGCGACTTTGCCTTGGGTAGAATTGTCATTTAACCACACCGACCACTGGCGTGGCGGCGTTAAATTGGCCTTTAACAACTAACGCGACTGACCAATGCTCGGCGTCATTGAGATTGAGAGGTGGTGGACGCAACCGTGTATAAACCACCGGCAGGCGTCCGCCGGCGGGAAGTTTCTTCTCTTAGATCGCTAAACACCTTCAGCGTCACATAAATTCATGGTTGCTATGTTTCAGAGCCGCCCATCTGTATATTTATTCATCCAAAACGAAATGGAAGTAATTGAAAAACATGGAATTCTGTCCTTGGTTGGATTCTTTCCTTTTCTTTCCGTTGCATTTTGTAATTAGTTTGGTTTAAAGAACGGTAAAAGAATCTGTTTACAGAGCAACAAAAACAAGCAATTTGGACGGTAATATCTGCCTAATCAAAAACTGAAGTTGGAGACAAAACCCAAACTGCACCCCCTTTTAAATTATGCGATGGTTCTCCATGAATGAATCGCAAGTTCAAGACAAACCAAGAAAAGGCCTTTGAGAATATTACATTGAGTTCTTTTTTTTTTTGTGTTTTTTTTTTTGTTTGAGTAAATGCTCTCTATAGTCAGTCTTCCTCCCTTCTTGTTTAAGCTGTAATCCTCTTCTATACCTTGGAACTTTTCAAGATTACTGTCAAAGAAGCCATGCCATGTAGCTGCTCAATTCAGTTTGCTGTCTTTGCTGCCTTTTTTATCTGGGGAATTCATTTCCGTAGGATGATATGACAAAAAAATTGCATCTTTAACAGTCTAGGATTATATATGCAGGTGCTAATTTAGAACTTGCAGACGTCCTAATCAGTTCACTTAAGGTTTCACCAAACTGAGAAACTCAGCTTTTCTGGGACCTTTTGCTTCTGTGAAGGCGCCATTCATTTCAGCTCTAGCACTCAAACTGCAAGCTCGACTCAACCATGATGTCTATGCTAAACAAGTTGAAGTTAATAACCGTCGATGTCACTGGCACTTTGATGGCCTACAAAGGGGAGCTCGGCGACTACAACTGTGTGGCCGCGAAGGCGGTCGGCCTCCCATGTCCCGACTACAAACGTGTCCACGACGGCTTCACACTTGCCTACGCGGAGATGGCCAAGAACCACCCCTGCTTTGGCCGAACGTCTTCTGGTGGAGGACATGCGTGCATGATTCCTTCGTCCGGGTTAGAACAGAAACTTATTTCCTATGCAGTATGTCAAGCATCAATTCTTGGCTGTAATTACTCAGTAAGATAAAGAATCCACAATCCTTACAGTGGCTTACTGTAATGTGGTTCAGGCGGGATACATTTACGACGAAGAGACATTCGAGAAGATCTTCAGACGCATATACGCAACGTTCGGGTCCTCAGCCCCTTACAGTATATTTCCCGATTCACAGCCCTTCCTGAGATGGCTGCGTGAGAACGGTGTAATCGTGGGCATCGTCAGCAATGCGGAGTATAGGTATAAAGATGTCATCCTTCCAGCATTAGGTCTACATCAGGTAAGTTCCTTACAATATGTAAGAAGGCAATCCTTTCTGCCATTTTGCTATCGTGTATCTTTATATAAGGGATCGGAGTGGGACTTTGGCGTCTTCTCGGGACTCGAAGGCGTGGAGAAACCCGACCCGAGAGTGTACGGAATAGAATTACAGAGGGCTGGAGATATAGCTCCCGAGGAGGCTCTTCATATCGGAGATAGCATGCAGAAAGACTATTCACCGGCAAAGAGCGTCGGGATGCACGCAGTATTGTTGGACCGTTTTAAGACGCCGGAAACTGAGTCTTGGAGGAAAGATGGCGCCGTCGTGCTGCCAGACTTGGCGGCTGTACGAAACTGGCTTTCTTCGGAGGAAGAAAAATCGCTGATAGATTAACCTGCGTTTTCAAGGTTCATTTGCATTTCACTCAAAACGGATTTTACGAACTGCGTTCTAACATGCGTCTATAGGTCCTAAAACGCCGTAATCGATGGTATTTCTTAGCAGATATGAATCAAATCAGAGGCGTTTCACTGATTGAGCATATACAAAGGCGGTAAGGAACACATGATGAAGCCTTTTGTCGGAAAGGGGACAAGCAGCTCAATTTATTACGGAAGCTTCACTCTTAGAAGCATCAACTATTTGTGGATCAGAAAAATGCTGCTGCTCATCTTATTACTGAATCTAAGAGTTTGTTTCTACATCAATCGTCGATGAACGCTCAGATATCTGCTTTTCCACGAGCTACTGAAACTTGCATGAGATGGATATCAGCGCAAACTATCTTCGCTTCATCGCCTCGACCCACAGCAATAAGCCCCTCCATCTTTCCAACTGAGTTATATAACTCTCCGAGAAGGCTTGTTTACGCTGTTCATCGAAACTACTACCACCACATATCAGTAGAAAGGAATCACATGAACCCCCATTGTGTTAAATCCTTGTCTTCATCTATATTACATACAATCCTAAGAAAAGAAATCTGCTACACAATTATTACATGAGCGAACTCTTTTCAACATGAACTCAGGAGTGTTGGGCTTAGGCCCATTTGTGCCTTTGTTTTCTATCCCACATCGGTTGAGAAAAAAAAAAGGCATGGGGTTCCTCTCCTATATAAGGAGGGTTATACCCTGAGTTTATACAGATCAACTCAATAGAAAGTTAATTTGTGTTAACAATTAACTCTAAGAAAATTCCCTTGTGGTGAGAGTTTGGGTTAGCAGGTAGAATTACTTTCTGGTTGTGGGTTGTGGGTTTGGGTGTAGGCGAGCGTAGAAGAATTGTGTGATTGTAATTTTTCACATAGTGGATTTTCTCCGGCCTTGTTGCCCGGGTGGTTTTTCCCTCTTCGTTAACAGAGGGTTTTCCACGTTAAACTTTGTGTTCTCCAGTTTTAATATTTCCAGCGGATCTTGGGCGGAGTTTCGGTGCGGTCGGAATTCCCAACAAGTGGTATCAGAGCGAGGTTAGCCTAGTTGGTGTTTTGAGTATGCTCTGTGGTTGCAGCTTTGTCTGATCTTCCACATCAGAAAGGATACCAAAGAGGTTTGTTCGTGCGGTGGAGTCAGTGACGGGTGGAGCTTGTACGCAGAGGAGTTTTTGATTGCTGCTCGGTTTTCTGCGAAGTTCGTGTTCACTAATCCACGAAGATGTCTGGAAATAAGTTTTCGAATCTGGCGAGATTCGATGTGGAGAAGTTCGACGGAAGAATCAATTTTGGCTTGTGGCAAATGCAAGTGAAGGACGTGTTGATTCAGTCGGGGATACACAAAGCTTTGAAGGGCAAGAAAATTCCCAAAGGCGGTGCTACCAGCAGCACTAAGGAAACAGCTGGGGGAGCGGATTCGACAAATAGCTCCAGGTCGGTAAGTGGAGATACCGAGAAAGATGCTAATGTTCTCTCTCTCTCTCCACGGCCTAAGAGAGACAAGGGCGTCCTTATGGCATGTCGCTAAGTGTCATGAGAGAGGGCGTGTTACTATTAGCGGGTCCACAGTTACACACGGGCATTGGTTTGGCGATGATGCAAGGTGTGTGGTGGAAATTTCGTGTCGAGGGCTGATGAACTTCCGGGAAAGCCAAACGTGGAAGTTGCACCATAGATTTCAGCAAGGTTATTTCGACATGGGCCGAAGAAATGCTTGGATGCGATTCCGAGTGGATATACTTTTATGGTGGAGCATGGTAGCGAAAGCTATGTGGATCTTCATCAAGTGAAGGTGTCAAGGCGGACAAAGTCACAAGGTGGAGGTTGTTGGGCTTAGGCCCATTTGTGCCTTTGTTTTCTATCCCACATCGGTTGGGTAAAAAAAGGCATGGGGGTTCCTCTCCTATATAAGGAGGGCTATACCCTGAGTTTATACAGATCAACCCAATAGAAAGTTAATTTGTGTTAACAATTAACTCTAAGAAAATTGCCTTGTGGTGAGAGTTTGGGTTAGCAGGTAGAATTACTTTATGGTTGTGGGTTGTGGGTTTGGGTGTAGGCGAGCGTAGAAGAATTGTGTGATTGTAATTTTTCACATAGTGGATTTTCTGCGGCCTTATTGCTCGGGTGGTTTTTCCCTTTTCGTTAACAGAGGGTTTTCCACGTTAAACTTTGTGTTCTCCAGTTTTAATATTTCCAGTGGATCTTGGGCGGAGTTTCGGTGCGGTCGGAATTCCCAACAAGGAGTGATCATTCAATGATTGTGTGATTATGAGCTATGATGACATTAATGAAATAGTATTCATACTGAAATCAAGTTCTTGACAAACGCGATTATTACACAATACATAATATATAGTAGCATGGCCAATATTAATCCATGCATGCACATGCATTATATATATATATATATATATATATATATGTATATAGTGTAGAGACCGAAGGTGGAAAGGTTGTCTAGGCAGCAGTACTAAAAGAACTCATGAAGGGAACCGCAAGCTGCTCAAGAAGAGATGTAATGGGGACAGCAACCCTAGCCTCGTACGCAAAGCCATGCAGCTCTTGGCTGTCGCTACTATCGCTGCAAGACGACGACGGGCCGCACCCGCGGCTCACGGCGTAGGGACACGGGGGAACCCAGACCCACCTCTTCCTGCTGAAGTCGAACAGGAGCGCCTCCGCGGATCCCTTCACGAGCATCACCACAAAGTCGCCGTGAGCCACGCAGTCGAACCCGCGGTCGCTTTCGACCTCGGCGAACCGAGCGTACAGCTGCTGGGGCATCCTCTCGATCTCGAGCCACGTCGAGCCGCCGCCGCCGCAGTCCTGCAGGGACCAGAGCCTCAGGCTCTTGGGGACGTTGAGCTTGCTCTTCTCCACCGCCGCTACGAGGACGAGCCGCCCCTGGCTCTCGACCAGGCTCGGGGACCTCAGGAACCTGCGCATGGGGGCTTGGATCTTGGACCAGTGGTTCGTGGCCACGTCGTAGGAGAGGACGCTGAAGGGGCTGTAGTTCATGCAGTAGAACCTGCCGCTGCTTCCGGAAGGTTCCGCCACGTGGACCATCCGACCCGATTCGAAGCTGCAGAGCCTCGGGAGGGACGACGTTGTGCCCCATATGGAGTAGAATCCGTTCCCGTGGATGTGGAAGCTCTCGGAGGTTAGGTTCTTGACGGCGTATGGCGAGATGAGGTCGTCTCCGGCGAACACCACGTCGATGGAGGCGTTCGTGATGGTCAAGCCCAAGGAAGGGCACAGCCTTGGCCTTAAGGCGGACGGCAGCTGAATCAGCGAGCCCGTCAGAGGGTTGCCGAGGACGATGCTCTTCGTACCTCTGCCGTCGGAGACCCAACAAACAAGGCCACCCGAAGAAGAGGCGGGGGAAAACCCCGGCGGGATCGAAGGGGACGAATTTAGGCGGTACCATTTGAGATTTTCTGGGTCGAAGAGGAAGATTTCGTAGCTACTGGCCGCTGGCTTGTGATGAAGATTCGTGGAGCTTGCGCTGCTGCCGGCGGTCGGAGAAGTGAGGTCGGTCGACGATGATCGGTAGATATAGCTGTTTTTAGGCCTTTGGTGCTTGTAGAAGAGGAACCAGCGGTGGCGGCGATCGACTTGGAGGTACACCTCGAGGAAGGCGTTCGAGAATATGAAGGCATACCACCTTTTGCAGACCGCCCGGGCTCTGAACATGGCCGGAGGAGGGAGGCATGCGATGATTCGATCGATCAGTCTCTGAGGCAGTCTGCTCCATATTCTGCGGTCCATGAACAACGACTCAGCGGCCATGCAATTCGAAGAGTTGTTATTGCCGCCAAAGCTGTGAAAGTTGGAGGCAAATGCATATGGTAGTAAGGGTATGCTTATTGGGGCTTGCTGATGAAAGGGATGATCCATGGTTTTGATGCTAAAAGGGGAATTAAGATAAGCGCCCACAACTGTATTATGGGTAAGAATTAGGAAGGACAACTCAAAGAAACCCTAATGTTGTTAACAAGGAAAGTTTAAGGTTTATCTAGGGAAAGCAACTGCACTTCTCAATTTCAGTGGGACGGTGTAAGAAGAAAAGGAAATTCGTGCCAAAGAGCAAACACTTTCTTGGATGTAAGCTATACATTTCTAGCTATACTGAGAAAGACAAGGGTTTGCTTACTACCATGTTTTTCTAAGTCTTTTGGGTTCTTTGTTGATTGGCTTTCGGGTAAGAAGACGAGTGTTTATATAGGAAGAGGAAACATATGTGCCTTTGGTGATTCCCTTGTTTCAACCATTGCTTTCATATGTTCGAGAGAGAGAGAGAGAGAGAGAGAGAGAGAAGAGGACACAGTAAGTCATTGTATGATGAATCCATCTATCATTTCACAGAGTCTCTTGTCAATGCCGAGGAAGGTTTGGATGTGCAGTAACAGACCTGACAAGAAAAAGAAAAACTCAGACACACAGATAGTTATTGCCATCATATAATTGAATAAAGCCATTATTATGCTATGCATTGATCAGACAACATTTTGCTTATCTTGAAGGAGGGTTTAAAGTTAAACCCACCAAACCCTTTCTTTGTTATATTATTACCAGCCAAGGAAGGTACTTCACAGGCATAGATAACCACTGTTACTGTTCTAAAATTATTCTTTGTCTTCCATGGAAATACAATCAAAGTTCATTAATAAGGATCATCAAATCATTGGGGTCCAATTCGATCGAGCTGTGGAGTGCTAAAAACGATGGAAACTAACAAGAGCTGCAATAATGGGGAAAGTGGGAGCAGTTCTGCAGAGCCCAGAAAATAAAAAGAAAAAGAAAGTAAAATCATCGTCGTCCTCGCGACTTTCTCCTTTGGACGAGTAATAACATTCTCTTTCTCGAACTGTGTGGTCTTTTTGCTCGATTTTGTTGAAAGGGATTGCACTTGTCAGACTTCTTTCAGACAAACGAAGATGGGATTAGATAGATCAGTGTGTTGTTTCCATCAGTTTTCAAATTATGATTTGATTGGCCTTATCTATCAGACCCAAAAGAGGAAAGTCTTGGATGGACAGATATGGAAACATTGCTCCCTTTCAAGAAATCTCCAGAAAAGGAAAAGCACTAACACGTCATTTGTGGAAATTGTGCATTCCTTCAAGGAAGAAACAAAAGTCGCCAAAACAGTATCAACGACTATTGTCGTATTATATTTATCTCTCTCTTATTTCTTTTTATCTTTTTTTTTTCTTATGTTTTTTGCTTTTTGTCGTTCGCGCATGGAGACTGTTCTTTCATTCAGTGTCGTTTTGACTTTATTTCTTTCTGTTTCACTTTCCGAAGTTACTTGCGTTTATCTATCAGTTAATCATGGGATCCTTCGAACTATAAGGTTTAAGGATAATATATTATGTAAGAACAAACTATATCTTGACAGCAATATCTGTTTGCTACTAATTAATATTATATTTAACTATATATTGCATTTTTATATTTTGATTCCTTAACATATTAACCCATATTATTTCCATGGTTTTCTTACCTTTATAATTTGCATTTTACAACATCCTATTTCCCTATACTTCATTGTAGACATGGACAAAGGTTGAAAATAACTGCAACTAAACTGACTTTGGTTAACCCTTGACCACAGTTAGAGTTACCTTGGTCTTTTTACGGTTAAACCGAAGGTTCAAACTGCCGGTTCCATTAGGAACTGCATTATTTATCATTAAAATTTTATTTTTTATTTTTTGAAAAATATTTAAAAATAATAATAAAAAAACCTGTTTGAACTGTAAATTGCGGTTTGAACCGTAACCGAAATTGTCTAAAGGGCCGTTGGACTATCCCAAAACCAAAACCAACCGAACCGTAAACTATTTGTCCACCTCTACTACTACATTGCAATAATACAATGGATTTGGAGGTTTAGGAGAAAAGATTCATTTTGGTGTAAGAAATAAGGGCAAAACAAAAGAAAATCACCTTAGCTTGCAATAATTTGTATTTCTAAGGGTTTCAATTTCAGGTCAATTTAGATATCACCACCTTACGAATTACTGCAATAAATCGAACCTACGACAGCGACCAAAGCGCCTCAGAAACGTTCAGCGATATTCTGTCGTGGATGTTTTCCTGCACAGCAACGTCGGAGATTACTAACAGGAAGCAAAGGACAAAGCATGGGGATGAACCTTTCATTACCTTGTTCTCCGGGATTTCAAACTTGGATCTCGTTATTGTCTCGTACAAGAGGATATACCTGCGTGTAAGCAGAGTTAATGTTGTCTGAATGAATTATATTACGACTGAGTAAGTGTGTATAAGCTTGCTTGAAGTACCCACCTCCAAGCCAGTTCACAGACAAGGTCTTTCGGTGCATCGGGCAAGACCTAAGAAAGGCCCAAAGGCAAGGTTTAGAAGATCATTAGCATCATTCGATATGTAGTAAAGACGCAAGATTTTTCAGCACTTGCCTCATCTTCGTAAGGATTGCAATGGTCTTTGAACCACAATCGCAAGAATTCCTAAATACCAATAGTTCAAGTCTCAGCAGATCGAAATACAAGTTCTAAAAAATAATGGGTGGGACGATTCAATGAAAAGTAACCTTGTCAATATTTTCAGGTTCAAGACCGTTTTGGAGGCGTTGGTCAAGTGAATTGGCAATCCAATACCTGCTTGAGTCAGGTGTATGCACCTAAAGTAGCCGATATAAATAAATAGAAAGGAGAAAGATAAAAAAAAAAAATCGAAGCAAAATTGTTTTCATCTATCAGAGGCACCATACCTCATCGATAAGGAGTACTGAGCCATCGGGCCCTTTTCCGAATTCATATTTAGTATCCACCAAAATAAGTCCATGTTGCAGTGCGGTTCGCTGCAATATATACCAATTAGTTGGAAAATATTATCGACTATTAATCTATTATCAAGGTAGATAAGAAATTTCTTTAAACAGAGAGCATAAGGGATTGACCACAAGCATACCTGGCCATACTCAAATAGGCTTAGAGCTGCTTTACTTGCTTTATCATAATCAGATCGAGTCATCAGCCCACGCTCGATAATCTGCAACTCAAATTGATAAACAGAAGATCATATTTTACCATAGGCAATTCTAAAATCTTACATACATAGAAAATACTCAGATGCTTTTGCTATCAGGTAATAGAAACATACAGAAGGCGAACTAAACTTCCAACATTATGAATCGTCTTCACATCAAAAGTATCAAAAGTATAACAAATGGGCGTTCAGTAATACAGAAAGAACCTAACTTATGCGCCTAGACTTAATCCCAACGTAAGCAAATAAAGGATGAAAGTAAATTAAAAGAAAGGAAGAATATGGAGAAGTTAAAACCTCTTCTGGAGAAATGGGAACGTCATGATCCGCAGCTTTAGTAGTTGGCGTGAGGATGCTTTCTGGTAGCTTTTGGTTTTTCACCAAGCCTATTGTGGATAAACGAGGAAAAAGTCAGAAAGATAAAGAAATTGGCAGAAAGTAAATCTCCCAAGAATCACAGACCTCACCATCAGGCAAGACATTGCCACAATAATTTCTGATGCCTTTTTGGTAGACGGTCCACAGCGATGTATCTGTACTGCCAGTCACGTAACCTCTAACTATAAAGACAAAAAGAGAAGAAGAGAGAATCGATATAAAAGCGAATTCCTTCAAAATCTCCAAAACCATGCTCTATTGTGTAGCCATCCATTGAAAATAATTTTTCCATTTATAAAGCTCAGAGATGATTATCACAGTCAAGTAATCACCATAAGAACCGTTGCATTTGCTTGAACGACTCACCGACAAATTCGACAGGAAAGACAGAACATTTCTTGGCAATAGTAACATTCCTATCCGGCGAGGACACGATGGCATTTGGAACAATGTGCTGAGTTTGACCGAACCACCACAAACTTGTTTCATTCAGCACCTAAAAACGCCGCATCAAAATTCACGGAAAAAAAACAGAAAAGCATAACTCTTTTCATTGGATTCGTGACAACGTGAGGATCCAAATCTCGTACGTTCAGCTCGAAGAGATAATAGAGCTGACATTTTAAATAAGGATTACCTGGCCTTTGAAGGGAATTGAGGCAAGAACTCTGTCGAAAGCACTTTGCCTGTCGGTAGTGACCAGGACAAGATAGTCACCTCCATCGTAGATATCTCTGACCTTTAAAATAGAAAATTTATCAATTTTTCAATCCTTAGACGAAAAACAATGAAAAAGACATCATTTTTAACACCAAACTAATCGAGGTGGTAGTGTCGTGAGTCGTGACTATAAAAGCAGCTAGCAAATATCAACTTCGAAAAGGGAAAAAAGAAAATAAACGTAAAAATGTAACAAAGCAAAGAAAACGACAGAAAGAAAGAAAGAAAGAAAATGCACCCACCTTGCCTCTGGTCTTAGAGCGAAGAGTTGGAACGTTTTGATCGAGATGTGTCTCCGAAAGACAGTTCGAAAGCGAAGATTCTATAGCCTCCATCAATTGACTCTTCCGCTCGCTATTTGTCGACGAAAGCTCCAGCGAGCGGGAGGGTGGTTGGCCAGAAGAAGACAACGACGCAGACATAACTGTTAACGAATGCTTGTTTATACTGCAATTACAACACCTTGTTGATGCAGCGACGCTGAGCTGGGGAATCTGAACGGAGGCCTTTGGTGCGAGAATCTTCGGAGGGTTTACGAGCTGAGCCATTATTGGTCCCCACGCACAGTGCTTCCACTTCGTGTAAGAATGTCTCTCTCTCTCTAGTGTTTGGATATTTTGTGACTGACGGCGCTTAGTCTTATGGGCTTCGTTTGGATTAAAGACCAATAATACTATTGGGCCTGCGATCCACATTTAGGCCCATAGTACAACGGATAAGATAAACCCATCTCTGGGGCTTTTTAGTTTTTTGAGTTTTTTAATTATTAAAATAAGTTTTTTTTTTAAATTATTATTGTTATTATTAACAAGGTTTTGTCTTGGATTAGGGATGAAGGATTAGTAGAGTCACATCGATTGAATCTCAGGCTCAAGCTTGCTGGTGAGTGGTCGAAAGCTCGCTGGCCGGCTCGTGAATTTTTATATTTTTTTTCCAAATTATATTTTTATACATGATTGAGCCTCAAAACTCAAGTTAGAGCTTAACTATAATCAAGATCGAGCCCAGAAAGTGGAACGAACTCGACTATAGATTGGCTCATTTAGAGGCATTGGGCACGACGTTGTGCATTGTATAAAACCATATAAAACCATCGGGTTTATTAAATTCAACATGCAACGAGTGCATTAATTTTATGCACGATTACGATGTTTTATTCACACGGTTTTTCTGAACTGATTGTGACGTATCATTCACGTTCTGTTGGATCTGCAATAAAACTTTAGGCGCCGTAGAAAGACATAATATTTAACTTCTCTAAAACATGACCCGTGTAAGCTCGCCGATTGTAAAGGTTTACCCCAAAGTACGCTTTGGAATTCCCTTATACTCAATGGATTATCATAGCACTGCCCCTATTAGATAGCATATTGTTATAACGACGACTATCTTAAAATAAGACCAACGAATTAAGTAAGTCAAAATCACAACAAAATGATATAAAAATAAAATACACAATGGTTTCATATTGTTCAACATATTGGAGCACTTAAAAGAAAAGAAAAAAGACTGCAAAACGTATGCTGTTTATATCAACATTGTCTAATGGAAGAACAAAAGAAATTGATCTCATCCTTCTTGTCTTGCATTGCAATGATCTCTCCTAACCAGGCAGCAGTTGGGATTATATGTAATCTCATGTTAATAATCTTAAATCTTCATTCCCTACGTCATTACACACAATTAGCATCTCCATAATAATTCATTACCAACGAGCAAATCCTCAACAACGCAAAAATCCGGCGAAAAGAAGCTCTCCATATATCTGGCAAGTCATCCAAACTCAAACTCCACTGCTGGTTGGTGATGATCATATTTAGGGTCTCCTCCGCCATCATCAGCTACTGCTTTGCGTCCATCAGCCATTGTCCGGTTAGTAGTAGAGACATCGTCGTCGAACAGCGTGTTCATGTCCAAGCTCGAAACTGACACCATAGCGCTCGTTGGACATCGGTGGTGAACATGAACAATTGCAAATGATTGTAATGTGTAAATATATGGTTTGAGAATTAGATCTACCTCTGCGTAGTTGTAGTAGTGTCCTTGCTGGCCAAACCAATAGATAGATATATATGTAAACATGATTAAGTTAACACTTATAGTTAATTGTATAGTAGATTAAGTATATATATATATATATATATATTAAATTAATTGACCAAAAAAAAAAAAAGAAACACAAATTAACAAATCACACAAACACAACCAATACGTTCTTTTTTCCATTTTTCTACACAACTTACTCTACAGTAATAATTCCTAGGATAGTAGTAAGCCGAGGTTTTCTATATCTCCTAAGAAGCAACGAAGAACACACAACACTCACGGACGACAAGGCCATGCACGCCCCAGCAACCCAAGGCGGCAGCTTCAATCCTATCCAAGGGTAGAGAAGCCCGGCCGCCACAGGTATAGCGACGACGTTATAAGCCATGGCAAATACGTAATTCAACCGTATTCTCGAGAATGTTTTCCTCGAAAGATCGATGGCCGTGATGACGTCTTCCAGGCTGCTTCTCATCAGCACGTAGTCAGCTGCTTCTATGGCTATATCAGTCCCAGCACCAATGGCCATGCCTACGTCTGCAGCAGCCAAGGCGGGGGAATCGTTGATGCCGTCGCCCACCATGGCTACCACGTTTTTCCCGCCGTTTTGAAACGACCGCACCACCTCGGCTTTGCCGGACGGCATCACTTCTGCCCGGACATCTGTTATGCCGACCTGGATATTTCGGGGACAGATGATGGAAATGGTAAATAAATGGCAGGCTTCAAATGGTAACAAAGCAAGGCAAAAATGAGGTTCCAAATTCGAATCCTCGTGACCACCCAATAAAAAATACGGGTATTTACATATCAGTCCTCAAATGTTTTTTTCATTCATGATTCAGTCCATGGTCAGAAGAAGTGGTATGAAAGTGAGATTCCGGGTACTATATAACATCAAGTGGTATGAATGTGCAATGAAGTGGAGATGAATAACAAATCATGAATGAAGTAACATTTTGGAACTACATCACAAATGCACCTAAAAAGTAAACAATTATGTCTGCATTATACGAAAGATTCTCGAAGTTATGATCATTAGATAGTTTCCTCATGAGGAAGCGGGCATAATGCATGGCCCTTACGGCAAGTTAGGGTCATAGTTAAGGAACAGAAAGGGGGGAAAAGATTTGTAAATACCAACCTCCTTTGCAACTGCATGGGCCGTTCTGCGATTATCGCCGGTGACCATAACAGGATTGACCCCCATTTTCTTGAGGCCCTCAATAACTACGGCAGCTTCCCTCTTTAGAGGATCAGCTACGCCAATGATGCCGATCAAATTATTGTCTTGGGCCACAAGTATAGCAGTCTTAGCACTGTCCTCCAACTCCATGACGATTTTCTCTACGTGATCAGGGATAGTGATCAAATTTTCAATCATCAGATTCCGATTACCGACCTATGAAATTTGATGATCTGGTTAATAAGCATTAAATTAAAGCTATTTTCTCCTCTATAGAGAAATGTGTATAGTAGCTATGAAAAAATTTCTTACCAAAGTCTTTTTCCCGTCTACAAAGCACTGGACGCCTTGCCCGGGCAAGGCAGAGAAACCTGACACGTCAAGCCATCCAGCGAATTTTGACTGTTGCCCATGAATCTGAGCATCATTTTTATCGGAAGAGGGCTCATCGTCAAAGAAAAGAAAATGGCGTGCATAATCAAGAATGGCTTTGGCCAATGGGTGCTCGCTACCAGCCTGAGCCAGACAAAAGTTGTTGTACCAGTTAAGACATCAATATTTTCATTTCTATATTTATTCAACAAGGAAATTCTCAGCTATTTGCATAGTAAGGTAATCGAAGACAAAAAAAGTTGTTGAGTCATAAAGCAAATCGTTAGATTTAAGACCAATGAATGTGTAGAAAAGAAGCTTAAGAACAACAGAATCACGGGAAGAAAAATGAACACGCGCAACTTTTGACTATATTAGACTAAGTTTGTAAAGTTCTGTACCTCAGCTGAAGCCACTAAAGTGAGGAACTCTCCACGTTCCATGCCTGAGAAAACTTTGATATCGGTAACTTTGGCTTTTCCCTGGGTCAATGTTCCAGTCTTATCGAATATGACGTACTTGATCTTCTGTGCCCGCTCCAATGCATCTCCTCCTTTTATTAGTACGCCGTTATTAGCTCCGACCCCTGTTGCGACCATGACCGCGGTTGGTGTGGCGAGTCCAAGCGCACACGGGCAAGCGATCACAACCACAGATATGGAAAACATGAGGGAAAAAACAAAATAATTGCTATTTTCTGGCAGCCAATCCTTGGGGTAACCTCCAAGAACCCCTGCGAGATACCTACAAAGAGATGGTGAAATGTTAATAAAAAAAAGACCATCAAGATAGATGATAATGATAAGGGAACCGTATATATAATCATCTCATAGTCCAAATGGTGCACTTACCATCCCAACAACGTCACTAATGCAAGAGTTACGACTGAAGGCACAAAAATGCTGGCTATCTGTAGGTGATAAAAGTTGTCAACATAAGGTAACAACAGATTTAAAGATAAATATCGCAAAAGTAAAAGTAAAAAATCAACCAACTTGTGAATATATCCCTCCATTACAATATTTCAATCCTAAAAAACCAATAAATCTTTTTCTGATTTTCTTTCCACTCAATATAAAGATCTGGACGTATCTGATGAAAGTCAGCATGCTAAATTGGCAACAAACTAGTGAAGTTCAATTTTTCCAAACCTGCTGACTTAGATATGGTGGACATGCCAAGTTTACAGTTCGAAAAAGTTCAACAACAAATTGAAAAGAGCACGAACAGCAAATTCAACTGATAAGGATATACTCACATAGTCTGCAAATTTTTGAATGGGAGCTTTAGACATTTGTGCTGTCTCAACCAGAGATATAATTTGGCTTAAAACTGTGTTAGATCCCACTTTATTGGCCTGTATGTGAAGCAAACCATGAAGGTTGATTGTGCCTCCTATAACTGATGAATTGATTTCTTTTAGAACAGGAGCCGATTCACCAGTAACCATGCTCTCATTTACATAACTCGAGCCCCACACAACCATACCATCGGCAGGAACCTTTGCCCCGGGATGCAATTTCAATATATCACCTGGTTGAATCAACAATGCATCAATTTCTCTTTCTCCGACAACCTTACCCCCTACAATGGGAAAATATGCATCATAATAAACACTTTTTTCTCATCTATAATTTATGAGCCAAACAAGAACAATCATCCGACAGTAACTTGATGGATTCTAGAGAGAGGCACACCTTTGTCTTTGACAAGTAATACAGCAGTTGCAGGAGCGAGCTCTACTAGCTTTCGCATAGCATCCGATGTCTTTCCTTTTGCCAGGCTTTCTAGGTACTTTCCAAAAAGTACAAATGTTATCAACATGGCACTTGTTTCGAAATATGTCGGAGACCAGAACCCTGTTATGGCTCCATATAGCAATGCACAAACAGAGTAGAAATATGATGCTGAAGTTCCCAATGCAACCAGAACATCCATGTTTGTTGAACCATTTCTAAGGGCTCGTCCAGCAGCCACATAGAAACGCTTGCCAATGACAAATTGAACAACAGTGACCAGACCCCAGTTTAGCCAGTCTCCCATTTGGAATGGACCACATCGCCGCAGTATTAGAGAATACAACAATGGTATATGAGGACATACGACTCGCATAAACATTACAGGCACCTGGAGCATGGCAAGAATTTTCACTGGTATACATCAGTCAAGGAACCGAAAAGTAACCAATGACAATCATTGAGAACAACACATGATACCTAATCAACAACAGACTAAACTAACTTCCCAAGACATGTGACCCATGACAATCGTTCTGAACAACATATATCATTCCAAGGTCAATTAGTATAAAGAAACCAAGCAGGAAAAAAAGGCACAACTTACACTGAATAAAAAGCTAGCAGTAAACAACCGGAACATTTTTGAAGACTCTTCCAGATCCTTAGAGGCCATTCTAGAATAAGGATTTTTCACGTGTAAACTCAGCTTCCCATAGCTGCTCCTTTCGATCTCATCAACTAAGGTTCTTGAACTAAGAACCTGAGGATCAAAATGAACTTTGAGCTCTTTAGTCGCTCGATCAAAATGAAATAGTCTCACACCCTTCAAGACAGAAAGACTTCCTTCTAACATTTGTACATCCAAATCAGTTGCGGCCCCAATAACACCAAGGACAATTTTATCCTGTTCGTTACTCTGAACAAATGACGCTTCAAATCCAGCATCTTCAATCGCATTGATTATTTCTTCCTTGTTAATAAGGTTTGGATCGTATTCAACCTCTCCTAAAGAGGTAGCTAGAGCCACAACAGCTTTTCTAACCCCTGGTAACTTCCTTAGGATCCCCTCCACAGAACTTACACAAGCGGCACACGTCATTCCCCCTATTGTAAACTGGCCTGTTAAAGTTGTGTGTTGCTTAGAATGAGAAGTACTTGGTTCAGCAAGAATTTCGGCTTCAAATCCTGCATCTTCTATTGCATCTTTAATGTCTTCATCCTGATCCAATTCAGACCACATATGAGGTGAACTACGACCAGAAAAGGAGTTGCTAAAAAAGTATAACAAAGTTTAGAATCAGAATGCAACATCGGCACGTCATGACATAAAAGAAGAACGATGATAACTACAGAATCAAAGTCAAAACCTCTAATCATATAATGAAAGACAAATCCACGATTTAAGAGTTTGATCCCACAATATGCTGAGGAAACATAATAGCAGGCCAAACACGAGAAATCACTGCACAACAACAAATTTACGACAGCGAGGATTAAAAGCGCAACAGCCAACTAATTAAAAAAATGGCAATTTAAGAGCATCCACTAGCTTTCTTCCAGTTGGCTATATAAAAAAGTCTTCGAAAATTTGATTGATCGCCATAAGAAAACAACAGTCTTCCGAGTTGTGAAGCAGCAGATGACGATAACCTGGATTATTAACCAAGCTGGTAGAGAAACGAGGTAACGAAGAAGAAAGCAAACCTTGACCAAAGCAGGATCAAAAACGACATCCGCTTTATTCTGAAGCAAGGCCACGGAGGCTTCCACGACGCCGTCTAAGCTCATCAGGACAGACTGAACGGAGTTGGAGCAGGCTGCACACGTCATCCCGGTGACAGCCACCTGAATCCTCCGATAATCACCGACACCAATTCCAGCAGAGCTTTCTTCATCGTACGAGCTCAACAACCGCTCCTCTTCCCCAACAGAAGCGCTCAATTGGAGGTCCCTCGCATTAGCAGCCATCGTCGAACCCCTAACCCTACCGGCCAAAAACAACAATCACGCGCAGATATACCTCAAAAACTGTGTTCCCTTAATCGACGATTGACGACGACAATTAATTACTAACGGATATTTTATTCATTTATTATTACTATGTTATGTTTTGATTGTTTCTTTGAGAGAGGGATTGTAATTAATTATGAGCTGTGCTGTGCCGAAGAGGAGACATTATCATATAATTAACACTTAAATAATTGTATGTTAATCATTTCCTTTATTGACTTTGAAATGTGTATAGAATACGAATAGAACATTCCGAGGCAACTACACATTTCAAAGTAAGGTCAAATGATATGTTCTTTGGATTGAATCGTTCTCTTCTCTACTCCACGCAGAAGCTTCCCCTGTAAAAGAGAACGGCGCGATATCAACATAAAGAAAAAATGTATAGTGTCTTCAAAATTAGTCGAAAGTTCTAAGTTATATGGTTTGGAGCTACAATAATAGGTCGAAATTTTAAATTTATATTACATAAAATATTAAAAATTTAATAGAAAAAGGCTTATGGGCGGGCTCTTGAGTTTTTTTTTTTTTTTTTTTTCGAAACGATAGCTTGAATTTCATTAACAAGAAAATACACGGGCTAAATAGTCCAAATGATCTATCCGGTAACATCTGCCGGTAGAGAACAAAGGCTCACATAAGAGCATAACCAACCAAGCACGAAACAAGAAAAAAAACCGAAAGAAAACGAGAAATTCAGTTTTAAACACGAAGAACTAAAGATCCTACCACAAAATTAGCTATTAAGCTAAATCTACAATATTCTTCACTTTCTTCGGTCCTCAACTATAAAAATCTCGCTTACTTCGGAAAGAGCTCCACAAAGGAAGATAAAAGCTCCACGAGGGAGACAAAGCTCCCGACCCGAGGGCCGAGAGACACGAGCTCCCTACTCGGGAGACTCATGGGTGTGGACGGTGAACGAGGGTAAAGGATGGCGGGCGGCGGGCAGCGGGCGGGGGCGGCAGGTAGGGGTTTTCATTGGACGGTTCGGTCCGGTTTTTTCAAATTTCGGTTCGGTTTTTCGGTTTTTGGTTTTACAGATGCCTAATCCGATATCCGAACCATTTTAATTTGGTTCGATTCGGTTTTTTACACTACGGTTCGGTTTTTTCGGTTCGGTTTTTCGGTTAACCGTTAAAGATTTTAATTCATATGTGTGCAAGTATTATATATACATATATATAGGAATTAACTCTTATAACATATATATAAGTTATAATTGCATTACATATATATATATGAATTAAATAGTAATGATATGATAATTGCATTACTCATATGTGTGAGTAATTCGTATATATACGAATTACCTTTTATAACATCTATATATATATGAATTAAATGTTATAACATAGTACGTTATAAAATAAACATTGTAATTTTAATTATTTTTTATGAAAAATATAATTATTTTGTTGGACTTTATTATCACTATAACTATTAATCACTTTCATAAACTACAATATTTTAAACTTGTCTAATATAAATTATATATAATTAAATATATTTCGGTTTTTCGGTTATTTCGGTTATTTTTTCTGAAATCCGAAAACCGAACCGAAAAACCGAAATTTTCTAAATACAAAACCAAAACCGGCCGAAAAACCGAATTAACCGAACCGAAAAAACCGAAAATTTCGGTTCGGCCGGTTTTATCGGTTTTATCCGAAATTTGAACACCCCTAGCGGCAGGAGGCGGGCGGCAAGCGCGGACAGCGGATTGCAAAACAGCGGAGGGCGACGGGTGGATTTGGCGACGAGGGTGGAGCGGCGGAGGTGACGTGTGGCTGCTGCGACGTCGGTGGTGGGCGGCGGACGGCAAAGCAGCGTAGGACGGTGGTGACGGGCGACGGATGGGGTTGGCGACGAGGGTGGGGCGGCGGAGGTGACGTGTGGCTGCTGCGACATCGGTGGTGGGCAGCGGCGGCAGCGAAGGCGGGGGTCGGCGGTGGAGGGTGGCAACGGAGGCGGTGGCGGACAACTGCATTTAATTTTTTTTTTTTTTAACTATAACACTAAAATATAAGGGAAAAATCTCCCCCAACATCCATTAATGGAGGCGGGGGAGGGGAGAGGGAAGAGTGGTTGTTTGTTTGAAGAGGGAGGGGAGGAGAAGGGGAGGCGATGTGGCGGCTAGGGCTTAGAGAGGGAGGAGGCGTTGCGGCTAGGGTTTGGGGATGGAGGGGAAGGGGAAGAGAGAGAAGGGGGACTCTTGAGTTTTCGAACTATTACAAAAAAACCCGAACTTGAGAATCATGAATTTGGACCGAAGTTAAGTGCTTATCGAATTCATACCAACTCTGACTCATTTTTTCACCAACTAAGTGACAACTTCACAACTTTTGGGCTTAATACCAAGCCAATTCCAGCTCTCTCTTTTTTGTGTTTTTTCTTTTTTTATTTTTTAAATGTTTCTAGGTAAATTATGTTATATCTAATACAGATATACTGGGCGCATTTAAGCCTCCGCAAGGTTTGTGTGGCGCAAAGCCCACGCCGATATTTAGGGATTAGCCCATAGCCAAATCGAATAGGGATACATCGGGACAGAAAAAAAAATAGAGATATACTGAAATTCATTTTATATTCTATGCTTTTTTATTATTGCGTAAAATTTCTTTTTGTCGTCTAAAACTTAGCACCGTACACCTTATGGTGTCTAAAATTTAGCATTGAACCTCCGATTAGAAATGTAAAAAGACAAAAACGGTATGATTAAATAAATTATGAGGATATTTTATGCTATTTACAAATTATATGAATTATCGTATTTTTTTTTTTAAATATGGCTGGGTTATATTCAAGTTAGCCACATTTTTTTTTTCCCGATAAAACCATATGAGATAAAGGGAAATAACGAGAAGAAAGGATGACGAGATGACGAGAGGAAGCATGATGTTACGTCGTTTGGTGAGCGGTGGTATATCTTCATCGGTGAGGTGAGAGAGGATATTATATTCTCCTCTGTCGCCGCCGCGTCGTACGCCACATCAATTCTGTCGGACGACAATCGGCTTCCTTTTTTCGGTTCCGGCCACTGATTTTCAATTGCGTGGAGCTTCTCTACTTCACACTCCTCAGGTCAGTCTCTCTCACTCTCTTGGTGGAGTTTGAGTTAGCGAAGTGATGCCTTATTTATGTGGTTGCCGCAGTTTTAAATTAACGAAGATGTTGGCTGCTAACACATTATTTCCATTTAAAGTTTAACTATGAAGATGGATGAATGCTCTTGTTTTATTTATTATACTCATCTGATGACTCCTATAATTTTGCGTAGATGTTTTATCAGTCTTATGTTCTTCAGTTCCATTCTCTTACGTTACTGCATTGATTACAGACTCAGTCCAATGTTGTGGTAATCGAGTCTGAACTGAAGAGCAGTTTATGATTCTCTTCGAAAGGCCCAAGGTATACCTGCAATCGATGCGAATTTCATAAGAGTTTGCTGAATGATATTTGTGCCTTTCTTTTGAGTTTGTCTTGTTGTACTTAGATCTTTAACTTGTTTTGAAAAATCAGTTTGTGAGGAAAAATTGTTTGAGCTTTTAATCGAGCTAAACTATTGTTTAAAGAACTAAAGTCGAATCTTTCAGATACACGCCATTAAATTTCGATGTGCTTAGCTTATCCGCGCCCCTTTGAAAGTCTATACACTATTTTCTATCCACCAGCATGTATTTTTAACTTTCTTGTGTTATAATTCGATGCTCATGTTTGTTCTATCATAATCTGCTGTTTGGTGTGGTCCCTGTAAGTGTTTTTGGTTAAACCTTATGCTTATCCCTTTTTTAAATAATGTTTTTTTATTATTTGGAATCCTCTTTAACTTTCTATTTCTTTTATTCAGGTAAATTACTATCCCCCATCATTGGGCAGCTGAGTGAGAATTATCCTCATATCACTAGATATACAATAGACATTGACAAGGTAGCATGATGCTGAAAAGCTACTACTTTTTTTTTGTCTAAGTTTATGCAGATTTCAGTATTATCGTAATAGCAGTTGATCCCAATTTTTCATTATGCGCAGGAGGAACTAGAAAGGACCTTGAGCACGTCGACTGTTACGGCCGTGTAAAACCTACTTTTTCTCTACTTTGTCTTTTGTACATTTTATTAGCTTTGCATTAGAATTCTATGCAATGAAGAACTAGAAGAATGTGTTGTATGCTTCCATGTAAACATAACTACTTCGCATATGAAACTATCGCCATTATAACATCTTTGATTGATCAGATTAATATAAATATGAGATGGTGCCTTCACATGAGGAGAGATCGCTATTAAAAGCTGATTTCCTTCTTATTCAAGTTAAAATTGATCAGAGTTTCAATATGAATTTCTGGGTAACTAAACATGCATTTCTTTCTATGTTGAGAGTTGATCTGATAACTTTACATCTTAAGCAGCACATCACAATATTCCAACATCAGCCATTATAAATAATCTGCATAATTGTCCCAGGTTTTGTGTATACTTTTGTTCCTCCACTTTGTTTTCGCTTTTTTTTGGAATAGTCTCATGGAAAAGACTGCACCTTGCCCTTGATTCAGAGCCCATGGCAAGAAGGCCAGCAAAGTCATATCGGTGCAGACGTTGAGCTTCACCATGAAAAAGCCGTACAAGTGAAGCCCAAAATATAATGTGAGTTTGCTGTATATTACATTTTAATCTGTCCTTGTCCTGGACTTGATTCAATCAGTGGCCAGGCCGGCCAGCCATGGGTGTAAGTACGCTTTCATTTTCTATATCTCCAATTATAGAACAAGTCCAAGGTAAGTTTGACCGCAGAGGAGGCTATTATATATTTCAGTCACGTTCCTTGATTGATTTTTGTCTCTCCTCTGCTCTGCTACACTTTCTTCCACCCACGACAGTGACGACACATGTGGTCTGAACGTAGTAGTAGTAGTACGGCTCTACAAGATGGTCAGAGTAAGTCTTCTCTTCATTTGGGTTCGTTCGTTCTTTATCTCTGAACGCTTCGTTGTATTATGATTGACTGAGGTCACAGTATGTGTGTGGTGTGGTACACATAGACGTGAGCTGGGCCTTGTGATTTCTGATTCCTTTTCTTGACCCTACCTTACTTCATGCTCGTTTTTTTTTTCCTTCGATATTTTCACACAATGCCACCGTTTAAGCCTTGATCGTCTCATAGCCGACGATGAGGTTCGGATTCGATTCAGACCAAATCGAAGACACCCACCCCAAGATCATACCAACAACGATAACCAAGGTTCCTAGAAGATTCAAATCACTGATCTCCCACTTGAAAGGTCAGGAATCGAAGGTCAAGTCCTGGAGGTTTACCTCATGCTCATTGGATGCCTCTCTTTGAACAAAGACCTCAATTAATCTCACTAGCTTTTTTTTTTTTTTTTTCTTACATGTCGATGAAAAGGGGACAAATACAACATCCGTCGGAAATAAAAACGCGGGCTTGCAAAGGCCTTACTTTTATATAATGTAACTCCCACTTTAGTGAGTATTTTGTCAAGTAGAACGTTGAGCCTTAATCTAAAATCCTCCCTCATCTCCACCTTCATCCACTAATGGTGGAGGTTGGGGAAGATCTATTTTTTCATGTATGCTATTTCTATGGAATTTTAGGCTGATTTGCAATAAGGGTCTTTAGTTCAATTCCCCCCCCCCCCCCCCCCCCCCCAAACTTTGATTCTTGTTTTATTTCGTTTTTTTTAGTTTTGGGTTGTTGGTTTATGGTTTTTCTCTTAATAGAGATTACGTTTCTCTACTGGTTGTTCGATTATATTGAGGACTTTGTTGGACTACTTAGCTCTTGTATCTTCGTGTTTATCAATCAAATAATCAATCATCGTTCAAAAAAATTATCAATCAAACAATCAATCATCGTTAAAAAAAAAGTCCCAACTTAGTGACTAAATTGAGAAAATTATGTAGAGACTGGTACTGTTATAGAAAAACGATTTATACTTACATATCCAAATGGATTATATGTTAGGACGTGTCAACATTTAACGGAGTTACGATGTGTCGTGTCAACATCTAACGAAGTTGGATTGAGTTCTAATCCACTTGGATAGGTAGGCAAAAACCTAGCCAATGAGACCTTGGCCCAGTGGTCAAGGAGGAGGCCTCAAGAATTTGTGGGTTAGGTCGTGGGATCGAAATCCCCCTTCCACAATTTCTTGAGTAGTCCCCACGAGATTTAATTTTCATGACTATCGTTATCAGATGGGTTTGTGACGTATTCATCTGACCCCGAGAATTAGTCTCACCACTGGAGTGTGTGGCGCAATTAAGTCTCCGCCAGGTCTCTGTGGCGCAAGTTCATGCCGATATTTAGGGGATAACCCATAGCCAGATCGAGTAGGGATACCTGGTGACTGGACAAAAAAAAAAGGCAAAAACCTATAAAAACTAAGTGCATTAATAACTAAGTTATGCCCACGTGGCAGATCCCCCCTGCCCCGATCTTTTCAGACAAATTGAGATGGGACCCACCGATTCTATCCCACATGTGAACTGCTTCAGAAACTCCCACAGTGAAGACAGCATATGTGACTGTGTATGACTGTGTGTGTATCTATATTCCATTGTGGTCCGACCGAAATCGTTTATTACATGCTTCAACTCCATACTACAACAACAACCCATTCATGAAGTCTTCTTCCATTATTAAGCTTGAAATTTAATAAATTCAGACGTAAACGAGCTGTCCCAACTCTCGGTACTAAATAGCATACATGAAAAATAGATATCACACCACATATAATTATTATATGTTGTATTTGAATCTCCCCTAATAATTAATTCATATATATATATAATATGTAATATTAAATATATTTCAAGAAAGAGGAGACCTATGGGGAGCTCCCTTCCTTCTGCTGCTGCCGTAAGAGCCCATATTATGACAATTAAATCCACCTTTTCTCCTGGAATTGATCTCTACTACTCCATGCGATTCATCTGCCGAATAATTATTATTACCATCGCCGCCGCCATCATCATCATCATCATCCACCATCATAGTATGATTAAAATCCACCCTAAGCCCTTCAAACTTAGATAATGGAAAATCAGATTCATAGTCAAAGCTAAAGCTGCTGCACAGTATGCTCGACTCATCGTCCCCTCTATAAACCATGTGATCAACCTGCTCGCACAACAGACAGCTCTGTCAGTTCCTAACAAAAAAAAAAAAAAAACTATCTTCTGAAGGTTAATACAGTCATTGTACAATGACGATGGGGCCTTGAAAGTTAACTATATTATATATATATATATATATAAATACTACTAACCTTGCAGGAGAGGGAGCAGAAGCTGAAGGGCTCCTGGAGAATCCTATCACAAGTCAAACACGAATTTACAGAACTGCCCTTGTTATTGCAAGATCTAGTCTGGGCTCTCTGATTCAAGAATATCACTTTTGCACTGTTTATTGTGTAGGGCTGCAAGTAAGTAGCTAGCAAGAATGAATGAATACCTTTCTTTAATATGGTAGGATTAATATTTTGTTTGAATTTAATAAGTTTGATTATGTATGAAGATTACCTGAATGTTGCAACAGTCTATTAGCTTTTCGAGTTCGTCCAATCTTATTACATTGTGATAAACGTACCTCCGCACCTGTTTTAAGGTTTTGCAATATTTGTCAACAACTAATACATCGGAATAATTATGTTATTATTATCATAATTGGTAAAGGAAAACATTGTGAAGTAATTGATGAGAGTCAAACTGGGCTATCGATGGAAGCAACGATTGAGGTGAGCAAGCATTTACTTTTATTTTTATTTTTATTTACCAAGAAGTGAATATGGATAATAATCAATCAATCAAGAACCTAACATTTTAATCCTTCTAAAAATGAGCAAGGAAACAAAGAGTTGAAAGATATCAGCACCAAGAATGAAATACTGAAATAGTAAGGAAAACAAAACGCTTTTTGCAGGATATTGAAACAATATTAAATGCCTACTAACTGCAATAAAAAAAAAAATGTTCGAATATTAAAAAAAAAGGTTAAGTCGAATTATATCATGCCAACGAAACGTCGGCAAGAAGATGAAGAATATGTAAGGAATTAAATCAGGAAATTAATAAAGAAAACTACCTACATATTCGGAATTTTACATAATTGTCTCACTCAATTCAACGAAAGAAAGCTAAGAATTAAAAAGATATAAATCTATAAAGAAATTATTAAAAGAAAAAGAAAAAGAAATTACGAGAATATACCTGGAGAAGGGCATGAGAGGGGTGGTGAGAAAGCATACAGTGAGTGCAAAAGCCATGGCTACAATTCAAGCAGAAGATGTTCTTTTCGTTCTTCCTTCGGTTCTGATGGACCCCACAAGCTTCGAAGAATGCCTCCGACATGAGGCTTTGAAGCCATGCAGGTTTCATTACAACTACTTCGCTCGACTCTTATCTTTCTTCTTCTCTATCCACTGATTTTCCTTTCATCTCTCTCTCTCTCTCAAGTTATTGTGGTTTTTTCCATCGTAACGTTTATATATATATAGTGCCTCGGTTGGTGGTCTTTGCCTAGTATGATATATTCGGGGTGTGAATATTAATTGGTGTCTCTTTTATTAATTATATACAATAATACCATTGTGAAATTCAATGATTTTTTTTAATATATTTCTGAAGTACAAAATATGCCTAAGAGGGGGGGTGAATTAGGCTTATAAAACTTATGGCTTTTTCTCCTTTGAAAATACCTTTCTTAAAGAAGATATCAATAAGACTGTAAAAATGGTTATCACTTGAAAAACAGAGCAGTATCAATGTTATCTCCTTTTTCTTTAAAAACGTTCCAAAGATATCACGTGGGTTTTTGAAAAACGTTTCGGGTTTGTCTCACAGAAAGTAAATGACAGAAAGTAAAGTGAGACAGGATTTTTATACTGGTTATATCCCCAACCGGGGTTTACTCCAGTCCTTGAGGTTTGTCCCTCAAGATTTCAAGTCAATCACTAAGATATTACCGTTTATGGTTACAAAGAGATTGACACCCTTACACAACCGAAGCACGATGAACACTAGACCACCTAGGCTGCTACACGCCGAGTTTCGTTCCACGTCGTTTCCCTGGGAATCACCACTCCCCGACTGGACACAGCTCGCTACCGAAGGACCCCCGAATCCACCGATTCTTTCCTTCGCGTGTAGAAGACTCCACTCGTGCCTCCTTGTGCGATCAACAAGTCCAAAGACAGATTTTCAGAAGGTTTCTAAGGTAATCGTTCAAGGGTATGGATTTCGCAAATTTAAGCTTTAGCAGAACAACGAATAATTCGCAAGTTAACGCTCAACACTCAAAGGAATTCGTTCTTCGGCTTAATCGTCTTGTCTCTACCCTTGACGTGAAGTGATCCTCTTCTTATAGCCGATTATAGCTTCGTCACTCCACATAGAAAGTTAAGCACATAGAATATGCAAAGATATGCTCAGAAATAACGTGCATTAACTTCATAAGATCATGCCAAAAATAAGCCAATTAAGCACAACGGTCATGCATGATCTCTTACCATATTTACAGGAACTACTTACCACGCATGGTGATCTCATCCGATTCAAAACACATTCCATATATAGTTCCAGTCAGCATCTTACCATAATAAGCCCAATCAATTAACTACTTTCCATAATATGAAAACCAATACGCACAAGGAAAGATATAATTGATCTTCTGATTCTTAAGTCAATCAAGATGCATTCAAACGGATATCTCATGAAATTCTTTCCTAAAATAGATTGATCTCGTGTACAGCTCATATATCACATTTGACAGAATATCCTTTCCATATATAGCACATAGTGTGATTCCATTCATGTCACAGAATGATTCCATATATAACACACGGAATTTCCATATAAGCACAGTGTGACATGTGAGATATCAATGAATACTTTATTCCTAAAATAAACAGAATATCATATATTCCATGTAGAGCATAACAACTTTCCATATTTAGCACATGATGATATTCCATTCATACGAAACATTCATATCCAGGTGATCACTATAATATTCCAGTAATGCACAAGATCACATATATTCGACTATCTAACAATTTAATCACATTTAAGCACTTAGTCGAATATTCGTACACACTTAAACATCATAAATCATACATATCGAGTTTTCTAAGTTGTACCCCCCATTTTACATAATTACTTGGAATAATCAAAACTCTCATAAGCATAGGACCAAAAAGGTCAACAATCTCCCCCTTTTTGATGATGACAAGTAATTAATGCCTAACTTAAGCATATGAGTACACTCGATATGAAACTATTTTGATGCACATAACATGTTTAAGTATATCATGGATATGATCAGAGCATGAAAAAAAATTCTCATATTGAAGTATGCATGCTCCCCCTGTCTAAGTGCTAATATCCCTATATATATATATCACGTATCAGCAAAGTTTAGCAATTACCAGGGCATATCAAATGAAATATCGCAAGTTACCAGATCATATCAGTATGCTCCCCCTGCCTATGTGCGGAATTTCCTTAATTCTTAACAAATCACAAACTCAAGCACAGAAGGATTAGGACATAAGCAAATCATAGCAAGCTGATAACAAATTCATAGCATATGGGTACAAAGACCCCAAAAGATAACAGCAAGCGACCAAAACAGCAAACAACCCAAAAACACCAAACAGGGCATTAATCCCTAGATTCTTCTCCCCCTTCAGCATAAAAAAGGAGGGACCAACTGCGACCAACACACACTAACAACCCAAAAGTAAGGAACTATATAGACTAAGGCTTAAGGGATTTTTAGGACGGAAGAGCTAACGGCTGGAATCACTATCAGATGAAACCGAAGATGATGATTCAGAGAGATTCATAGCCGCGGAGATCTCCTTCATGAATTTCTTAATCTTTTTGAAGTGCTGGGAGATCTGCCTAAACTTCTTTCTATTGTCCTCCTTAATTCCCTTGATGTTCCGTTGTAGATCAGCTATCGTTCCTTGCTCGTCATCGCTTCCCTCAAACCTTTCTCGACCCGACCTTTTCTTCGGACTCTTCACAGGTGTCTTAAGGTCTCTGGTCTTAAACCAGCCCTTGCGGTCATCATAGCGAATACCAACTCGCTTCAACGTGCTCAAATCTACGGCGTGCTTAGTGCTATCTTCCCATGCTTTGGGCAGTGAGATCCCTTCGGATTCAAAAAGGTGCGTAAGCAGCATTCCGTAGGGAAGGACCATATCAGAGCTTTGAAAGGCTGTGACCATGTACTTTAGGATGAAGTATCCTAAGTTGAGAGGCTGATTTTGAGACACCAGGTAAAGCGTGAGCATGCTCATGTTGTTCATCGTCGTGGAGTGACCTCCACTTCCAACTCGCGCGCTCCACAAAGTCATATGCAACACTTTGTAAAGAAAGAACATGTCGACAGGCAGCTTGTTCAAGGCTTCGCCTTCTGAAAATTTTGGTTTGTAAGGGGAATTCCACAGAGCTTTAACACAGTCTCGCAGTTTCACATGGGAACTGCACCAATCAGTGAAATTGAAGTAGCATAGTCCTTCATCTTCGACACCCAGCATTTCATTCATCTTGCGGCGATTCCACTGGATCATCTTACCTAGCACATATGATGTCACGGTGATCTCCGATTCGTCTTCTACGAAATCGAGATTGGCGTAGAACAGCTTCACTGCTTCTACGTACAGCGATTTGTCGATTCTCAAGAAGTTCTCCCACCCATACTCATTCAGCCACGTTACGACCTTGCTTTCAGCCAGTTCTTCAAAGTTGACGCATCTACCTCGAGCGACTTCTCTCTTTTTGAGCTTCTCATATCGTTCTTTAGTTTCTTCGCTCAGAAACTTCACCTCGTCAGTGATCTCCTCGAGATTATCAGTATTGAACAACACTTTCTTCCCATCCTTCATGTAGAAACTTACTTCTCTGCCATACGTCTCTTTCAGAAGTTTCTCAGTCTCGTCGCTGACCTCTTGATGTACGTCTTCGTGTCCAGCTTTGTCATGCGATGGAGAAGGGGTAGGTGTAGGAGTTTTAGGTGGTGGAGAAGCTGATTTTTCGGGAAGTTGAAGCAGAATAGGAGATGGTGGAGCAACCTTCGCTTTCTTCTTTGACTTCGGCGTAGCTTTCTTAGTCTTTGAGCGAGTGGCTTTCACAGGAGGAGAAATAGGAGATTCCTCTGTGACTGGAGCTTTGCGTTTTTTATCAGAGACGGAACCAGCACTTTTGGTCTTCACCATTTTTGCAGATGGAAGTTTAGGAGAGAATTTTCGAAGTGAAGAGCTTGAATGATTTTAGAAGAAGAAGATGAATGAGGTTATAAAGAGCAAGAAACTTGCTGGATAAGGATGAAAAACAGCGGTTATCTCATAAAGATATCGATGTGACTTTTGAAGATTTTGAAAAGATTTGAAATTCAAAAATCCTTGGAAGAAAGAATCTGCCCGTTAGGGAATCAAATAGATATTTTGAAGATATCTCGCGGAGATAAAGATGGAATATCGAGTAAAATCAGGGATTCAAATAGGAATGATTTTTCGCTGAAAAAGGGCACAATTTTTGGAAAAATTCAAATAAAGGTTCGAAAATATTTTCCTTATGAATGAGAAGGAAATCACCAAATAAGGAAGGGAGAATCAAAATGAATTTTCGGAAAGGATTTCCAAGAAAATCATGATCGAAGATATGAATGTGATAACTAATAAGTCATCTTTCCTATTTAAGCTCGACAATTCCTAATCGATCACGAATAGCACATAATCTACTTTCAATGAGAGGTTTCGTGAAGATATCAGCCAGCTGATCATTAGTTCCTACGAATTCCACGGTGATATCCCCTTTCTGAACATGATCTCGAATAAAATGGTGTTTGACCTCTATATGCTTAGTTCGAGAATGATGGACAGGATTCTTAGTAATACTAATGGCACTAGTACTATCACAGAAGGTAGGAATTTTGTCATAACCTAACCCGTAATCACTTAGGGTTTGTTTCATCCATAGTAACTGTTGACAACAACTTCCTAAGGCCATGTATTCAGCTTCGGTTGTGGACAGGGCGACAGCATTTTGTTTTCTACTAGACCAAGTCACAAGGGAATTCCCAAGTAATTGGCAAGTTCCACTTGTACTTTTCCTATCTTCCCTAGATCCGGCAAAATCAGCATCTGAATAACCCATTAATGGGAATTCCTTAGTATTTGGATACCAAAGTCCTAGATTAACGGTACCTTTCAAATATCTAAGTATCCTTTTGACAGCAGTCAAATGAGATTCCTGTTTCATCGCTATCGATTTTTGTGGTCTGATGCATCGGAGTGGAAAGTACCTTGGAATCAGCCATTCCGAATTTCACCAGCAATTCCTTGGTGTACTTTGTCTGGGATATGAAGGTTCCCGTATCCAGCTGCTTAATTTGCAATCCCAAAAAGTAGTTAAGCTCTCCCATTAGGCTCATTTCGAATTCTTGCTGCATATACTTAGAAAAATCCTCACAAAGAAGATTGTTAGTACTTCCAAAGATTATATCATCAACATAAATTTGTACTAACAGCATGTGATCTCCTTGATATCTGATAAACAGCGTGTTATCAATAGTTCCAGTCGTAAATCCCATGTCTATTAAAAACTTATTAAGTCTATCATACCATGCCCTAGGAGCCTGTTTCAAACCATATAAAGCTTTATTCAATTTAAAAACATGATTTGAAAACTCTTCTTTTAGGAAACCAGGGGGTTGCTCGACGTAAACTTCTTCGTTTATAAAACCATTTAAAAATGCACTTTTTACGTCCATTTGAAAAAGTTTAAATCTTTTAAAGCATGCATATGCAAGTAAGATGTGGATAGATTCTAACCTAGCAACAGGAGCAAAAGTTTCCTCGTAATCTATACCTTCTTCTTGGGAATAACCTTTTGCAACTAACCTGGCCTTATTTCTGGTCACCTTACCATTTTCATCAAGCTTGTTGCGGAACACCCATTTTGTGCCGATGATGGACTTTCCATTTGGTCTTTCCACGAGTGTCCATACTTGGCTCCTTTTGAATTGTGACAACTCTTCTTCCATGGCAATCACCCATGATTTGTCATTGAGAGCTTCATTGATAGTCCGTGGTTCCACCATGGATAGCAGTGCATTAGGTGATTCCTCTGTAACTTGGTTGCGTGCAGCTGCTCTCGTCTTGATTCCAGAGGTGATATTCCCTATGACTTGATCCGTGGGATGGCTGGAAGCATGTTTGAATTTTCTGCGTGTTGTTCTTCTGAAGTCTCAGGTTCCTCTGACTTAGTATCATCTTCCATTGGAATTGCTTTTAGTTCCTTGTCAGTAACCTGTATACCTGCAGGAGACACAACTATACCTTCCTCAGTAGCATCTGTGGCAGGGAATTCATCAAAAGTCACATGCACTGATTCCTGAACAGTCTTCTTTCTATTATTAAACACTCGAAAGGCTTTGGAATGAAGACTATAACCGAGGAATATCCCTTCATCTACCTTGGAATCAAATTTCCCTCTTTTGTCCCTATCTTTCAAGATAAAACATTTGCAACCGAACACATGAAAATATCCTATATTTGGAGTTTTATCATTCCACAGCTCATAAGGAGTTTTCTTAATGATAGGTCTAAGAAAAATACGATTTGAAACATAACATGCCGTGCTAACAGCTTCTGCCCAAAAGTGTTTTGGAAGATTATATTCACTTAGCATAGATCTAGCCATTTCCTGTAGCACTCTGTTTTTCCTCTCAACTACTCCGTTTTGCTGAGGCGTTATGGGGGCTGAAAAATTATGGCTATATCCATTTTCATTACAAAAAGATGCAAAGGATTTACTATCAAACTCAAGACCATTATCACTTCTTATCTTGCATACGCTCATCTCTTTCTCATTTTCTAATCTCTTAATTAATGGTGCAAAGTTAACTAATGCCTCATTCTTGTGCGCAAGAAATAATACCCATGTGTACCTTGTATAATCATCAACAATAACAAAGGCATATCGTTTACCTCGCAGTGACATAACCTGAACAGGACCAAAAAGGTCAAGGTGCAGCAGTTCCAGTGGTCTGGTGGTGGATATTACATTCTTTGGTTTGAAGGACGTCTTGGTTTGTTTCCCATTTGGCATGCTTTGCAAGTTCTGTCCTTGGTAAATTTCATATCGGGGACACCTCTCACCAACTCATTAGATGATATGTGAGATATTAATTCCATGTTTGCATGTCCCAAGCGTCTGTGCCATAACCATGTGATATCCTGTGTGACTGCTAGGCACTTGACATTCTGGTTAGTGATATCATCAAGAGTAATGCAATAAATGTTACCATATCGAGATGCACTTAAGATGACCTTGTTATCTTCCTTAACTAAGCATTTATTATTTTCAAAAGTAACTGAGTAACCTTTATCACATAACTGACTAATGCTTATCAAATTATGCTCAAGATTTCTTACCAACCAAACATCATCAATAGTGGTTGTTAATGAGTTACCAACAGTGCCGACACCAATGATCTTGGCTTTAGTGTTGTCAGCGTATGATACATATCCTCCGTCGCATGCTTTCAACGATACGAACTTAGAGATATCACCTGTCATATGGCGAGAACACCCGCTGTCGAGATACCACCTGTTTTTCTTGCTGGAATTCTTCCTTTGTACCTGTAGGTAAGAGTACTTTTCTGAGGTACCCAATTTCTGTTGGGTCCTAACATGTTAGTGGAGAAATAACTTCTATTTACATGTGAGATATCATTCTGCAAGGAAAGTGATCTCCTGTTATGATCAGATATGACAGTGGCATTCCCAGGGGATTTCTTTGGTCTCCAAACATATTTAGCTCTATCTGCTTTCTTTAAAGGACAATTATACGAATAATGACCATTTCTACCACATGAAAAACTTAAACTTCGGTACAGATTTTTCAGCATGTTTTCTTCAGTGCAATAACCTATTCCTGATCTACCAATGTTCCTAGGAGTGTTTAACAACATATCTAGGTTCTGCTTTCTCTCAACGAATCTATCAAACTTATATTTTTCTACATCTAGAGAATTCCTAAGTTCGACGATATCTCTAGATAAGTCCCTGTTTTTCTTTTCTAATTCCTTGCAGTTACATGGAACTTCCTCTTTCTTAGCAGTATCTAACTCTCCTTTCAAATGTGAAATCTCTAGATCAGCTTCATGTTTTTCCCTGGCTAAATCATCTCGCTGCTTCATCAATTTTTTAGTTAAGGAATTAAGCGACTTGATCTTCCTCTCTGCATTTTGTAGTAACTCACATAATTCTTCCTTACGTTCTTCTATATCAAAAACAGATGAGGCACTTTCGCAATCATTATGCAAGTTGTTTAGAATATGTATTTTCTCAATGGAGGAAGAAAATGATACCTGATCCTCGTCAGCCATGTAAGCATGATCCTCGTCCTCACTTTGTTCAACTTCAGAGTCGTTTGTCTCCATCACCATGGCCTTCTGTTTCCTTGGCTTCTCATCATTGTTGAATGGGCAGTTCTGCGCAAAGTGGCCTAGTTTGTTGCATCGGAAACATTTTTGACCATTCTTTCCTGACGTGGATATTCCATTGTTTTTATTCTGGAATTTGTTGAAGTTCCCTTTGAATCTCCTTTTCTGTTGAAACTTCTCAAATCTCTTTGTTAGCATGGCTAGTTGATTCATCATGTCCTCTTCATCGTCGTCTGAGTCAGATTCTTCTTGGTTGGATTTGAAGGCAATGGACTTTTGATTTTTGTTCTGCGATTTCTCGTTCATCGACGCTTGAATCATTTCATATGAAGTAAGAGATCCAATCAACTCAGAGATGCTTAGTACTTCCAGATCCTTTGCTTCATAAATAGCAGTAACCTTGGCATTCCATTCTCGTGGAAGTGATCTCAGTATTTTTCTGACTTGCTCACTGTTGGGAACTCTCTTTCCAAGAGAAAACATTTGGTTGATGATTCCATGAATCTGGCATACATCTGGCTTATGGTCTCGTCAGATTCCATTGCAAACAGTTCGTACTGATGCGTGAGCAAAGCTAGTCTTTCTTGCACAATCGTTGGGTTCCTTCATGAGTAACTTGAAGCATGTCCCACATATCCTTAGCTGATGAGCAAGAGCTTACACGGTTGTATTCTTCTCTTGTTAGTGCACATGCGAGCATGTTTTTTGCCTTTGCGTTTCGCGTGATTCCCTTCTTATCATCAGCAGTTAATTCCCGGCCAGCCTTTGGAGTTCCATCTGGTTTCACAGCCGCATACGGTCCATTGATAATTGTTTCCCAAAGTTCATAGTCGACAGCAATAAGAAACTCCGTCATACGATTCTTCCACACAGCGTAGTTCGTTCCATCGAAGAGCGGTGGCCTAGAGTGGGATTGACCTTCTGCAAATATATCAAAACTCGAAGAAGCCATTAGATCTTTTACTCAGGCGTGTTAGGCCTGTCGTTTGAGTAACCTGGCTCTGATACCAATTGAAGTACAAAATATGCCTAGGGGGGGTGAATTAGGCTTATAAAACTTATGGTTTTTTCTCCTTTGAAAATACCTTTCTTAAAGAAGATATCAATAAGACTGTAAAAATGGTTATCACTTGAAAAACAGAGCAGTATCAATGTTATCTCATTTTTCTTTAAAAACGTTCCAAAGATATCACGTGGGTTTTTGAAAAACGTTTCGGGTTTGTCTCACAGAAAGTAAATGACAGAAAGTAAAGTGAGACAGGATTTTTATACTGGTTATATCCCCAACCGGGGTTTACTCCAGTCCTTGAGGTTTGTCCCTCAAGATTTCAAGTCAATCACTAAGATATTACCGTTTATGGTTACAAAGAGATTGACACCCTTACACAACCGAAGCACGATGAACACTAGACCACCTAGGCTGCTACACGCCGAGTTTCGTTCCACGTCGTTTCCCTGGGAATCACCACTCCCCGACTGGACACAGCTCGCTACCGAAGGACCCCCGAATCCACCGATTCTTTCCTTCGCGTGTAGAAGACTCCACTCGTGCCTCCTTGTGCGATCAACAAGTCCGAAGACAGATTTTCAGAAGGTTTCTAAGGTAATCGTTCAAGGGTATGGATTTCGCAAATTTAAGCTCTAGCAGAACAACGAATAATTCGCAAGTTAACGCTCAACACTCAAAGGAATTCGTTCTTCGGCTTAATCGTCTTGTCTCTACCCTTGACGTGAAGTGATCCTCTTCTTATAGCCGATTATAGCTTCGTCACTCCACATAGAAAGTTAAGCACATAGAATATGCAAAGATATGCTCAGAAATAACGTGCATTAACTTCATAAGATCATGCCAAAAATAAGCCAATTAAGCACAACGGTCATGCATGATCTCTTACCATATTTACAGGAACTACTTACCACGCATGGTGATCTCATCCGATTCAAAACACATTCCATATATAGTTCCAGTCAGCATCTTACCATAATAAGCCCAATCAATTAACTACTTTCCATAATATGAAAACCAATACGCACAAGGAAAGATATAATTGATCTTCTGATTCTTAAGTCAATCAAGATGCATTCAAACGGATATCTCATTAAATTCTTTCCTAAAATAGATTGATCTCGTGTACAGCTCATATATCACATTTGACAGAATATCTTTTCCATATATAGCACACAGTGTGATTCCATTCATGTCACAGAATGATTCCATATATAACACACGGAATTTCCATATAAGCACAGTGTGACATGTGAGATATCAATGAATACTTTATTCCTAAAATAAACAGAATATCATATATTCCATGTAGAGCATAACAGCTCTCCATATTTAGCACATGATGATATTCCATTCATACGAAACGTTCATATCCAGGTGATCACTATAATATTCCAGTAATGCACAAGATCACATATATTCGACTATCTAACAATTTAATCACATTTAAGCACTTAGTCGAATATTCGTACATACTTAACCATCATAAATCATACATATCGAGTTTTCTAAGTTGTACCCCCCATTTTACATAATTATTTGGAATAATTAAAACTCTCATAAGCATAGGACCAAAAATGTCAACAATTTCTATGTTTATTTATATAATCCAACGGACAAAAACATCCTAGGAAGTAGTTATTTAATTTTTAAACACTTATGTACTCTCTTTGGTCACTGTCGAGTTGTCGGAAAACTCGATTGTATTGTATTATAGAGCAAATTCATACAAGTTGTGGCATTACAAATCCTCGAAACCCTAAACTAAATTAAAATTATGATTGGAGTCCTTAAACAAGCTCCAATCATGCCAAAATTCGATATTTTTTGACTTTATGATTAAATCTTAAATTTGGTGAAACGCTAAATAATTTAGGTATTTTTTTTGTCTTAATTGAACAATAAACTTCAATCTATAATATATATTATAACTACCATTTATTATATCCATGAAGAAAATGCTTGATTTTTGAGTCAAGGATTTAAAAGATCTCACTTAGTGTTCACACTTCTATTCGAATCGTATCTAAACTTTATTGTTTGTAAAACAATTCAACATCCAGCATAATGACTATTTTTACTTATTGTTTACCATCTCAAGTCTAATCATACTACAAGAATCACCATAAAATATTTTGATGGGGATATCAACTATTTGACCACTTGATATCTATCTATTTTATTATTAGAGAGCACATTAGAATAACTATAATTAAATTGATTTGGTATGTCAGATACAATTATTATTTTATCCTTAATTTTTGTATTAATTACAATTATATCGTCTAAATTAATTTTTTAACATATTTAAAAATAATACACAATTATAAATAACATTATGATTTCATCTATTAAAAATAACTCAAAATATTAAGTAATATTATAAATTTATATATTAAAGCACCCACGTAGATTGTGCGTAAATATTTTTTATGCGCTTTAGAAACTAAAATGCTCAGTCCCAAGGGCATTATTTTCCTTGCTAGGTGATGATTAGATATTTTTATTTGTCCGCAAAATTAGATTTATTTTCAAAAGTATGCTCGGTGATACTCCTAATTATAAAAAAAAAAATCTAAAATACTCAAAATTGTTTGCGCCTATTAATGGACTCTCTCGATAAAAGGGTAGACGAGAAAGGAGAGCGAAATTATTAGTAACTCGAAATGCCGTATTTAGTCTTGCCCAAAATAAACCGGAACCGGCGGTTCAACCGGCGAACCGCCGGTTCCGGAACCGGCGGTTACACCGTAACCGGCTCCAACCCGTCCCGGCAACCGCCTAGGGACGGGTTGGGCGCGGTTTGGGGTTTTCCCAAACCGCGAACCGCCGTTTGTAAACCGCCGATTTGGCGGTTCAACCGGCGGTTATTATAAATAATATATATAATAATATATTATATATAATATTATAATAATCCAACGGCTATTATAGCCGTTGGAATTTAAAAAAAAAATTAAAAAAAATTAAAAATGACCGTTGTAACCGGCGGTTCAACCGGGAACCGGCGGTTACAACGGCTATATCCCCTAAAATTCTATAAATATCCCCTAAACTCAAACCCAAAAAATCACAACTCAATTCTAATTCAACTCTCTCTATTACTTTCATTTCAACATCATCAAAGTTTTCAATCTCTTCACAAATTAAAATTAAACTAATTAAAATACTCCCCGAGCCGAGCCCGATCCCGTCCCGACCCGACACCACTTCCCGACCCAAACTCCCGCTGCCACTGCCCGAGCCCCGACCTGCGCCGAACAGCCCCTGGCCGCTGCCCGACCCGACCTGCCGTGCCGACTTCCCGCTGCCCGCTGTCCGAACCAACCCGCATTCAACGTCCCGAGCCGAGCCCGACGCCGTCCCCCGCCGCTGCCCCTTCCCAGCTCCCGCTGCCCCACCCAACACGCATTCGACGTCCCGAGCCCGACGCCGCCCCCCGCCGCCCCTGCCCAGCTCCCGCTGCGCGCTGCCCGACCCAACCCGCATTCGACGTCCCGAGCCCGACGCCGCCCGCCCCTGCCCGACCTGCCGCTGCCCCTGCCCAGCCGCCCCTGCCCGACCCGACCCCCGGCCTTAATTTTTTATCCTAACGTTTTTTTTGTCACTTTTGTCTTTTAGTAGGCATGGATCATCGTGGACGTGGTGCTCGTCGTGGATCTTGATCATCGAGGGGGAAGGAAATAACCGGTAGTTCATCGCAAGATAACTACCTATGTTATGAGGACCCCAACGATGTATACATCGATCTCGACGAGATAATTGGCTCGGCGACACTCCGAGGGGATTGCGATCATATGAGCATGTGCGTGAGACCCAAATGGAGGAGCCCGAGGAGGAGGAGGCAACCGGCCCGCAGACGCAACCGACGGGAGACGACGGCTCGAGAACAAAGCACCGCTCGGACATTTTCGCGATACACTTCACGAAGGTACCAAAAAATACTCCCGGTGAATTTCAGATTAATTGTATCTATTGCAGTAAATCATATCCATTTAAGAAGGGTGACGGTTATGGTAGTTTTACAAATCATATTAAGACGAAACACCCTACTAAGATGGGAGTTAGTCAAACTCAAAGTCAAATGTACGGTGGTTCGTCCGCTACCGGACAAGGAACTAGTAGTACGAGTGCGACGTCATTGTTTCATTACAATGACGAGGTAGCGCGCAAAGAGCTTGCGAAGTTTGTATGCGCGGAACATCTTCCCTTTCGGTTTGCCGATGATCCTATCTACGAGGATTGGATCAAAAAGTCGTATAACCCTCAAGGAAAGAAAGTTTCGCGCAGCACATTTACACGAGACATTAGGAAGACCGTACTCGCGTATAAACGTAAATTAATAGATCAACTAGGTAAATTAGAATGTAAAGTGTCGATTGCGTCCGATATATGGAGTGATCATTGGCAAGCTCATAGTTACGTGGGCGTTACATGCCATTGGATTGATGCTTCTTGGTCAATCCAAAAACGGTTAATTGCATATAGGGAATTTGATACACAACACACTGCACAAAATCTTTCGTCGAAGCTTAGGAGTATCTTGTCGGAATATAGGATTCTCGATAAGATTTTTTCAGTCTCGTTCGACAATGCTAGCGCAAATAACGCTAGTATTGAATCTTTGATTCAGTATTGTCGTCCGTCCTTTGGCGGATGATTTTTCCATATGAGATGCTTCTGTCACATACTTAATTTATGTGTTCAAGATGCTCTCAATCACTTAAGGTCACACGTCACTCCAATACGCAACGCAATCAGTTATCTGATGCGACACTCTTCTTTACTAAAGAAGTGGAAGCGTCATTGTAGAAATGTGGGCGTCACGCCCAAAAAATTTGGGCTAGACGTACCAAATAGGTGGAATTCCACCTATAAGATGTTGAGTACCTCTTTCGAATATCGTCAATACCTTTGCGATTTCTACGAGGAGAATGCCGATTGTGGCATTAGGTTACATCCTACCATGTGGGATGGATGTAACGGCTTGTGTGAATTACTTCAAGTATTTCACGACGCCACACAGGAGATGTCGGGTACATATTATCCGACATCAATATTAGCCTTAGATCATTGCGCTAAAATTGCAGTGATGATTAGAGCGTTCGTAAATGATCCATTTGTCGGCGACGCCGTTGAGTCCATGAGGTCCAAATGGGTCAAATATTTTTGGGAGTTACCTGATATCTTCATTGTAGCGAAGATATTAGATCCCAGAATGCGTTTAGGTGGTACGGGGAATTTATTAGCCCTATATTATACTGAGATTACATTCGGGTATCGTGAGGTGCCCGAAGATTTTTCGAACCAAGTTAGGAATAGAGGACATAACTCTCTAAAGGATATGGACATAACTCTCTAAAGGATATATTTAGAGAGTATAAGGCCGATTTTGGTCAGATCCCACCCCGGTCGGGATCGGGTCAAGGTCAGTCGTCTTCTAGTGGATCAAGTCGCTCTTCGCTATTAGCCTCCTATTACGATGTCATCAACGCCAACAAACGTCCAAGGTCGTCACAAAACCCATACTTAGAATTAGATAATTTTTTGTCGACTGCGTTTGAGTTCGCCGAGGACGACGATACTTTCGACGTCCTCAAGTGGTGGGCGAGGGTGGCGCCAACGTATCCAACGTTGGCGATGATCGCTCGAGAGATCTATGCCGTCCCGATTTCAACCGTCGCGGTTGAACATGCTTTTAGCATGGGCGGTTTAACCTTGAGCGAAAGGCGTTCGAAGTTGAATGTGAAAAACCTCGAGTACCAATATCTTCTCGACGATTGGACTCGAGCGGAATATCGCACACAAGATGTTCCGAATACCGATTCGGACGACGACGTTTTCGATGACACCACCGGCACGGAGACTAGCGGCGGCGGCGAGTAGAGCTAGAGGAATCTATCAACGTGAAAGCCCGGAAAAAAGTCCGAAAAAAGATAAATATTTAGATATTATTTAAATTATTGTTATTTTTCTTTTAATAAATAATCACTTACTAATATTATTACATTCTTATTTTCAGATGTTTTCTAAATTTGCAAAAGGCGAACACGTCCGACGACAAAGTCCGAAAAAGATAAGTATTCGGATATTATTTAAATTATTATTTTTTTTCTTTTAATAAATAATCACTTACTAATATTATTACATTTTATTTTCAGATGGTTTTTAAATTTGGAAACGGCGAACCGAACACGTCCGACGACAAAGTCTGAAAAAGATAAGTATTCACGGTGAATAATTCACCGTTTTAAATATTATTTCATTAATTTATTTTATTTATATTGTTAATCGACTAACAAATTTTTTTTTTTTCAGGAGGCGATTTGGTTTTTAAAAAGTTATGTTGGCCAACACCGCACCTCACCGATTTTGTTATATTTTTAAATGTAACTGTTATGATTATTGTATTATAAAATTTTGTAACGGATTTAATTTTCAATAAAAAAAAGTTATGTATTTGAAGTTTTTTATCAATTATCGACTCGAAAGACGAAAGTCGAAAGATATCGAAAATAAATCGAAAAAAAATACCTTTAAATTTTAAAAAATAGAAAAAAAAATAAAGGTTCAAAAAAAATAAAAAAAGTAAAGGTACAAAAAAATAAATTGAAAATACATTAAAAAATTTAAAAAAAATTAATTAAAAAAACCGGCGGTTCAACCGCCGGTTCAAACCTTAACCGGCGGTCGAAGTTCCGCCGGTTAACAAGCCGTAACCGGGGGGCCTAACCGGCAACCGCCCCCGGCCGGTTACATGGCGGTTGGTCATGATCAACCGCCAACCGCCGGTTGGGCAAATCTAGCCGTATTGTCGTTTCGTTTCGGTAAATGTGCCTCCTAATAATAATATTTAAAAATTAAATTAAGAATTGCATGCATATCCATTCACAGTCAATAATGATGGGCCAAACAGGCCCAATTACATAAGGCCCATTTACAAGTAAGGAGCCCAATGCGACACAGCAATAATTAGATTATTACAATACAATGTAATGATGGCGCAATGACAAGATTTGTCTGAATTAATAACTACTTTTTGGTTGTTACTTGTTAGTGATTGCACGTTGTTGAGTATATGACTTCAATTTCACGTGAGTAACCACTAGCTTTAGTTGACAATAAATATTCAATAAAATTGAATTAATATATTTATATTATATTGGGAAGTTATTATATGTCGAAGCATATAATAATAATAATTTAAAAACTTCATTCCTTGCTTTCATAGCACTCATCAAAATTGGCAGTTAGAGATCTTTCTTTTATTCATCTGGCGGTGGATGACCTTAAATATTCTTTTTATTATAATAAAAATATAGCATAGCAGCAGATTGAAGTTGAAACGTCCATTTTCAGCAGTTAGGCCTAATTATTCTTCTCATGATCGATTGATTATAGCTTGTCATTACCACAAAAAGAAATGTGGAAAATTAAATTAGCAAAATTAAGATAATAAATTCAGAATTATTAATCGAAGCCCAAATGATTGCTTTATAACTACGAACGCACTCTTCTGATCGAATCCTTCTGTAAACACACACACAACACACACACCACAGACACACACAGAGTTACTTCACAGTGCGATTACGTTGCATCATAGACATTAGATCTCGCTATGAGAGAAACGGCGCCGGATGAAAACGGTACTTCATTGCAGGCGCCTCAGTCGCTGCTGGAGAGGCTCAAGGATTACGGCCAAGAGGACGCTTTCGCCCTTTGGGATGAGCTTTCTCCTGAAGAACGCCAGCTCCTCGTCAAGGACGTTGAGGTAGATTCACTTATCCGATTTCGTCTCGAATCGAAGCTGAACAACGTTGTAGTTGTTTTTAAGATATCTATGGCGAGCTTATCAATCCAATGATGTGTGAAGCTGCATTTCAGTTTGAGCCGATGTTTCTGTCTCGTAAATTTCGTAGATGATGTCGTAAGTAACTCAATTGCAGAGCCTAGATCTCGCAAGAGTGGATCGGATTATTCGATGCTCGTTCCGCAATCAAGGTTTCATACTTATGCTGCTGATTTTGTATTTGTATTTTTGCGGATTTTCGAAGGCGTACGATTGAAGAATCTTGTCGATCTTATGTAGGGGTTCAGGGTGCAGTGATCGAGGCGGTTCCGGATAGTGACGTGTCGATGGTGGAGAAGCGGACGATGGAAGAAAGAGAGAGGTGGTGGAAGATGGGATCAAAGGCCATGTCTGAGGGGAAACTGGGTGTAATCCTCCTATCTGGTGGGCAGGTACTGTTTGATTCGATCATTCATGCCAGATCCAAGTTATGGATACTGTTCATAAGATTAGATTGAGTTTTTTACGTTCATGATTCTTTTCTGTGAATAGAGATGTATTGTAGATTTTTTTTTCTTTTAACGAGTGTATTTTCATTCATGCGCATGAGTCACAATCTGTTTCTGGCATTCTAGAGATAATGATGGGAGGGGAGGGGAAATAAGTTTCTTGCATATCTTGCTTGGGTAGCTTATTGATGGGATTGCCATTTTGGCTTCTCTCTATGTTGTTCAAATGGAATGATTTTCATAAGACGAAATCAAGGCGTGTGCGATTAACTCTGCACTTAATCTATTTGATATTTAGTCCTTATTTATGGTCAATATGTTGTAATTGCTGCACTTCTTAATTTTCTCATTATGAACATGACATTGGTTCAGTTGGTTTTGTCGATAAGCTTGGCATTGAGCACCATTGTACTCTAAAGGTGTTTCGATGCATTTTTTTAGTTGTAGCTTGAATCTTCCACGCCTCAATTTGATAATGATATGCAGGGAACTCGCCTAGGAAGCTCAGACCCAAAAGGGTGCTTCAGTAAGTGTTGTGAATGATCATATTGCTATTAGAAATGCAATGAAGTAAAGGAAAAAATTTGTTTTGGGTGCATATTCTCATTCTTTCAAAAACATTACTTCAATTATTATTCGGAGGGCCAAATTCATGTCCAATTGAAGTAATCCTGTCTTGATGCCACTCTTTTCATACATGAATAAATTAAGTTGATTCTTGCAAGTGATATGCCTTTGATTCTTGGGTTTATTCTCATCATTTTAGATATTGGACTTCCATCTGGAAAATCTCTTTTCCAACTTCAGGCCGAGCGAATTTTGTGTATTCAGAAATTAGCAGCTCAATCTGTAAATGACGGTGAGTTGCATTTACTATGTAATGCATTTCCCTCATTCTTTTGACCTACTGACCGGATCAGCCTGGTATATGAAGGTAGTGGAAAGATTACACCCATACATTGGTACATAATGACTAGTCCATTTACTGATGAACCTACCCGCAGATTTTTTGAAAGCCACAAATATTTTGGTCTAGAAGCAGATCAAGTGAGAGTTTTTCTTACTTCTTAGTTTTACTTCATGATTGTTATCAAAACATCTATGGCTCACAGTGAAAGACCAAATCACATGCAGGTCACTTTTTTCCAGCAAGGCACAATTCCTTGTGTTTCAAGGGATGGTCGGTTCATAATGGAAACTCCATACAGAGTATGATCTGATCTTACTCTTTTCTTTTCTATAATACATGAGGTGCGGATGTTTTTTTCAAACCTACTATGTAGATAAAATATAATTTCCGTACACCAAAATTAAATCTTTGTGCTGATGGTTATTATCGCTTGCTGTCTTTATATTATCATACGTTGATTCTTGCAAACCAGATAGCAAAGTCGCCTGATGGTAACGGAGGAGTTTATTCAGGTATGCACGAGTAAGATGATCGTCTACAGTATATGTGTTCACTTTTTTGTTACATCCTGGCTGTAGTAATGCATAATTTAATCAGTAAATAATTTTTGCAGCTTTGAAGTCCTCTGGGCTGTTGGAAGATATGGCTTCAAGAGGCATAAAATACTTGGATTGTTATGGAGTTGACAATGCTTTGGTGAGTGAAACTTCGGCATTCTTATCCCCATATGTTTATTGTTTGAGTTTTTCATTGGCGCAAAAGCAAACAGGAAATTCTTGAACAGGTCCGTGTCGCAGATCCAACATTCTTGGGTTATTTCATTGATAAAGGTGTGGCTGCTGCTGCTAAAGTAGTCAAGAAGGTCAGTAGGTTCTCATTTTGCAGATATAAAAATGACTCATTATTTTGTTGCTCTAAGATAGCTAGCCATTAAAATTCATCCTAATCAATATGCTGGGTTGTAGGCGTACCCACAAGAACAGGTTGGCGTGTTTGTTAAAAGGGGAAAAGACGGACCGCTCTCTGTGGTTGAGTACAGTGAATTGGATCCATCAATGGCTACAGCAACTAATCAGGAAACTGGTCGTCTTCGCTTTTGCTGGAGTAATGTATTGGCCTTCCCATTATATCCTTTCATGATATACTAGTTCACGATTATCTTTTTTACTTCTTGAAGTTTAAAGTAGGTTAATGTCAGAGTGCTTGTACTGTGTACATTATTTTGGGAACCACTTCTAAATTTTAGTAGGCATCTCCATAAGCTGTAAAATGTTTGTAATTCGATTCGCACATGCGATTTACAACTTTTATTTCCTTTCGTCATCATTGTTCACATCTGCTTGATGTTAAGAGTAATGTTTTGAGTGTTATTTTTCTTTCCTGACGCTGTCCATTCCTTTCAGGTTTGCCTGCACATGTTTACTTTAGATTTTCTTAATCAAGTGGCAAATGGTCTTGAGAAAGACAGCACGTGAGTAACTCCAGCTCTTGCCTCTTTATGTTTTGGATGATTGAATTATATACTCGGCACTCTTCGAATACTCGGCATGCCAAGTCTTTGGCCGAGATGTCTGTAGAAGCAGTCTTTTGATAGAAAAGTCACATGCAGATTCAAATGCCTTCATAATCTCCACACCAATTTTGATGCTAATCACATATATTCTACTCATGTCCAGCTATCATTTAGCAGAAAAGAAGATAGCTTCAATTCATGGCCAGACGACGGGGTACAAACTAGAGCAGTTTATATTCGATGCTTTTCCCTACGCACCTTCCACTGCTCTTTTCGAGGTAATAGTATCTAAGCATCGTTCTCACCTAACCGAAAAGCTAGAGATTTCAATGCATGGAAGGAGGAAACCAATCAAAGTTCGTTCGTCGACTATTTATCAACAGGTGCAGCGCGAAGAAGAATTTGCTCCAGTGAAAAACTCGACGGGGCCGAACTATGACACCCCGGAATCTGCTCGGCTGCTCGTCCTTCGTCTGCACGCTCGATGGGTGGTTGCTGCTGGCGGCTTCTTGACCCATTCAGTGCCTCTATATGCCACAGGTGGTGGTTCTTTCTTACATTCTGTTCTATGTTGTGTTCACTGAGTTCGTCGTTATTTATAATGGGTGACTGTCGTTGTGAAAGCGTAGGCGTGGAGGTGTCACCACTTTGTTCGTATGCCGGAGAAAACCTGGAGGCCATCTGCCGTGGAAGGACGTTCCATGCTCCATGTGAGATTTCATTTTAATTCAGTTTTGAGTTTGGGATTTGTGGTGTTATTTTGTGACTGTTACTCTTTAATATGAATCTTTACTATGTTGTAATAATAGTAAGGCTTTTTTTTTTTTCTTTCGTCAAAGTTAAGGTGACATTTTTAGAACACCAACTATTGACGGGTTGCAATTTTAGGATACTAATTGTTGGACACAATGGGTCAGTAATATAATCTTTGGCTGGAACTTCGGCACATGATCCACACGTACCAAATAATATGGAGATAAATCATATGTGGCACAAAGTAGCTTATTTGGGGATAAATTCTACACAGTACTTTCAGGACCTAACTTTTTTTTTTTCTTTCGAAACGATAGCTTGTATTTCATTAACAACAAAGTACATGAGCTAAATAGCCCAACGGATCTCTTCGGTAACATCATCCGCCGGTAGAGAACAAATGCTCACATAGGAGCATCAACAACCAAACACCAAAAAGAAGAAAAAAACCCGAAAGAAAACGATAAATTCGATCTAGAACACGAAGAACTAAAGAACATACCACAAAAATAGCTATTAAGCTAAATCTACAATACTCTTCATTTTCTTCGGTCTTCGAATATGAGGATCACACTTTCTTCGGAGAGGGCTCCACAAAGGGAGAAACAAGCTCCAGTGAGGGAGACAAGAACTCCCGATCCATAAGGCTGGGAGAAACGAGCTCCCTACTCAGGAGACTCGTGGGTGAACGACAAAAGGTGGCGGAAGGCGACGAGGGTGGGGTTGGCGGCGAAGGCGGCGGTGGTGGGCGGCGACGGCAGTGATGGCGAGCGGCGGCGTTGGCCGGCGGCGAGGGGCGGCAAGCGGGCTTGTGCAATTTTTTATTTTTTTTTTCTAAACTAAAAACTATAAAAAAGAGAAAAAGCTCCCCCAACCTCCATCAATGGAGGCGGGGGAGAAGGAAGAGGGAGGGGCGGCTGTTTGGAGAGGGAGGTGGAAGGGGAAGGGGGCGGCTAGGGTTTGAAGAGGGAGGGGGGAAGAGAAAAAAAGTTAAATAGTTCCAGATATTGCAGTTGTAACGGCAATATTCAGGACACCCAACTTACTTACAATTTAAGAGGATTAACTTTCGAAATTGAATCGAAGACACAATTAAGTTTTCGACACATTGTGTCCTTAAATTGTTTCAATTTTGAAACTTAGTATCCTTAAATTGTAATCTCATAAGTTAGGTGTTATCTAACACGTAACTTCGGGATCGAAAAACGTAGTCAATCATGATAATAAAGCCCATAATCAACCTCGAAATAAAGCTTCTTACAAAAAGAAAAGAAAAAAGACCTGAAGGATGAAATTAGTACATCACTCGGCAAGTCCAAAGCAAACAAAATCTGTGAAGAAGTCTGTCTATACATAGAAAACCTGGCCAACGTTCAAAAGGCTCTCATGAGGCACATTAAAGATGACACTGTTCTCCCTGCAAATCTTCCTCAGAAAGGCGTAAACATAGTCGATGGCGACCTTCTTATAAATCCTCGACTCCCTCCTCGCCCTGACCACCGTGTTCCCCAGGATGTGAACCACCCCGGCGTCCCTGCAAGTGTTCAGAAACTCCAGCTCATCCACCTCCGTCCGGCTGCTCTCCGGCCCAGAAGACCAGACCGTATGGTGCACCGACGACCGAGCCGGCACGATCGAGTCGACCGACGAGATCGTAAAGTCGACGTTCGACCCATTATCCTTAAGCAACAAAAGCTCCCTCGACTGTTGGTGGTGGTTCGTCGTCTGCTGCCCATACAAGCTATAATCCTCCGAATCGGAACAGCCCTCCATCATGCCCTCGAGCCTGACGAAGGTGAAGAGGCAGTCGAAGAGCTTCTTCTCAAACTCGTCGTCTTTCTTATGAAGGTCTTTGTAGCCATATCTGGCGACACAGCGGAACATGTGGAAGCTCTTCGGGCCTATTCGTTTCACTAGGTATCGCTCCTCCGCGGGGACCGTATAAACGGGGAGGTACTTGACGCAGACGAAGACCACCACGGAGTGTATGGCCGGCAGGTTGGTGATGAAGTGGGAGAATATGTGGGGCACCCCGCTGGCCAGCTCGGTGTAGACGAGCCCTATCCCGGGCACACGGACCAGGCCCAGGCTCGGGCCAAGGCCAAGTATCCAAGCCATGGAGACCTTGCTGTGCATTTCGAACTCGTACCGCTTGACCGTCCCGTAGTGCCAGACGTACATGATGATGAGGAACCCGGCCGCGATCACGAGGGGGACCCATCCGCCCTGGTCGATCTTGAAGAGCACGGCGGAGAAGTAGGTGCCCTCGACGACCAGGGAGAAGAAGGTGAAGAGGACGACTAGGACCCAATGGCAGTGCCAGACGAGCAGCATTATGAGGGTCATGAGGAGGGTGGTCACTAGCATCACGATCACAACGGCAGTGCCTATCCGTGGAATACGAAGGGTATAAAGAGAAGTAAGCGCTCATTTCTTTCTTTCTTTTTGAGTGGGAGAGTTAGATAAAAGAGAAAGCTCACCGTAAGCGTTGCCGATTTGGCTTTGGTTTCTGAAGCCCGCGGTGACGGCTATGCAGAGGATCATGAGGATCCAATTCATGTCGGGAATGTATATCTGCCCCAGGAACTTCTTCGAAGTATGCACGACTTTGACCCTCGGAAAGCAGCCGAGCGCAAGGGCCTGCTTGATTATCGAAAACGTAGCAGATATGGTGGCTTGACTAGCGACAATCGCTGCTAAGGTTGCAACTATGAACATAGGCCAGTATATTTTATCTGCAGACAAGAAAAAAATTGTAATGGAGATAGTTGTCTCAATCGAAATCGTCCTAAACCGAGGCCTTGAAACCTCAACTAACGACGTATTCTAACATCTATACATATATATCGATCTTCACCTGGGATTGAATGATAAAATGCATCCTGCACATGACCTCTGTTCTCCATGAGGTATGCTGCTTGGCCAGAGTACGCTAATAGAAGACATGGAAACACAACAACCGTAAACGCAAGCTGCACGGCAGCGACGGGGAAATGGGCCAGATCGGCGAAAAGCGCTTCGGTCCCTGAAGAAAACAGTAATATTCAGACAGCCCATCTTAGATTAGAAATCTTACATCTTTTTTTCCGAAGAGTGAAGTGCGGAAAAAGCAGACCTGTGATGCTGAGCATTATCCCGCCGAGAGAAGTCCAAGCAGTTTTCTTCCCTCTTCTGAAGTATCTGTATATGTGCACGGGCGAGAAGGCCTTCAGCACCGAACTATCGTACGTATATATGTTGAAAACACCGATGCCTCCGATCATAAGGAACCATATCAGCACGATAGGCGCAAAGAGCCAGCCGACCTTGTCCGTGCCGTAGTGTTGCAGGCTGAACAGCCCGACCAAGATGAACACCGCAACAAGTACCACGATGTCTGCATCACTCAAGACGATGCTTTTTTTTTTTGGTAATAACTGAGAGGTTCTGAAAATTCGAAGCTAGCGAAATAAGCTGATCATACCTGAGCTCATCTTTGGGTGGTCAACCTTGATCCCGCCAGATGCAGAAAGAACTGCCAACATCATTACGGTAAAAGTTATTTCATATGAATTTGTACAACATCGATTTGAAAGGAGACAATCCCTTCTTACCAGATATAGCGGGCGTTAGAATGCCATCGCCAATCACCATGCACGTTCCCACGAGCACCAATATCAGAAGGGCAGTCTTCCTGAACGCATTTGCCTCGAGCCATTTCTTTGTCTTGGCAGCAAAAGAGTGCTCGTGGAATGTGCTGCGGCTGTAAGTCGTCAGCTCCTCATCGGTTCGATGCTGATTGGGGATTGTCTTCACTTTAGCGTGGCGGCAGAGTAACGAATACAGAGCAAAAGTCCCTCCTACATAAAACAAAGTCCAATTTTTGAAATCACGGCGATATGACAAACAAGCTATTCAGCAACATTCAGCAAGAAAGAAAGATCGTAGCTTGAACACTACTGTGTATGCTACCTTGACCATTGTCGTTCGCTCGGCAGACTATAAAGACATACTTGAGGAGAGGAATCAAAGCAAGTGAGTATATAATCAAAGAGAGGGCGCCGATGATATCCTGCGGATCATCTATTTCGCCAGGGAAAGTATTGTAGAAGACATAGAGAGGAGACGTCCCAAGATCTCCATACACAACTCCCAGGCTTTGAAAAGCTAACCTCAACAGCAAAACTGCAGAGAATTTCTGTTCTCAAGCAAACATGTGAGTGAATCATCAGACAGATTATAAACCTCGGAGATACAGCTTGACAGAAATAAGGATGTCTAAACACAAAACCTTAACATCATCTCCTACAGATAGTTCTGTGATTAGTGTCAATGAAAGTGAAAAGGGGTTGACTTCCATGTAGATGAAAAGTGAAAAAGAGTATTAGTTCTTGCCTTTTCTCTGTACATATTTCTGAGTCTGCCAGCTTCCTCATCCATAGGCTGATCAAGCGTTTGCTCCAAAGCCCACATACTTCCCTTATCATTAGTCTCACCACCTTCATCTAACTCAGCGTCAGAAGCCATCTTCATCGATGCAGACAAGCAAATCAATCTCAGTTCAAGAATATATTCCCAACAAGCTGAGAAAGCAGTATTATTCCCAGTTCAAGAACATTCAACTCTGCCATTAAGAAAAGAAATTGCCAATTAAAAGGTAAGTTTTTTTTTTTTTTTTTTTAGGTATGATAAAACAGGCGGAAAAAAGGGCATAATACACAGTGGGGTCAACCCAATATCAGCCACAGAACCACCAACCTTTGGGTAACCTTCGCCAAGAAAGAACCTTAAAAACCTTAACGCTCTCTGCAAACCTCGGCAATCGAAACTGCTTTTAATAAATCTTGATGTGGGCTGAGTTCAAAGTTTTGATTTTGACTTCAGAAAGTAGAATTCGATTCTTGATTCTAAGAAAAAGAGAAGGCTTTAATCCTCATCGTAGTCAGAGTGGTAGTACTCCAGGCTTCAGGCAGCAGAAAGAAGAATACTTTCATCAGCTCTGATTATTTTATAGCATTATTGCAATCTATGTTCTGTCGTCTGAACAAAGCCGTTTAATAATAAAAGAGATGTACAAAACAATTGTCTCCTATCGCCATCGTACTGTAGTCGATTGACTCCCTTTGGAGATTAATAATAATTTAGAATGGTCATTATTTGTGCCCAGGCAGAATCCATGTAATAAATAATGATAACACTAAATTTTAGTTTCATCTTAGAGTTGCGTGTTAGAGTAGGGGAAGACGAATATTCTTCTTCAAGTTCAAAGCAAAATACTTGATGGGTTTTATTTATTTATTATTTTTTTAATCTTAAAAGTTAATAATAGTTGATTAGAGAACAATTAGCACTAAGATATTGATTAATCTTTTCGTTATCTGTGGGAATTATAGTCTGAGGGGAAAAGGTTGTGGGTCACAGTCACAACATGGCGACAAGAACGTATGATGTCTTTTCCATATAATACGACTTTTTAACATTTTTATATTTTAATTATACTTATATACGTATAATTATGTAATTTCATTTTTAATTTTGTGCAAAGGGTCACCCTGCAACCTATCACAAAAGCATCTTTTTCTTTCGTCTAGGAAAAAAATAAAATAATAATGTCACATTAAATGGGCATGATTGTAGTGGGGAACAAGCATTAACAACATCTTATAATATCTATGGATATTTAATTAATCGTCATATTATTATGATATGGAATCTTCATAACACACATAAATTGATATTAATAATTACAATTACGCGATGATAATCAATCAATCAATCCATAATATTAACTTCTCTGACTATTTTATTACATGATGACTCCAAAATTTCACAATCAAACTATACGAGATAAGTGTCGTATAAAATTTATAACAAGTGGTACCAGAAAATAACTCACACGTACTATGACAACTTGCATGACGTGGATGTGCCAACAGTCCATTGCCCAATAAATAAACAATATTTATCAAGCTTGTTAATTTTATAATATTATTCAATTTAAATACATTTTGAAGTTGAGTTTCCTTTTATTTTTCTTTGGACATATAAAATTAGAAAATACATCATAACAATTAACAAGATTAAAATAAAATGATATGCCACCCACCCACAAATAGTAAAGGGATCAGCCGTCGTCCCAAAAGAACATACACATCTAAGTTTGGGCCTTGGCCCATCTTTCATATTGGGCTTGGCTCAACATATTTGGGATCTATTTAGTTTGATTATCTTGAAAATAATTATTTTACATTATTTTTCAATGTAAAATAAGCGATTTTGGACTAGTTCCCGATATTTCTCCTAAACCAAATTAGTCCCTGATGTTGTCGATTTTGTACCAATTTGGTCTTCCATCACGATAAACGTCAATTTTAGCGGAAATTTCGCACGCGCCCCGCACTAAATTATGTCTAGATCGATAAAATTGAAATGGTTAATGAAGTAGGGCACAAAACTACAAATTTTTCCTCCAAAATTCGAACATAACCTCTAGATCGTCTGCTTCGTCGAACCTCATTGACAGTAGAAGAAAACAGTACAAATCCCTCAAATCTTGCAAATATTCCAAAATTCGATCCATACAAGATTTAGTGTGGGGCACGTGCGAAATTCCCGCTAAAATTGACGTTAATCATGATTGAAGGACCAAATTGGTTCAAAATCAACAACATCGGAAACTAAATTGGTTCAAGCAAAACGTCGGGAACTAAATTGATCCATAGGGTAAACATCTGTGACCATTTTGAGTTTTATCTCTAGAAATTATTAGTCTTCTCGCTAAGATAGGCATGTCAGTGTACAGACATATGGTACCTCCGCATGGAATTCATGTCTTCGATCCTACTTAGAATTGATTAACTTCCATTGTTTGTATGGACTTGGAACAGTAATATGATTAATTCGTCTGAAAGCCGTGATGTCTTACGACGTTGAAGTTTATATATGCTTTAGACTGAACTTAAAAGTGAAATGTGAAGAATATTGTTGCTACGTGGCTTATTACACCAAGGCCACAAACTCACGCATGCCACACTAATCCACATCCCAAATTTCACCTAAAAGAACAATAATCACTCTTTATTCATATGGTAAGTCAAACAAATAGTATATCAATATACTCTTGCCTTGCCCCCATGGGTTTTTATTCCTTGTGAAGTGAAGAACCTAAAGTTGCCCCTCAATGGTGGAATGTAATGCCGACCTATATTTGTAGTTATTCAGCAGTCATTATCCAACCATTGCGGTGGTAAGAACTGAAGAACAAAAGGTTAGATAAGGTGGACTCGAATCATTTTCTTCCTTTCTTTTTTACTTTTTCTTTTCTTGGAGAACCCATAATACTATTTAGATTCCCCTATCCGTTGGAACAAATTTACATAACAATTCCTATTCATTTTAAATCCACGACAATCCCATTATTAAGCTAAACAAAAAATGTCCAAATTATCTGTTAGAAACAAGCCAAATGCTGGATATTTAGACAGAGGTTTTACAAGCAGATATAACTAATTCGAAGTGGCTGAGTAAGTAATAATACTCAAGTCAAACACCATTAACACCGTCTGATTATGGATACTAAAGGGATTATCACGATCGAAACGAAAAGCAACTGACCGTGACTCCGCTGGCCTACTAGGGAATAAGTTCCCGATGCATTGGAGAGAATCCCGATAGCGTCCGAATGTCAACGGAGAGGCCATTCTTACAGTGAACATTTCCCGCTATAAAAGGGCCTCGAAAGAATGCTTGGTTCTGCAGAGCTTGATGTGTGATAAGCATGAGAAGAAAGTTTCTTGCATGAAGACAAAGAGCTGTAATTATGATCTGTTAGCCAAGAATGACTTGCCTAAAACAGACGACTCTGACTTGATGGGCATGATAGGCCCTTTTTCCGTTAACAAAAAATCATGCCTTCGATCTAGGCAGGTCGTTTGGGCTTACTGATCAGCTCTTGTCCATCATGCTAGATTTCCTTTCTTCCAAAAATCTTACGTTATCATTCGTACGTGGAATCAGACAATGCGATATGGTAGGTGCCTTGCGTTCTTGAAAATCAAAGGGCTCGACTAAGCAATCCTTTTCACTGTAAGCAAGCTAAGAACACACCATTATATACTGATAAATTGAGGTGTGGATCAGCCAATTCGCTTTATTTCGACCCCTTTTGATCTTCGCCTCGGTCGGAGAAACCTATTCCAGGAAGGACAAAGCAAGATACATATGATCACATGGGACAGGTTTTCCCGGCCTTCGGATGGCGAGAATCAGAGAAATTTATGAACTTGCTAGTGCTAATTACTCAGATAAATGCAGTCAACATAATAAATTGGACTGCTATGACAAAAAAAAGACAAGTCTTTAGTTGAAACATTGAAGGTTATGTTAAGCTGCACATGTATAACTAACTACACAAAAACAAGTGTAGAGAATAAATGCTAATTACTTCCTTCCAAGATTATGTTGCAGAGAAATTCAGAAAGGCGTACAATGGAAAAATCTAACTTCCGTTCTGCGCTTGGTGGGTTTCGAGGCACACGGAGAGGGAGATCTGGGCTTGCTGGCACTGGCGGCGTTTGAGGGCTGTTCCGCCGCTGGGGCAGAGATTTCTGACGGCGTTCGACTCCTCTGGACATGCCGCCGACACCAAGCAATTGGCCAACGATCGGTTCAGATGGCGGCACGCAGAGTCTCGCTGCAGACCTTCCGGCATACGTCGGTGGCACTCCGTCAAGGAACGGTACAGCCGATCGCAGGCGCCGCCCAATTTAACGGCGTGAGCCGTTGAGTTCCGCTCGCTCGACGACATTGGTTCGTGTGGGTTCTAAACATCTTATAAATAAAAAGAAAAAATAAATAACTGAATTTAGGCTATTGGGCTTGAGTTTTTTAGCCCAAACATGAGTGGGCCTAATGGGCCGGCCTCACCATTTGGTTCTATTTACGATTTTACCCCTAGCTGTTTTCGCTATTCTCCCACCTATCACCATCGTCGCTGCGTTATTCAAAAGACTTCCGACGCTGTAAGTGGAATCGCAGATAAGACTGAGAAGATATGCAAGCTACATTAATGGGAGCTCCTTTTTCGATTAGCAATTCTCTCTTGTCACTGAAGGTATGGAAATCTGCGGCGGGTTTTTGCGCGCATTGATTCTAGCAAGTAATTGTGTTTGATTTAATTCCGTTTATTGCAAGGTTAACCGAAGGAAGCAGATGAAGATTGCTGCTGCGAGCAAGACAGCTGGAAGTTGGACGAAAGATCAGGCGTTGAAGAAGACCAAGTTGTCGATACTGTTGGCTCCACCTCTTTTAGCTGCTTTCATAGCGTTGTCTCCAGTCTACAATCCACCTGGTATGTGTTGTCCAGCCCCTTTCTTCTTGCAGTAATCTCTGTTGATGGGTGGTGATTATTTCTTTTTGGGATTGTTTGTTTTTCTTTTCTGCTCCTTTGTCTGTAGTGAGATTTCTACTCAGTTGATTGTGAAACGACGCCAATTGGTTTTAGAACAAGTTCAATTGATTTTAAGGTAAAACTCAAATTCATGTTGTTGAAACTTTCATTTCATAGGCTGACTCGACCTACAATAAAACCTTTCTTCATTCCATTCAAGGCTTGGCAATCAATTCACTGACGAAAAACACGTGGATTGACAGTTGTAGTCTGCTTATTATGTGAATATAAATCATCCATGGTTCTTGATTATCTCACTGCTATTTGCTGTCATGAACATGGTATGAATCTGTTTATGACGACTGACCGATCGATGAATATTCTAAGGACGACGTGATTGCTAATCAACAGTTGTATATGCGGCTAACTCGTATGTTCTGATGGTCATATGCAAAAAAATATACATATAGGCTCAGCATGAGGCTTGACTTGCTTCAAATTTTTGCCTATGCTACTGCAAACCGATCCATTGTTTAACTTTTGCGACCGATTCTTCCTATAATGTTTAGCATCGCTCGGGCAGACTGCAGACGATGCTCATGGGCGAGGAGCCACCTTGTTCAGACAATCCTGCATTGGTTGCCATGATGGTGGAGGAAACATAATACAGCCTGTGAGTTTAACTATATTTTTACATACACCACTTGCCAGCTGATCAGACAGATTTATATCTATAAATCCACGGACTGATTGTTAGATAACTACAAATGTTAATCGTTTTTAACTATCATTTCAGGGAGCGACTCTGTTCTTGAAAGATTTGCAAAGGTATTACAAATCCATTATGCCTGCCTGAAAATTTCACATCAAATTCCTGCCTCAATTTAATATGCTCAAGTCTTCTATCTATAAAAGAATGATCCAATCCAAGTCCCTAGAACAATTGCTTGATACCTACCCTGGTCAGATTAAAAAACAAAACCAACTCCCAGCTAGCCAAATTTCTATGTTATATGCAGAAATGGGGTCGACTCAGAAGAGGAGATATACCGCATAACGTATTTCGGCAAAGGAAGAATGCCGGTAACTTTTTCTTTTAACGTTGGGACGACCACATTCTTATATATAACTTTGAAACATAGCAGCATGTATTTATACATACACACATATTTGCAGGGTTTTGGCTTGAATTGCAAACCAAGAGGTCAATGCACCTTTGGTCCTCGGCTAGAAGAGGAGGATATTACAATGCTGGCCCAATTTGTCAAGTCCCAGGCAGAACAAGGCTGGCCTAACATGGAATGAAACATTGTCTTAGCGTTTGGCTGTAATAATTCTTGACATTCAGCAAATAGTATATATAGTCTATAGATATATATTTGAAGTGTTGGCCCATGAGTATTACATGTATTTGATACCAAAGCCTGATGAGCTTTTTTACATATACAAAAGCTGAGAAAGGGTATTTTTTTATTTTATTACAGAAAAGCTTATCTGGGACAGTTTAACTTCAACCAACGCAAACGCCAGACTTAATCACATGAAGATATGGACTAAATTACAAGGCAAAACCATGTGATACTCTCCATTTATTAAAGATTGTCTTATTAATTAATTATGATAATAAATAAATAAATAAAAATGTATGGTCCCCTCTCCATTCATTAAGCACGCCTTGTGGTATGGACTGTGGAACCAAAGCTAAAGACAAAACTTTATATGGATTCTGCTCTGATTCTACAATCTGGACATCACACAAACCTCTTCATTACTAAAACCCAAATTGTAATTTGTCTTCTTTATGCATTTATTATTCTTACTATTTATTTATTATAATTTTTTTTGGGGAAGAAACGGAACAGACAAACCATGTGAAGGAACCAAAGCATGCGCCGTTCATACATTCAAAATCCCCACTTTTTAAATCAAGATAAATGATTAATTAATAATTACATCTGTGTTAGTTATATTGGGTCAAATGTCGTTCTTAACAGCCTAAATTTAATAAATATATCCCATTGCCTTGATATGCGTACTGTTAAATCACTTGTCTAATGCTGATGACATCTTTAATATATATATATATATATATTATATAGCTATGAATTAAATCAAATTACCAGAGTACTGTATATAGTTTGAAGTGGTCCCTGTAAGCTTGGACATCTCGAATATATATATATATTTTTCCTTTAAATTATTGCCACATGATGTATAACCCTATTTAAGGGTCAAGGGAGAAAGGGCTTAGAGCAGGCAGCGAGTCAATGTCAATAGCTGTAAGAATGAAACAATCGTTACAAACCAGCCATTAAACACATAAAAGGCAGCAGTTGCTTGCAAGAGTGTGTAGTAGTCATTAGGGTTTTCTCAATCCAGGCATAATAGCTTTTTATGCTCTTTATATCATAAACCCAACTCATCTCTCTCTCTATCTCTCTCTCTCTAGAAATATATATATATATATATATATATTAGGGTTCTTAATCAGCTATTGATTCGAGCTCTAAGTGTTGGTTTGAGAGGCTGAAGCTGCCAGCATGATCTGGTGTGGATTTCGGATATTATTCGTTTTTTTTTTTACGAATATTTTCAGAAACTTCTATTACATCAGGTCATCCTAGCAGCTTCAATCACTCATCACCAACAATGTTTTATGTGTAATAAATAAATCATCAGATGGATGGATTTTTATACATATGTTCAGCAGACATTTGGTGAGTTCTTTGATTTATGTTCAATGTCACAGTAGTAAAAAGTCCACATTGATTTACTTTAGTTTATGTGGTGTATTACATGTGTTGAATCGAAGACTCGAAGCTTGAAACTCTTTTAGGAATTCAACAGAAAATAAATGTAATTATATCGTTTTCCAATATTCTTATTTATCTTTTACACTTAACAAGGGTTTAATTTCAAGACCAGCTAGATTAGTTATTTAATAGTTTTAAGATTATTTTGATAGATAAAATATCATGTACCAAAAATGTGACAGTGAAATCTTAGTTCATATAGTACACTCAATTTACTATACGGCTAGATTTCGTATTGAAAGTAGAAATTTCACAAAAGAGCTAATTATTAAGTCTTGTTTGGTATTATTGCATTTTTTTAGCAAATGGTTAGAGACATAATCAAGTAGTTGAATAAGCTTTGTCGGAGGAGAAATCAAAGAGCAAAACTAATACCACATGAAAATAAAGATCGTTGATTATATTTGAATGTTGTTGCTTAAGACAAAATGCATTAATCAGCTTCTGTGGCATTTTCTAATCAGGAGAGACAGACTTCGACTAATCATCTGCTAAATAATTTTATTTAATTATGTTATATATAACAATAATAATTCCATTTTGATTTTTGATGGAGTTTAAATGATATTAACGTAATATGTCTTTTTCAATTAGGCATCGTTTTACGTCCTGTATATTGTTTTATGGGGATTGTCAACGCGCGCATGCTCTTGCGGATAATTATTTTTATTAAATGGGAATTAATTAATTAATTTTTTTATAGGAGAGAAAGATTTCAGCCATAAGTTGAATTTGAACTTCATTTGCTAGCATTTCATATTTTTTGTAATCTCCAAGTTATATAAAAAATTTGAACTTGTTTTGCAGAATTTTAATATATTGAAATCCGTATAACCTAACCAATCATCACAGTGAATTAAAATATATATATATATATAATTTTTAATAGATAGCAAGTACTAGTTAGATATGGGTTATATACGTATAAAATCATCACACATCTATCTATATATACAATAATCATACAATTTCGATGTTTGAGGTCATTATTATTATTATTATTATTTATACTTTTCCTGATTATAGCGTAAATCATTACACTTTTAATATATTTGTGATTTAATCTTTGTTTCCTCTCGATTTTGTTATTATTATTTTTTTCTGTTTGTGTGTTTGTTTCTATCTTAATGAGAGTTTTATTCGCTCTGAACGATCGAATATTACTATAGAAATCTCTTGGACTCTTTATCCAATTGTAAATCAATTTTTAGTATAAAAAAACACTCGTTTCGCAAAAAAAAAAACAAAAAAAAAAATTTGAAAGACTTACTTGGGCGGTCCAATTGGATCCGGATTTTTTGCTGTTAGCTGAACAATCTTGCCTTTGCTTCGCTCTAAGAATATATGTACTTTACTCATATGGGCCATGGCACAAATTAATGAGAAAGAATAGAAAGAACCCTTCATGTAGCTTTGGTATCTTATGTTACTTCGCTTAAAAAAAAAGAAAAAAAGAAGGAAAACTTGGTTAAAGAAAGCAAATGATCGAAATGACCATGAGAAGGGACAAAAGTCCGATGAAATGTATTGTATGACATAAGTGACATAATCAATTTCCTTCGTTATTTCCTTCATTTTTCAGTAGAGTATACAGAACCATAAATCCAGGCAGGCAGGTAATAAAGCTTCTTTTTTTTTTTCTAGTCCTTCTCTCGGACAAAGGCATGGTTTATCTTGAGGCCACCTTTCCAATATCCACTCCACACTTCGTAGATGCCAAAGTATATCTTTTTATCAGCATCATCTTCCTTATTCTTGGGCTTCTCCAGCTTTCCCTGAAAGCAAAACCTATCCAGCTTTTCCATATTGTTCAATGTCATCTTCGGCCATTGAGCTTGTTCGCCGCCTCTCTTGATCATGAGGAACAAAGGGTACTTCTTCCACCCGAACGCATCGTCCGTGAGCGCTAGCTCGAAGCCCACTTCGTATTCCTTATTCGAATCCGTGCCCCCGTCGATGCTGCCCGTCACCTCGAGCCAGCAAACTTGCATCAGCTCGGCGGGACTCGCCCTAAGATGATGGAGCGTGACTAACTAACTAATCTTGGATTTGCTAAAGATGCAGAAATGGGGGGAAAAAAAAGTAATAATAAGACAATTGGGCTCACTCATCGGCGGGGAGTTTCCAATATCGTTTGTCGTTGCCCCAAACGATCTTGAGCTTCTTGGCCGGGATGATCATCTTCCCCTCCGCATCCTAGACAATAGCAAAGCAAGTGGTTAGCTTAGCAAACATGTAATAGATTGTTGGGTAGAACGTCAAGTGGTTGTTGTTAGTTCTATATTTATTACCTTTTGAAATGGCCCGATGTCCTCTCCCATGTAGTGTGGAGTGCTAGCACCAGCCATTGTTAAAAATGAGTTATAGAATACGGTGATGAATCAAAGCTTTGACATATATATATATATATATATATATATATATAGAAGAAAGATGAGGAATGGCGTGTTTAAGATGTGAAATGAATGTTGTAATAAGGTGGCTGGCTTGAGTTGACAGTGCAAGGAAACAGCGACAGAAGAATCATCACGCCAAGCTTTGGAATATAGTTAAGCTGTGAAAATGAGTGTTTCTTTCTTCTATTCTATTCTATTCTATTCTCTCTCTCAACGCCAGCCGACCGTGAATGTTAAGAGAGAGCAGAGGAAAAGAATATATGCCTTTTCCAAACATGGTTTTGGCATCTTCGTCTTCTTTAAGCTACCTAATTTGATCATGTAAGGCAGAGCCAAGACAGGTCAATCCACAGTTCTCATAGAGAGATGAGCCGGCTCGACTGAAAACCGTCGTAACAATTTTGAAGATCTTTCAGTTGAAGGATAAACTAGACTATTACATTGTTTTAGGATCGGTGTATCTCTGTTTCCCAAAATACTTGTAAAAACTTCAACAACCTTTTAGGGAGCGTTTATTTGAGGTAATTCAACATCACGGTGATGAGAATGTGTATCAATGGGGCGTGTCATTACTATGTTTGTTTTGATGTGATATTTCATTTTGCGTATGAATGTGATATTTAAATATGATGTTTGTTTAATCACATTAATATGTGTGGTGTGATGTCGTGTAAATGTCATATTTGATCCTATGTCGATTAGCTAGATAGTGCGGATTAATATGTGTATTTTGATGTAACTTTTGACATGACAAAGATTATTGTTTCAACATCATGTTATAATTTTTTTAAGCATTAATTATAACAATTCTATTTAATATAAGTATTTAAGTTTTTTATTCAGTAAATATATATTTTTAGATTTAAATAGATTAGTTTTGTAACTAAAAATAGATATAAGGATATAAAAGAGAATAATGTTAAAATATAAGGGATATTTTTATCTAAAATAAAATTAGAAAGATCACCTAGCTTTTTTTTGGGTGATCCATAAGTTTTAACCCCGTTTTGATCACATAGGCAATCATTCATTACTGTGATGACTCATTGCCTAAGCCAAATAAACGTAGTGAAAAGGAGGTGATGAGAGTATCACCCCAAAACAACACCCCTTAAGGTACATAAAAAAAAAAATATTAAAACAAATATTAGGATTTTATTACCCAAAGTAAGCAAAGCAATATGGCTTACTTGGCGTGGTCATAAATTAAAATATCGGTCACTTGTTGCCGTCGTATTGAAAATAGGCTATTGGGATTACGTAGCCCAATAGACTTTCGGCCGTAAAGAGGCCCATTAAAAGATTATATATACTATTTATTAAGTAGGAGATGGAGCACTGTCAATTTTGGTATGTAAACTTATTTGCAATTTTATCATTTTATTTAAAATTTATTTTAATTGACTAATTATCATTTTAATCTTAAACTTATTTTTATTATAATTATATCATTACAGATTATTTTTGTAAATATATATTATAAACCATACTATTAAAAATATTAAACAATATAAATTACAAATAAAATATAAAGAAAATTAAATATCAAATGCCTGATGTTTTAAGCATGACTTGGATTTGGAGCAAAGACTATATCCATTTCCGTTTTCATAGCCGGAAACTGAAAAGAAAAAAATCTTAAAATAGAATTTTATTAATTAATGCACATGGGTAGTTCACTACAGTCATTCTTTCCAAACAAATATAATGTCATATCTATTCTGTCGGCGCATGGAGCTGAGGCCGTCCGCCCCACCGACGACTTGCCTCACCCCATTCGTCATCTTCGATCTCCGCCCTCGACTCCTCCCCATTCAGCTGCAGCTCAGTTGACCCCAAGGGCGGATCTAGTATAGAGAAAATTTTCGAACTTTTTAGTGTCATGCATATATAGCTTTAATATATTAATTTTGACTGTATTATATTAGTTAATAATATGATGGCCAGTGCAGTTGTTTTTCCTGAGTAGGAGGTTAATTGGCTGGCTGCTTATAGGTAAGGGTTCGGACCTAGTTTTTAGGCTGCTTTTTCTTCTTTTATTCTTTTAAGTCTATATTTTTTTTATTCTGATTTCTTTCTTTTTATTCTTTTACTTGTTTTAAGTTTATATTTATGTGTATTCTATTCTTTTAAGTCTATGTTTATTTATTCTGGTTTCTTTTTATTGTGTTATTCTTTTTTATTGATTCTTGTTTCTTTTTATTCTTTTATTCATTCAAGTCTATTTATGTTTACTTTGTAAAGTCTATATTTAATTATTTTAATTTTTTTATATTAGTTAATTAAGTCTTTATTTAATATTTATTTTAATTTTTTTCCACCTTTTTTCTAATTACTTGTTTATTTGTGATATGCTATCGTCGTTTAAGCTCTATCGAGATTATCATTGATTTGTTTTCTTCATTTTGATTATTTTATTGTGTTGATTGTGGTTAATTTATTTTTTTTCATGTACCTTCTTTATTCACTCAATTACCAATACAAGTAAATGACTATTGAATGTCTTTTTTACCGTCAATATACGTAATTATACTACGTCCCAATCTGAAATTTTCGGATCCGATAATACGGCCCCCCCGATCTGAAATTTCTGGATCCGCCCCTGGTTGACCCCCTTCAGGCACCGTGGACTCCAAGGTGCTTTCTGGGCTCGAGCTAGGATTTGAGGCCGGGAAGTTGATCTTGGCATTTGGACCGCGGAAACTAAGCGCGGCCGTGTTGTAGGCCCTGGCTGCTTCCTCGGCCGTGTCGAACGTACCGAGCCAGATGCGCTTCTTTTCGTTCGGGTCTCTTATCTCCGCCGCGTACCTGCCCGATTTCCGCTTCCAAACACCTCGGTAACTTACCTTGGCCTCGGAGTTGGCGGCGACAATCTCCTCCTTCTTGCCGTTCATTGCTCTAACCGGCGGCGCCATGGCTTTTTGATTATTATTTCAAATTGTATATTATTATGTGGTGTGAGGCGCCATATATATATATATATATAGTGAGGTGGGACATAAGGAATTAATGTTTTCGAACAGGAGGGTTATTATCCTTACTCAGGTCACTTTTAAGGTAAATGAATAAACGGCTAATTATTTTCAATCCGAATGTGCATAGTATAATAATTAATTCTAGTTAATAAATTTAATTGATGAGGATCACGATTACATAAAAGTCTTTAAAATATTGATTGTTATTAAATCAAAATCTTGGGTTTATCCCTAAATTAAATGAATTCAACTCATGATAATAAATGTCATAATAATTCAAATATTTTTATTGATGCCAATTTCTATAGTTTTCATTCATGTATGGTTGTTTTGAATTTTCACATAATTAATTTAAGAGTCAACTTCTAATGATTCATGTTCAGAAGGTAATTAAATTGATTCTGTTATATACTTTATGAAATCAATTTTGTTACAGAAGGAGAATACATACAATAAAAGATTATTTTTTTAACGTGCGTGACCAATTGTTGCGCACGTTGAGCTCATTTGCGTGCGTGCTGTGCGGCCCCTAGCGCCCACACCTTTCCTCGCTTGTGGGAGATCCGGCCGCCCGCATTAGGCCGGTTCATCCCTTTTCCGTTCCGTCTTTTTTCATTTCTCCTTCTTAAAGCTTCCGTGTTATAATTGTAATCCCGGGCATGACTCCGATATCATTGTTGAGAAACTCATTCATAAATTTTAGTTCATTGCCAAACGAAAATACATGCAATAAAAGATTTATTAGTGAATAAACATTGTTCCGGTTAATAATTTTGATGCGTCCAGAAAAATTCGATTTAAGCTCCAACCCATCGTCTCGCCTTTCTTCCTATAGAAGTCGTCTCTTTAGTCCGACAAGTTGCACATATAAATGTTATAAGTGTGCATGTGGTAGTTCCAACGAAATTCCTTCGATGCTTAGGTAGTTCTTTTATCCCATTTCTTTCTTTCAGTATATATTATTTTGATAGAGCGCGTAAGTATGACCAATAAGCGTACCTGAGCATTTATAGTGGAATAACGCATCGTATCGAAAATATTGTCCCCAAATATTGATACTCATCTCTTCCCTTTTAAGTTCACCGCCTTCCTGAAATATCCCCTCTGGTGCCTTCTTTCCATTTAAATACCACCGTCCATAGGAAATACCATCCATGACGCGTCTTTTTGTTTAGGATTTAATCGCCTTTTGAAACTATGTTGACGTTCAGATATTCAAAATATGATAGTTGTAAACAACAGATATTCATGTTTACACCCCACCTAGCTTAATAGATTGTTTTTAACTATATAGTTCTTTTTTCATTATTAAAATAGGTTTATTTTTATCAATAAATTAAGACTTTTTGCGCTTACTAAATGCGTCATCGTGTGTATTTTAGAATCGGCGAATTTTATAATAGGACTTTTTGCGCCTACTAAACACGACATTTTGCCCCTACGAAATGAAATATAGCGACGATAATCATTCTATAATCGATTAATGTTAAGGTTGCACACATGTTTGAAGTTGCAACATTTTTAAAAAGTAATTGAAAGTTAAAGTGATAAAAGTTGTATTTAGATATGCTTATTTTATTGATTAGAATGACAGATGTGATTTTTTTGGTGGTTGATGTAATATTTTATTTTGTGAATTTAATTTGACAGATTTGTGTGTAAATAGGTGATTCGGGATATATAAAAATATATTTAAATTACTGAATAAAAAAAATTGTTTCTCTCTAATTATCTCTCTAATATATAGATATATATTCGTCGTTAGTATAATAATTTATAGTTATAATATTTTATAACAAATAATATCCAATTTTGTTTCTAAAACTGGAAACTAAAAAAATAATTAAAAATATAATTTTATTAATTAATTCACTGCACAGTTGACTAGTCATTTCATCGAAGCAAAAAGATCATATCCATTCCGTCGGCGCAGGGACGTTAAGATCCAGACCAATCATCGGCGTCCTCGACAGGTCCACCCCAGCTGAGGCTGATGATGCCGACGAATTCTCCTCCGCCCCACCGATGACGTGCCTCACCCCATTCGTCATCTCCACGATCTCCGCCCTCGACTCCTCCCCCTTTCAGCTGCAGCTCAGTGTCATGAACCCCATAGATGACAAGGTTAATGGAGGAGATGGCTGCGTTGAATACAGAGAGAGTGGAACAAATGGAGATGTTAGAAAGTTACTTGTCGGATGGAGATTAAGCAAGGTGAGAAAGAAAACGATGAAAGGGCCGAACATGTGGGCATGCCAGGAACGTGAAGGGTTGGGCCAAATTATTACATTAGCTTTTATTGTGCTGAGCCCATTTATGTTGTTAAAAACACCTCACGGTGAGTATGGAAAGGCAGCAAGAATTAAAACCTATCTTTCTTCTCAACTTCAACCTATTCTGAACTTCTCTCTCGCTACCTCACTTCTCTAATCAATACTCATAAAATATACCAAAAAACAGTAATTCCATTTAATATTACATCGATCAATATCAAGCTATTGTCACAAAAACCAACTTCAACAGATCAAATCATTACACTCAGTTGACCCCCTCTGGCGGGCACCCCCTTCAGCCACCGTGGACTCCACGGTGCTTTTCGAACTCGAGCTAGGATTCGAGGCCGGGAAGTTGATCTTGGCTTTTCGAACTCGAGCTAGGATTCGTAGGCCCTGGCGGCTTCCTCGGCCGTGTCGAATGTACCGAGCCAGACGCGCTTCTTTTCGTTCGGGTCTCTTATCTCCGCCGCGTATCTGCCCGATTTCCGCTTCCAAACACCGCGGTAACGTACATTGGCCTCGGAGTTGGCTGCGGCAATCTCCTTCTTACCGTTCATTGCTCTAACAGGCGGCTCCATGGCTTTTTTATTATTATTTCAAATTGTGTGTTATTATGTGGTGTGAGGCGCCATATATATATAGTGAGGTGGGACATAAGGAATTAATGTTTTCGATTATGTGGTCCCCACACAGAGGATTGTTATCCTTACTAGACCACTTTTAAGGTAAATGAATAACGACTAATTATTTTCAATCCAAATGTAAATAGTATAATAATTAATTCTAGTTAATAAATTCAATTGCTGAGGATCACGATTACATAAAAGTCTTTAAAATATTGATTGTTATTAAATGGTGCAAACCATTAGCAAAATCCAGGATGTCCCATAAATTAAATGCATTGAACTCATAACAATAAAGTGTAATAATTCCAAAAGTTATTAGTGATGCCAATTTCTATATAGTTTACATTCTTTTATCATTTTTTTGAATTTTGGCATAATTAATTTAAGAATCAACGTCTAAAGATTTATTTTGGAGGAAATAATTAAAGTGAATCTGTTATATACTTTGTGAAATTAAGTTTGTTAACAAAGGAGAATACATGCAATAAAAGATTTTTTTTACGCGACGTGACCACTTACTACGCGCATTTGCGGCCCTAGCGCACATAGCTGAGCGCGATGCGTTGTTCTGTGCCGCGGGCCGCATTGCATGGCGCAATGTGGTCGGGCGCGGCACGGCATGCGATGCCTTGCAAGCTGCAGCCTAACCTCGCTTGTGGGAGATCCGACCATGGAGTGGCGATGGGCGCACTGCCGGCCGTCCACATTAGGCCGGTAAATCATTTTTCCGTTTCTTCATTTTCCTTTCTCGTTTTTATACCTTTCATGTTATGATTCTAATCCCGAGCATTTCTCTGATACCACTGTTGGAAAATTCTTTCATAAATTCTAGTTTGTTACTAAAGGAAAATACATGCAATAGAAGATTTTTTTTTTACGCGAACAAGCATGATTCCAGTTAATAATTCGGATGCGTCCAGAAAAATCCTATTAAGCTCCAACCCGAAGAATTTCGTCCAATGTTTAGTTAGTTCTTTTATTATCTTTCTTTCTTTCTTTTGGGATATATTATTTAGATAGACAACCATAACCGTAATCAATAAGCCTACCCAAATATTTATCGTGGAATAACTTACCGTACCGAAATCTCTCTTCCGTAAATATCTAGACTCGATCTTCGCTTCTCTTTTAAGTTCACCGCATTCTTGAAATATTACCTCTAATGCGTTCATCCCATTTAAGTACCACCTTCAATAGAAAATACAACTCATGGAGCGTCTTTTTGTTTAGCGCTTGACCGCCTTCTGAAATATGTCAACGTTCAGATATTCAAAGTATGATAATTGTAAACAAAAATATTCATGTTTAGACATCACCACTAACGTAGATTAGTAGACCTTTTTTTTTTAAAAAAAAAACAAACTATTTTAGTCCTTTTTAAATTATTAAAATAGGTTTATTTTTCTTTTATCAATAAAGTAGGACTTTTTGCGCCAACTAAACGCGACGTCGTGCGTATTTCAGAATCGAAGAATTTTAATGTAGGACTTATTGCGCCTACTAAACGCAACTTTTTGCCCCTACTAAGCACAACGTAGCGACTATAATAATTTCATAATCGACAAATTTTCGGATGCTAAAGCTTCATACAGGTTTGAAGTTGCAAAGCTTTTAAAAAAGGTAGAGTGAAAGTTATAGTGATAAAAGCTCGCGATGTGATTAATGCTGCAAACTAATAACGTATCATAAGATAAAATAAAAATAAATAGTGTAAATAAAATAAATAAACCTACATCACCTAGTTTTAGTTAAAGTAATAACGAAAACTATGACGTATAATGAGATCCAATGCCACGTATATTGGGTGGACGATCTCTCTACAAATGGTCGCAGTCTACAGGGCTTCGTGCTCATTCGTCGTTGTTGCTATCGAGGTGGTGACTTCTGTGCAGATGGCTGATATAGAGTTCTTGCGTCGACTTTGTAACCGTACCCCTATAGGTCTCATAAATCCAACATCGTCGAAGAATAAACATGTCGGAGAAATGACGGCCATGGAAATTGCAGCGATCGCCGGTGGATCTGGGCAACGGCTCCGCCGAAAATTTGCGGGTTGGAATAGTCAAACCGGCCGGATCGAAAACATCGTACCCTATGTTAATGGTGGCGGCGGCGGCCTAGACGGAGCGAAATGAATCTACGGCAAAAGTAATGTCTATTGCAACCGATGACGAACGGAAAAGAAGAGATGGAAAGAAGTTAGGAGGAATGAGAAAGACGAAAAAATTACGGCCGACTATATTTCCCGATCGTTGCTACCAATGGACACGACGCCGTGTCCTAATTAGCGACGTGTGTTATAATTGCCCAACGATTTTGGCACATTTTGAGAGTCAAACCCAGCCAAAATCAAGAACTCGTCCGGAGTTTTTAAAGCGATGGCGTATCTATTAAAAACGGTCTTTTTTAATAGTTGGAAAAACTCTATTTTATTAATACCTTAAAAAAAAACCTTTTTTCTTAACGTTTTTAAAAAGGCCTCTTTTAATTTAAAAAAAAGCCTAGATTAATAGTACCAGTTGTTATAAGAAATAATAATAAAAGTATTGCCCGTATCACCAGTCCACGAAACAATTTGTCAGAACGTTTGCATTGAAACTCAGTTTGTATTTTTAGGATGGATGATTGTTAGGAATCTTTCTGTTGTGTTCAAATGATGATGAAAACTGAAAATTATTAAAAACTAAGAACCGGCGCTTCAATGACAATTAAACACTAAAGGGAAGAATGCTAAGAATATTTTCTAGTGTTCAATAATCATGTTTTCTTTGTCTAGAGATTTAATTATAGTTTATATAAATAGAGGGACTAAAGTGTAAATATACCAAAGTATGCTTTGGTATATATAGGGCACGTGTGTGTAGAATACACACAACTTGAGTAAGAGCTTTCTCTCACCATCATCATTAGTTAGGGCTTAATTGTAGATAAAGAAATAGATTGCTTATAGAGAATGCTTGGTGATTAATGAAAGATTGATTGATAATTATCCAAAGCTTCCGCACGTTAATTACAAGGTAATTCATACAATCTAAGCTAGAGTTTATGTTATTGGATGTTAAATCCGTGACCTTCAATGATTCTCTATTTGCCAAAATAATAGTAAAAATTCTTCAACCTTTTGATCTACATATAAAAAAATACTTTAAACAGGATTTTAAGTGAGCAAGTCGGTCACTTGGTGTCGACATAAATTAATATCTATATTATTATTAAACAAAGAGAAACGACCTGATTTAACACTATTTATATTAATTAAATATAATTAATAAAATTATTACAAACATAAAACTATACAACCAATATGCTCGAATGGAACTGCCTCACTACCAGATTTAATTAGGATCTTTGAATTTTAAAATTATTTAAAAATAATAAAGATTAAATTGATTTTATAAGTACACACATGAAATGTGCAAAAAATACTACACTGATTAATTGTTGTGTTCATAAATTAAAATTAGTCAGTTGGGCTTACGTAGCCCAATCGACTTTGGGCCGTTAAGAGCCCATTTACTAGACTATATGCAAGAATATATGGGTGAATACTAAGAAAATACTAATTATGTATAAGTAAAACATTGATACAGTAAGTAATATTGTGAGGATTGGTTTTTACATTTAATGATTTGGTGCTTTATTTCCGTCAACGTGGGGCCTACTTCTCTAATTACTTTAGATTCTTCGATTGCATATATGGGATAAACGGCGCCGTTTCCAAGTCAAGTGAAGGAGAACAACGAGCTTCGATCGTCGTTGCCAATATGACTTGGAATAAAGACAAATTAATTTCTGTTTCTAAAACTGGAAGATTAGAAAAAAAATTATAATTTTATTAATTAATGCATGGTGCAATTCATTACAATCATTTAATCAAAGCAAAGATCAAATCTATTCTGGCGGCGCAGGTAGGTTCGGATCCAAACCAATCATCGTCGTCCTCGGCAGGTCCTCCCCCTTCAGCTGCAGCGTGTTGGGTGCAGTCTCGTGAAGCTGAACATCACTCGACCCCCCTCGAACACCCCCTTCAGCCACCGTGGACTCCATGGTGCTTTCCGGGCTCGGGCTAGGATTCGAGGCCGGGAAGTTGACCTTGGCATTTGGACCGCGGACCGCCGTGTCGTAAGCCATGGCAGCTTCCTCCACCGTGTCCAACGTACCGAGCCAGACGCGCTTCTTTTCGCTCGGGGTCTTTTATCTCCGCCGCGTACCTGCCCGATTTCCGCTTCCAAACTCCGCGGTAACGTACCTCGGATCCGGACTTGGTGGCGGCAAGCTCCTTCTTACCATTCATTGGTCTAACCGGCGGCGCCATGGCTTGTCAAGTATTATTTCAAATTGTGTGTTATTATGTGGTGCGAGGCGCCATATATATATAGCGAGGTGGGTTTCAATTATGTGGTTCCCACACAGAAGGATTGTTATCCTTACTCGACCACTTTTAGTGCTCGTTTGGTACGCGGGTTTATATTTAGGAGGGTTTAAGTTAATAAGGTTTATATAAAACTAATTAGTGGGTATAAAATAAAATGTGTGTTTGGTTAGTGGGTTTAAATATAATATACTTGTTTGGTTAGACATGGGTTTATAGATGAGTATTTGATGAAATTCCAATTATGCCCTCAAACCCTTCATTTAGTTATGTTGGACTATTCCTACAAAGTAGCAGAGCAGAGTCACTGATGATCCAATCGTTTGAGAAATAGAATAAAATATGAGAACTACATATTTTTGGAGAAAAGGACATGACGTGTGATAATAGAAGAGCACATGACGTGTGATATGTGGAATTCAATTTTTAAGTGAAAACTATATTGAGGGGCAATATTGTAAAAATAATTGTGGGTTTTCTATAACCCACCCTTGAGGTGTGTTACCCTAAACCTATAGGTATGTGTTTAAAGTTAATTTATATAAACCAATGGCTTATATAAACATACCAACCAAACATATCATATCTATTAAACTCATATTTAAAATTCCTAAACCTATCAACCAAACATGCACTTAAGGTAAATGAATAAACGGCTAATAATTTTCAATCCAAATATGCATAGTATAATAACTAATTCTAGTTAATAAATTCGATTGCTGAGGATCACGATTACATAAAAGTCTTTAAAATATTGATGTTGTTAAATAGTGTAAATCATTAGCAAAATCCTGGGATGTTCCCTAAATTAAATGCATTCAACTCATGATAATAAATGTCATAATATTTCAATTGATGCCAATTTATATCGTTTTCATTCATATACTGTTGTTTTGAATATTCAAATTATTAATTTAAGAATTAATTTCTACATATTCATTTTGGAGAAGGTAATTAAATTGAATCTGTCATGTACTTCATGAAATTAAATCTATTACCAAAGAAGAATACATGCAATAAAAGATTTTTATGCGGCGTGACCACTTGCGCCGCACATTGAGTGCATTTGTGTGCATTTTGCGCAGCCCTAGCGCCCGCACCTGCGCGTGGTGTGCTGTTCTGTGCTGCGGGCTGCATGTGTGGTCGGCGCGGGCGCGATGCCTTGCGGCCTGGCCCTGCTTGTGGGAGATCCGGCCGCCTGCATTAGGCCGGTTCATCATTTGTTGCGTCTTTTTTCGTTTCTTGTTCTTAAAGCTTTCATGTTATAATTCTAATCCTTAGCATGCTTTGATATCATTGTTGGGAAACCTCTTCATAAATTCTAGTTTGTTACCAAAGAAAAATACATGCAATAAAAGATTTTTTTACGCGAACAAGCATATAATTTTGATGGCCTAGAAAATTTTGATTAAGCTCCAACACGTCGTCTTGCCTTTCTTCCTAGTTGCCTCTTTAGTCTTGTAAGCCGCATAGATAAATGTTAGTAGTGGGCTTGTGGTGGTTCCGCCGGCGAATCCCCTTCGATGCTTAGTTAGTTATTTTATCTTCTTTCTTTCATTCAATATATATTATTTTGATAGAGAGCGTAACTGTAATTATTAAACATACCTGAATATTTATAGTGGAATAACGTATCGTACCGAAAATTTTTCTTCCCGAAATATCCAGACTCGATCTTCACTTTCCTTTTAAGTCCAGAACGCGGTCTTTTTATTGGGACATAACCGCCTTAGAAAATATTCTGACATTCAGATATTCAAAGTATGAAAGTTCGAAACAAAAAACATTCATAATTTTTCGTATATTAAAGTTTCACATATGTTTGAAGCGGAAACATTTTTAAAAAGTAAGTGATAAAAACTGTAGGCGTGATTCAAGCTGCAAAATAACAAAGTACAAAGACGCCATTAAAGCTGCAAAACAACAAAGATGTACAAAATAAAATAAGTAGTGATACATAGATGCTCTAAAGCCCACACATGTTTGAAGTTGCAACGCTTTTGAAAAGTAGAGTGAAAGTTAGATTGATTAAAGCTTTAGATGTAATTAACACTGCAAAATAATAAAGAAGCATAAAATAAATAACTAGTGATCATAAAATAGAAAAACCTAAATCAGCTGTTTTTAGTTAACGATTATAATAACGATAACTATGGGAGATAATGAGATCCAATGCCAGATCTATGGAGTGGACTATTTCTCTGCAAATGGTTACGGTCAACAGGGGCTTCGTACATCTGTGGACGATGTCGTCATTGCCGTTGTCGAGGTGGTGAATTCTGTGCAGATGGCTGGTATGGAGGAGTCTCGTCGTCGTCGTCCTAAATCGTTAGTAGGGTTGAAACTGAATCAATTTTTTTTTTTTCGATTCAAAATATTCGATTATCGGATTCGAAGAAAAAAAAGTTTTTATGATTCGAATAATATTTGATACTAACATCACAATATTCGATTCGAATATTTATAAAATATTCAATTCGAATAATTGAATATATGTTTAATTATTATATATTATAATCCAATATACATTTCATATAATATTATTTACATTTATTTTATCTAACGATTTATGGTAAAAAAAAATAAAAAAAATAATAGATAGATTCAAATTTGAATATTCGAATCGAATTCGAATAGAAATCGAATACAAATATTTGATTCTATAATCGAATACAAATAGAACATGCTGATATTCGATTCGATTATATTAGTTTGCACCTTGTACGTGCCGTACATCCAATATCGTTGAAGAATAAACATGTCGGAGAACGTGAAGCTGACATCCTTGAAAGTTGCAGCGATCACCTGTGGATCTGGGAAGCGACTCCACTGGCAATGGCAGCGTTCGTTGGATCTGTACACCTGGAGGATTTGGCGGCCAATGGAGGTGGCTAGAGGCGGCGGCTTAGATGGAGCGATATGGATCTACAGCAAGAGTGATGGCTACTGCAATCGAAGACAAACGGAAAAGAAGAGACGGAAAGAAGTCAGGAGGAATGAGAAAGAACAAATTAGGGCCGGCTATATTTCACGATCGTTGCTATCAATGGACACAAGGTCGTACCCAAAGTAGCGACGTGTGATATAATTACCCAACGATTTTGCCTCATTCTGAGACTCAGACAAGGCCTAAATCAAGAACTGTCCTGAGAGTCAAAAGCGATGGCGTATCTATTAAAAAAGATCTCTTTTGAATAGTTGGAAAAACCCTATTTTATTAATACCTTTAAAAAGCCTTTTTTTTTTTTAAAAAAAGATTTTAAAACATGCCTATTTTTTTTTATTTTTTTTTTAAAAAGGCCTAGATTAATAGAACCAATTGTAAATTGTAATAAGAAATAATAATAAAAGTATTGGCTTGTATCACAAGTCCATGAAACAATTAGTCGGAGCATTTACATTGAAATTCAATGGGTATTTTTAGGATGGATGGTTCTCTATCTGCCAAAATACAACCTTTTGATCTACATATAAAAAATACTTGAAACAAATGTCAGGATTTTATTACCTAAGTCCTAAAGTGAGCAAGATTTGTTATTTGGTGTCGACATAAATTAATATACTGATTACTTGGGCCGTATAGAGGCCCATTAATAGATGCAAGAACAAGAATATTTCGGTGAATACTAGGAAAATACTAGTTACATTTTAGTGAAACACTCGTGATGTGAGGATTAGTTTAGTTTTTACATTTAATGATTTGGTGCTTTTATTTCCGTCAACGTGGGGCCTACTTCTCTAATTACTTTAGATTTTTCGATTGTATATATGGATAATATCAGATCTATTCCGTCGGCGCAGGGAGTTTCAGATCCAGACCACCCACCGCGTCTTAGGCAGCTACACCACAGCTGAGGCCGATGATGCCGACACGTTATCCTCCACCCTCGACTTCTCCCCCTTCAGCTGCAGCGTGTTGGGCACAGTCTCGTGAAGCTGAACATCACTCGACCCCCCTCGAACACCCCCTTCAGCCACCGTGGACTCCATGGTGCTTTCCGGGCTCGGGCTAGGATTCGAGGCCGGGAAGTTGATCTTGGCATTTGGACCGCGGAATCTAGCCGCCGCCGTGTCGTAAGCCAGGGCGGCTTCCTCCGCCGTGTCGAACGTACTGAGCCAGACGCGCTTCTTTTCGTTCGGGTTTTTTATCTCCGCCGCGTACCTGCCCGATTTCCGCTTCCAAACTCCGCGGTAACGTACCTCGGATTCGGACTTGGTGGCGGCAAGCTCCTTCTTACCATTCATTTGTCTGACCGGCGGCGCCATGGCTTGTCAATTATTATTTCAAATTGTGTGTTATTATGTGGTCCGAGGCGCCATATATATATAGTGAGGTGGGACATAAGGAATTAATGTTTTCCTCCTCTGTGGTCTCCACACAGGAGGATTGTTATCCTTACTCGATCAATTTTTAAGGTAAATGAATAAACGGCTAATTATTTTCAATCCAAATATACATAGTATAATAATTAATTCTAGTTAATAAATTCGATTGATGAGGATCACGATTACATAGAAAGTCTTTAAAACATTGATTGTTATTAAATGGTGCAAAGCACCTGCACAATGCCTTGCGACCTGTCGCATGTGGCGGTCGGTTCCGTCTTTTTTCATTTCTCGTTCTTAAAGCTCTCGTGTTATAATTGTAATCTCCGGCATGACTCTGATATCATTGTTGATAAACTCCTTTATAAATTTTAGTTCATTGCCAAAGAAAAAAGATTTATTATGCGAATAAACATTGTTCCGAATGATAATTTTGATGCGTCCATAAAAATTCGATTAAGCCCCAACCCATTGTCTCGCATTTCTTCCTATAGAAGTCGTCTCTTTAGTCCGGCAAACTGCACATATAAATGTTAGAAGTGTGCGTGTGGTAGGTCCAGCAAAATTCCTTCGATGCTTAGGTAATTCTTTTATCCTGTTTCTTTCTTTCAGTATATATTATTTTGATAGAGAGTGTAAGTGTGATCAATAAGCGTACCTAAGCATTTATAGTGGAATAACGCATCGTACCGAAAATTACTTATCCCCAAATATTGATACTCATCTCTTCCCTTTTAAGTTTACCGCCTTCCTGAAATATCACCTATGTTTCCTTCTTTCCATTTTAATACCACCGTCCATCGAAAATACTATCTAGGATGCGGTCTTTTTGTTTAGGATTTAATCGCCTACTGAAAGTATGTTGATGTTCAGATATTCAAAATATGATAGTCGTAAACAACAAATATTCATGTTTACACCTCACCTAGATTAAAAGATTGTTTTTAACTATATAGTTCTTTTTTCATTATTAAAATAGGTTTATTTTTATCAATAAAGTAACACTTTTTTCGCTTACTAAATTCGCCGTCGTGTGTATTTTAGAATTGTCGAATTTTACAATAGGAGTTTTTGCGCATACTAAACACGACTTTTTGCACCTACGAAATGAAATATAGCGACAATAATCATTCCATAATCGATTAATGTTCGGGTTGCAGACATGTTTGAAGTTGCAACATTTTTAAAAAGTAAGTGAAAGTTAAAGTGATAAAAGTTGCAGACATAAGACGCTGCAAAGTAATAAAGAAGCATAAAATAAAATAACTATTGATACATAAAATAAAAAAACCTACATCAGCTATTTTTAGTTAAATAAAGTAATTACGATAACTATGTCAGATAATGAGATACAATGCCACATCTATGAGGTGGACGATTTCTCTGCAAATGTTCCCCATCAACAGGGACTTCGTACTGTTGTGGACGACGTCGCCGTTAATGTTGTCGAGGTTGAGACTGTTGTGGAGATGGCTGGTACGAAGGAGTCTCATCGTCGTCTTCTTAACCGGTTTTGGGTTGCAACTGAATCGATTTTTTTTGTTCGATTTGAAATATTATATAATCGGATTCGAATAAAAATAGTTTTCTGATTCGAATAATATTCAATACAAATATTACAATATTTTATTCAAATATTTATCGAATATTCAATTCGAATAATTATATATTTAGTTATAATTCAATACACATTTTATAATATTTTTTATATTTTATCAAACCGATATGTAAAAAATAGAAAAATAAAATATAAATTCAAATTTGAATATTCTAATCGAATTCGAATCGATTTTAGGATTCGAATCAAAAGTGAAAATGAATACCAATCTTTGATTCAATAAATGATTACAAATAAAATATGGTGGTATTCCATTCGATTCGATTAGTTTGCACCATGTAGGTGTTGCATCCAACATCGTTGAAGAATAAACATGTCGGAGAATGTGAAGTTGACGGCCTAGAAAGTTGCAAATCGCCGGTGGATCTGGGAAGCGACTCCGCCGGCAGTGGCAGCCATGACACCTGGAGGATTTGGACGGCCGACAGAGGTGGCTAGCGGCGACGGCTTACATGGAACGAAATGAATCTACAACAAGAACGAAGGCTATTGCAACCGATGACAAACAGAAAAGAAGAGACAGAAAGAAGTGAGGAGGAATGAGAACGAACAAATTAGGGCCGGCTATATTTCAAGATCTTTGCTACCAACGAACACGACGTCGTGCCCAAAGTAGCGACGTCGCTTATAATTGCCCTACGATTTTGCCGCATTTTGAGAGTCAGACCGGCCTAAATCAAGAAATCGTCTTGGATTTTAAAAAGCGATGGCGTATCTATTAAAAACGATCTTTTTAAATAGTTGGGAATCCCCTATTTTATTAATACCTTCAAAAACACTATTTATTTTCAAAACGTTTTTAAAACTGGCCTATTTTAATAATAAAAAAAAGCCTAGATTAATAGTTGCAATTGTAATAAGAAATAATACTAAACGTATTGCCGTGAATCACAAGTCCACGAAACAATTAGTCGGAGCGTTTACATTGAAATTCAGTCGGGGTATTTTTAGAATGGATGCTTCTCTATTTTGCAAAAATACTAGTAAAAACTTCATCCTTTTGATCTACATATAAAAAAAATACTTGAAACAAATGTCTGGATTTTATTAACTAAATGTGTAAGATTTATTATTTGGTGTGGACATAAATTAATATACTGGACTATTTGCAAGAATATTTCGGTGAATACTAAGAAAATACTAGTTATATATTAGTAAAACTAGTGACATATTTGTAAAACATTAATACATTTAAGTAATATTGTGAGGATTAGTTTTTACATTTAATGATTTGGTGCTTTTACTTCCGTCAACGTGGGGCTCACTTCTCTACTTTAGATTTTTCGATTGTATATATGGATAAATGGCACCGTTTCCAAGTCAATCGAAGGAGAACATTGACCTTCGGCCGCCGTTGCCAAAATCGCTTGGAATAACGACTATATCCATTTCAATTTCCATGACGGTAAACTGAAAAAAATAATTAACTATAAAAATAAATTTTTTTTAGGCACTTCACTATACTAATTTGTTAATGTTGCGCTGTCAACATTGGCAATGTTAGGAGAACATTCTAGTCAACATTTATTGGCAGAGAATGTCTTCTCTCTCTCTAGTTTTATCTTTCATGCCCAAAACGTGTTTGAACCTATTTTTAGTGTTTTACAGGACTCAGAAGCGACTCAGGACGAGTGAGGATCGTGTAGATAAGCTTGAACGAGTCTAGGGATGGAACATACTAAATATAGGATGCTTGGAGCACAAGATGGAGATCAAGTCTTTGGAGCTTACCAAGTCAGTCCCTAACGGTTACTAACGAACCAAGTCTACTTAGTGGACGTTAGTGAACGTGGGGAAGCTACCAAGTCCATTTGTGGAGTGCTGCCCAAGTTGGGAGAAGTATTTAAAGTACGGAGAAACTTTGAAAAGAGGACGAGGACGAGGACGACGACTACAGAGAGAAGAGATTAAGAGCGATCACGAGAGTTGTCTTTTAGCCTATGTGTTTTCTGTTTTGCAAAAGTCGAAAGACTTTGTAGGTTTGCGAATCGAAAGATTCGTAGTTTTTCTAGGCTTGTTTTTACTATCTTTTGATAGTTGTTTTGCCATCCTTGCTATAGTGGAATTCGCCTTGAGGCACGCAGCAGGTTTCTGACTTGTGCGAAATTTACTTCTCGTGTTCTTTAAGTTTCGTCACTAAACTCCAACTATTCCGCTGTGCGCTTGAGTGTTAGGAGTGTTAACCCAACATTCACCCAACATCAGTATACAACTCAGTAGTTTTACATCCATTTAGGGACCAACCACTTCAAAGTGTATCAGAGCCTTCGCTTGACGTTACTAAGCGCTGTGAATGAAATCCTATAATGGATATAACGAGCTCAAACTACATTGGCAAGTATCGGGTTAGACGGCTCCAACTATGCGTTTTGGAAAGTGCGTGTGCGCCATGCATCAAGTCCATCGATGTGCGAGCGTGGGAAGCTGTTATCGATGGATACACTCCACCTCGAACCCTCCGATGCTGATGGCGAAGTCGTTGACAGCCGGTGGCAGAATGGACCGTGCAGAAAGGAATGCGGCCGAGTTCAACGACAAAGCCTTGAATGCTATTTTCTCATCGGTTGATATTTTATGTTCAAGATTATTCAGAATTGCACGACGCAAACAACGCATGGGATCTTCTTCAAAGGTACTGCGAAGGTGATGCGAGCGTGAAGGAAACCAAACTTCGGTACCTACTCAATCAGTTTGAAAATCTCAGAATGAAGGAAGACGTAGATGTCACCACCTACTTTGGAAAGATTCCTCACAATTTCAAGCGAGTGTGCAGTCTTCGGAGATCCGAGATCAAATAAGGTACTTGTATCTAAAGCTTTACGTACACTCACTGAAAAATTTAATGTTGAAAGGTAGCGGCCGTCGAGGAAGCACACAATCTGAGCACGCTAGACTTCAATACACTAATGAACATTATGAAGAATTACGAAACGAATCTCGAAGTTCAAAAGAGAGCATCTCGCGGAAAAAACCTAGCACTTGTCGGTCAGCCCTCCAATGTTCAAAATGAGGATGATTCGGATTTTGAGGAGGATGCGGCTTTGCTGCTGTGAAAAAATTCAAGAAGTTCTACAAAAGAAGAACGTGGAGTCGAATGTTGGACAAAATGTTGGCCCAACATTCCGTAAGAGCCAAAGTTTCGACGAAGAGCCGATGTCTGCTCCACCATTCTTCAAACGCAAACCTGATGTGAAGAAGAAGAACTTCAACTGGGAGTCTGTCAGATGATGAATGTCAAGGTTGGGGTCACTTTGCCAACGAGGTGCCAACACACTTCGCACGCATGGGAAAGCTATGTGGATCGATCTTGACGATGAAGATGCAGAACCTAGTACTAAGGAGTCCAGGAAGTCTTCAGTAACTATTCAATCCTTCTCGACAACGAAATGAAGTAGATCAACAATCGGCTTCACTGCGGTAACGGAGTTGAGCCAACATTGACTCATCTCTGAGAAACATATAATTTTGATTATGATGATTCAAACAGTTTTGATGTGTATTCTAGTTCTGACAATGCAGAATTAGAAATGAATGTTTTTGCTGAAGGTCAAATCAATGAAGCCGTCAAGAAGGTTACCGCTCTATATGAAAAGGAAAAGTTAAAGTATGCGGAACTCAAAGCTGAAATGAATATACTAAACGAGGAGAACCTGAAGAACGAAAAAATGATTGAAAGCTTGCTGGATGGAATGAACAAAATGGAGGCCGTATTAACACGAAAGGACAAGGAGATAGACAAGCTTCAAAAGCGAGTCGACGAGGCAGACGTGACTTTCACGAAATTGAACAAGGGTAAATCCACCCTTGATGAGGTATTATCGTTAGGTATCTTTGATAAGCTAGGTCTAGGATATAATGCTGAGCCTTCAAATGTCGTGAATGAATATGCTATACATGATAGACCTAAGATTGTTTTTGTTAAGGAGAAAACCGAGCATGTTGAAAGTAGTGAGCCTTTAGTTGTTAAGAAGAGTTCTAAACATGCTGCCCATAAATCTAAGAACAGACAGTTTAGATGTAATTACTGTATGCAACCTGGCCATATTAAAACCGTACTGTTGGAAATGAAGGGAAAGAAGTTGAAGAAATTGATGTGGTGACATGCCCTCCAACATTCTCTGTCAACCATTGAGAAATCATTGTTGGGAGGAGTGTATGGAGACAGTTGGCTTATCTTCATTTCTGCCAGTTCTAATGCTGTTTTACTGACTAAAAAGCTTGGGTACAGAATCCGTTCATAAATGCCAAGAGTTGTATAGACCTCGTTGCTAGCTAACGTTACAGGATTTTGGTACTTCGATAGGGGTGTTCCCGACACATGACGGGTACCAAACAGTATCTAAGTGACTACACGCCGTTGAAAAGTGGTTCTGTGACATTCGGAGGAGGTGCAAAGGAAGGATTCTTGGACAAGGCAGATTGAACGTGCCCGACTTTCCGAAGCTAAGCAATGTCCTCTACGTAGACGGTCTTGGGCAAATCTGATTAGCATTAGTCAGCTTTGCGACGACGATCTTGAGGTAAGATTAATAAGAATGTTGTAGGTCTTTAACAGAAATCGTGTTCGAGTTATGGCAGGAAAAGGTCAAGTGACAATTGCTATCTAGTCGGCGACAAATCGGGTCGAAGGATGTGTGCCAACTCTCAAAGGCCAAGATGATGTCATTCTTTGGCATTACAAGTTGGGGCATGTCAACTATCGAACGCTGGAGCAGCTTATCAAACACGACGCGATAAGAGCATTCCGAAGTTTAAAGAGTTTGGTAAGGTTGTATGTGAGTCATGCTTGAAGGGTAAGCAAGCACTGTTAGCCATAATGTTGATCAACATTCTGCCCAACATTTTAAGACTGCACATTGTTTTCAGCTTATTCATATGGATTTGATGGGTCCTATGGAAGTAGATAGCTTGGTGGTAGGAAATATGCTTATGTGCTCGTTGATGATTATTCTAGATATGCATGGATATTTTTTCTTAGGGAAAAATCTGTATCGTTTGATTTCTTTAAAATATTGTGCCATGATTAGAATAATTTTAGTGCTTCAATTTTTCGCATTAGTCTGATCATGGTAGGGAGTTTGAAAATCAATTGTGATGAATTCTGTGATAGAAAGGTATTATGCATGCGTATTCTTCTCTTAAGACACCACAACAAATGGGGTGGCCGAGAGAAGAATAGGACCTTACAAGAAATGGCTCGTGTTATGTTGCACTCTAGGAGCATTTCTAACGTTTTTTGGCTGAAGCATTGCATACCTCTTCATATCTAACGTGTGTTCTTTCGTCATGGTACTAAGAAAACGTCGTATGAGTTGTTAAATGGGAAGAAGCCTACGGTCAAGTATTTCATGTTTTGGATGCTATTGTTACATTTGAATGATCGTGAATACTTGAATAAGTTTGATTCGAAGAGTGATAAATGCATATTTTTAGGATATTCCTCCAATAGCCGTGCATATCGTGTGTATAATTGCGCGTCAATCTGTTCAAGAGTCCATTAATATTGTGTTTGATGATGCTACTGATCTAGAAGGGTTTCCTTCACAAGTCGATATTCAGATGTTGTCCAAGCTGTTGATGAAACAGAGGAGACTGGAGAGGAAGATGTTGGGCCAACATCTGACCCAAATCACCATATAAGCAGAATGATGAGATCGAACCGAGCGAAGTTCGAAGATCCCCCAGCTAAGATTCAAAAGGATCATCCTACAGACTTAATCATTGGAGACGTAAATGAAGGCAGAAAGACAAGAGACAGCCGCGCAAGGACTACCAAGTCGATGGTAAGAAACACATGCATGAACACCATGAGTCCATTAATATTGTGTTTGATGATGCTACTGATCTTAGAAGGTTCCTCACAAGTCGATATTTCAGATGTTGTCCAAGCTGTTGATGAAACAGAGGAGACTGAGAGGAAGATGTTGGGCCAACATCTGACCCAACATCACCATATAAGCAGAATGATGGATCGAACCGAGCGAAGTTCGAAGAGATCCCCCAGCTAAGATTCAAAAGGATCATCCTACATACTTAATCATTGAGACGTAAATGAAGGCAGAAAGACAAGAGACAAGCCGCGCAAGGACTACACTTCGATGGTAAGAACACATGCATGAACACCATATACGCGAGGTACGCTTTAACTGTTTGTTTCTGAGGTAAACCCAGAATGTCCTTGAAGCACTTAAGGATAATTTTTGGATAAATGCCATGCAAGAGGAACTCTTGCAGTTCGTGAAAAACCAATATGGACTTTGGTTCCTCGACCGAAAGACATTAATGTCATAGGTACGAAGTGGATCTTAAGAATAATCTGATGAACTTGGTAGAGTTGTAAGGAAACAAAGCACGTTTGGTGGCCCAAGGTTATACTCAAGTGAGGGTGTAGATTTTGATGAGACGTTTGCTCCCGTGGCTAGGTTAGAATCGATTAGGTTGTTATTAGCTATTGCATGTTGGATTAATACATTACACCAAAAATGGATCTTAAAGGTGCATTTTTGAATGGATATATCGATAAGGAAATCTATGTCGAACAGCCTAAGGGATTGAGGATCCACATTATCCTAACCATGTTTAAGTGGCAGAAAGCGCCTATGGATTGAAGCAAGCCCCTCGAAGCTTGGTATGGTAGGTTGACCACATTTTTACTTGAATTTGGGTTCGTACGAGGTGAGGCAGACCGCACTCTTTTTGTAAAAGGGTCGGTTCTGATATTTTGATTGCCCAAAAGTTGATGATATTGTTTTCGGCGCTCAAGCTCACAATCTATGTTGGATCAGTTTGTGCATGGCTATGACTCACTTTTGAAATGAGTTGATTGAGGAACTAACCTTTTTCTTAGGACTGCAAATTAAGCAAAGCAGTAATGGCATCATTATTTCACAGGAGAAATACGCTAAGAAAAGTGAAGAAGTTCGGGTTGGACACATCTAAGGTAATGAAACCTCCATGGGGTCTTCACAAAAGGTAAGTAAAGATAATGTTGGACAGGATGTTGACCCACATTATATCGATCCATGATAGGCAGTTTGTTATACCTTTCAGCGATAGACCCGACCTTATGTATAGCGTTGTGTTGTGCTAGATATCAATCTGAGCCTAAAGTTTCCACCTTAATGCTGTTAAGCGAATTCTTCGTTATAATGGTTCGTGTAGCCTAGGATTATGGTACTCCAAAGAGACTAACATGAATCTTGTAGGCTATAGGGATGCTGATTGGGCAGGCTGAGGATGATCGCAAAGTACAAGTGGCGGCTGTTTCTTCTTAGTAATAATCAGTTGCTTGGTATAGTAAAAGCAGAATTGTGTGTCTTTATCTACTGCTGATCTGAATATGTTGCTGCGGGTAGTTGGCTGTAAGCAATTAATGTGGTTAAATAGCATGTTGTGTGACTATGGTTTAGAGTGCGAATCTGGTTCTCATGTATTGTGATAACCTGAGTGCCATCAACATATCTAGGAACCCTATCCAGCATTCACGTACTAAGCATATAGATATTAGGCATCATTTTTGAGAGATATGGTAGAGAAAGAATTAGTTCGCATTGAGCATATAGACACGAAACATCAGTTAGCTGACATATTCACGAAAGCATTGGATTCTGAAAGGTTTTCGACCTAAAGAAATCCATAGGTTTGCATCAGTCTGTCTGAATGTTGGTCCAACATTTGGATCAACATAGCATATGTCAAACTTGATCGTTACTGCTTTACTGTTTGATTTAATTTTCTCTCTGTTATTCTGAGAAATGACTCGATTCTACTTGACCGTTTTCTGAAATGACCCAATCCCTTACAAAATAGCCTGCTCAATAAACCTTTTGCAAAATATAGGTTTTTTGGTAATAAGTATCCCTAGGTACACGCATTCGCGATGACGATGTACTCTTTGCGACAAAAGCCAAACCTTGATGTTTAGGTAATAAGAGCAGTGCACAATAATCTAATCAAAATTAAGGTGAAAGGGCAGAAATGAAAGAAAAACTGAGTTGAGAGAGTCGGGCAGAAAAGTCTAGGATTATGGAGTTAAATGTTGAGTCAAATGTTGGGGCAACTTGTGTACTGTCAATTTGGTAATGCTATATTTCTTTGCTTTCGTTTATTTTATTTTGTCTGTTAGTCTTTCATTTGTCAGTTTCGTGTGCTAGTTTAGTTATATCTCAGAATTGCATTAGAACTTCTCTAAGAACAGCTTGTTACACTTGTCTCAAGTGATCATCATCAACGCTCAAACGGTTAGTATCTCTTGTGCCTTCTATGATTTTTGACTTGGTAATTTTTGGTTGAATCATGGTCTGAATTATACCTATATTTTCGTATGACCTATTCCTCCATATACGTTGAGTGTGCTCTATGTTGATTTAGTCAATTCGTTGCATAATTCGAATTTACCCTATTATTTGCCTAAATGATTTCTTCTTTACTCCAACGGTTATTTTTTTTCACTCACCCATGATTTGACAGTTTCAATAAGTAACCATTAAGAGAGGGGGGGAGTGGGCATATGCAGTTACTTGGCATGTTCTTTAGTTTTATCTCCCTCATTTATCTCCCTCATTCACTCTTCCTCACTCACAAACCCTAAAAGCATTTCTGAAAAGTTCCTTTCTGCTTTGAATTGTTTCGATATAAGTTGGGTTGCATCTACTCTGTTTCTCACTTCTATTTCTCAAGCTTACTTTCAGATTTCACTATGTCGAACTCTCCTAACCGTGATGAGATGCAGAATGTTGACCCAACATTTGGCGAGATTGTCTATGATGCAGTTCCCCTTCAATCCATTCCGGCGCTGGGTGATGCTTCAATTTCTCCACCACCAAATCCTGATGAGACACCAGCGCAACCAAGACCGAGTTCTGAAAAAGACCCAAACCCTGATTTAGCGACCTCGACAGACAATCCACCTTCAAACAGTGATGTCGATGATGTGCTCCTAAGTGTTCTGTATCAGCTTCATCACGAAAATGTCCCACCTATGGTGAATCCTGAAGTTTCACTCGAGGAAGACGTCGTTGAAGAAGTTCTAGCCTCGTTAAAGGAGATCGTGCCAGAAAGAGTCTCTACCAGTGCTGCAAAGAAAGCTCAAAGAACTTCCAAGAAAGCTTCTGTAGGGTCATCCTCAAAGGCCGATGATGTTCCAAAAAGACGAAGGAGCAACAGGGTCAGACGAGCTATGAACCCAACCTCAAACTCTGACAACCCAATCGTCCTCTCCAGTGACTCCGACGACACAATCGAGAACTCAACAAACTACGACAGTGTCGACTCAATGAGCTCTAACAAAGACGATCGCAATTTAGGGGGAGAGACACATCTGTCGGAGTCTACAACTCTGAGCGTCCCAGAAACCCCCAAAAGCGATGACGAAGATGGTTTTGACCTTACTGAGACCCTTGCTGCTTGGAAGGATAGGCTGAAGAAGAAAGCAGGGAAAATGCCAATGCAGTCTAATAAGGCACCCTCCAAGCGCCAGCGAACAGAGGAGGCACCAAGATCAACGCCTAGTCTCCAGTCCTCCTCCCCAATTCAATCCAGAAGTGAAGATGCTGAGCAAGATGTTGACCCAACATCTGACTCAGATTGGGAGGATCCTTTGCCAAGGGGGAGGTTCTATGCGTCTGCTAATGAAGAGCTGTGGCCATATTTTGTTCATAGGATGTTGCGCGTAGAGAGGACAGTCGACTTGGTGAGTTTCCGCAGATACGGGGTCATGGAGTTCTTAGAATCCCGAAGCTTTGATAAAACTGTCACGATGTTTGGGACCTACTGTGACACAGTGGTCCGCGAGGTATTTGCTAACCTTACTCCTAGCCTTAATGATCCTAGCTCTAGAAAGTATGGGAAGGTTTATTTTAGGGGGAGGTTATATGATTTTTCAGCTAGGGATATTAATGAGTTTGTGGGGACGCCGAATGTGGAAATGGGGCAAGTTTATGATAATGATGAGGTAGTAAGTTTTCTGACGGGGGGTAGAATTAAAGAATGGGATGGGAATTTTTCGATCAGTTTCTTGACGTCTCTTTACTCGGTGCTATTTAAAGTGGGTGTGTTTAATTGGTGGCCTACGGCCAATGATTCACGAGTTGTGGAGAGTATGGCTCATATTCTGTACGCACTTGGGAAAAATCTCCCGCTGAATTTAGGAGAGTTAGTGCTACAGCAGTTAGCTAGAGAGGCTGGGAAAATAGGAAAGGGCATTCTGCCGTTCCCTTCTTTGATCTATGGCATGCTGGTGCGAGGAGGTTTTAGGCCAACGCGAAGGGATCAGGTGGTAACAATCAAATTCCCATATGCCATCTCTCAAATGCACCTGGCCGGACAAAACAAAGTTGTCGATCTGCCATGGAAAGCTCAGGTTCAGGAGGCTGAGCAGAATGTTGAACAAAATGTTGCCTCAACATCTGCTTCACAATCAAGCTTAGACCGCCAAATTCAGTGCCTCGAGGATACAATTGCGTTCCTAACTTCCCAATTGTCAACACTGAAGGACTTACGTTCTTCCCAAATAGGGGGAGAAAGGACAGAAGTTGTGGAAGAAGTGGCGGAGCAAGAAGAGGAGCGTGCGGAGCAAGAGGAAGCTCGAACTGATGGAAGAGAAGGCGAGCAAGCAGGGGGAGATGCTAGGGAAGCTGGAGCTAACGAGGAAGAGGCAGAGGACTCGATTGAGAGTCTACGCATTTAGACCTTGATCTAAATGAGTTTCGCATGCGTACATTTGTGTGCTTTTGTTGCTCTTGTGCATGCGTGCCTGCCTAACTGACTGTTTGTGTTTGTTATGCTATGGACCAGTTTTATTTTTGCAGATGTTTGAATTTCAGACTCCTTGTGGCGTGTACTAATATTTAGTACTTTTGAGTAGTTTGATCGCTATTCTATATTGAGTTTACTCTAACCATTTTTTCTTCTTGTTTGTGGTTGAGTAGATTTGGCCTTTAGGGGGAGTTTTACTACGACCAACTTCTGCTTTGGTTTTGGGAAGAAAGATAAAAAGGGGGAGATTATTAATGTTGCGCTGTCAACATTGGCAATGTTAGGAGAACATTCTAGTCAACATTTATTGGCAGAGAATGTCTTCTCTCTCTCTAGTTTTATCTTTCATGCCCAAAACGTGTTTGAACCTATTTTTAGTGTTTTACAGGACTCAGAAGCGACTCAGGACGAGTGAGGATCGTGTAGATAAGCTTGAACGAGTCTAGGGATGGAACATACTAAATATAGGATGCTTGGAGCACAAGATGGAGATCAAGTCTTTGGAGCTTACCAAGTCAGTCCCTAACGGTCACTAACGAACCAAGTCTACTTAGTGGACGTTAGTGAACGTTGTGGGAAGCTACCAAGTCCATTTGTGGAGTGCTGCCCAAGTTGGAGAAGTATTTAAGTACGGAGAACTTTTGACAACAGAGTACGACGACGAGGACGACGACTACAGAGAGAAGAAGATTAAGAGCGATCACGAGAGTTGTCTTTTAGCCTAGTGTTTTCTGTTTTGCAAAAGTCGAAAGACTTTGTAGGTTTGCAGAATCGAAAGATTCGTAGTTTTTCTAGGCTTGTTTTTACTATCTTTTGATAGTTGTTTTGCCATCCATTGCTATAGTGGAATTTCGCCTTGAGGCACGCAGCAGGTTTTCTGACTTGCTGCGAAATTTACTTCTCGTGTTCTTTAAGTTTCGTCACTAAGTACTCAAACTATTCCGCTGTGCGCTTGAGTGTTAGATTGAGTGTTAACCCAACATTTCACCCAACATCAGTATACAACTCAGTAGTTTTACATCCATTTAGGGACCACACCACTTCATAATTCTATCCAAGCAAATATATAATTAAATCTACTCCATCGGTGCAGGGAGGTTCAGATCTAGACCAATCACTGGCGTCCTAGACAGCTCCACCACAGCTGAGGCCGATGATGACGCCACGTTCTCCTCCGCCCCACCAACGACGTGCCTCTCCACATTCGTCATCTCCGCCCTCGACTCCTCCACAGCTCAGTCTGCGCACCCCCTTCCGCCATCGAGGACTCCATGGTGCTTTCGGGGCTCGGGCTGGGATTCGATGTCGGGAAGTTGATCTTGGCCTTGGAACCACGGAATCTAACCGCCGCCGTGTCGAACGTACCGAGCCAGACGCGCTTCTTTTCGTTCGGGTCTTTTATCTCCGCCGCGTACCTGCCCGATTTCCGCTTCCAAACTCCGCGGTAACGTACCTCGGATTCGGAATTGGTGGCAGCAAGCTCCTTCTTACCATTTATTTGTCTGACCGGCGGCGCCATGACTTGTCAATTATTATTTCAAATGGTGTGTTATTATGTGGTGCGAGGCGCCATATATATATATATATATATATATATATATATAGTGAGGTGGGACATAAGGAATTATTGTTTTCGATTATGTGGTCCCCACACAGGAGGATTGTTATCCTTACTCGACCAATTTTAAGGTAAATGAATAAACGGCTAATTATTTTCAATCCAAATGTACATAGTATAATAATTAATTCTTGTTAATAAATTCGATTGCTGAGGATCACGATTACATAGAAGTCTTTAAAACATTGATTGTTATTAAATGGTGCAAATCATTAGCAAAATCATGGATTGTCCCCTAAATTAAATGCATTGAACTCATGATAATAAATGTCATAATATTTCAAATATTTTTATTGATGCCAATTTCTATAGTTTCATTCATGTACGGTTGTTTTTTAATTTTCACATAATTAATTTTAAAAATCAACTTCTACAGATTCATTTTGGAGAAGGCAATTAAATTAATGTGTGTGGCATTTTGTTGTCGAGCGCGTCGCGGGGTTATGCCGCGCAAGCACCTGCACAATGCCTTGCGACCTGTCGCTTGTAGCAGTCCGGCCGCCCGCCCGCATTCGGCTGGTTCATCCCTTTTCCGTTCCGTCTTTTTTCATTTCTCGTTCTTAAAGCTCTCGTGTTATAATTGTAATCTTCAGCACGACTCTGATATCATTGTTGATAAACTCCTTTATAAATTTTAGTTCATTGCCAAAGAAAAATACATGCAATAAAAGATTTGTTGTGCGAATAAACATTGTTCCGGTTGATAATTTTGATACGTCCATAAATATTCGATTAAGCCCCACCCCATTGTCTCGCCTTTCTTCCTATAGAAGTCGTCTCTTTAGTCCGGCAAGCTGCACATATAAATGTTAGAAGTGTGCGTGTGGTAGTTCCAGCAAAATTCCTTCGATGCTTAGGTAGTTCTTTTATCATGTTTCTTTCTTTCAGTATATATTATTTTGATAGAGAGCATAATTGTGACCAATAAGCGTACCTGAGCATTTATAGTTGAATAATGCATCATACCGAAAATCACTTGTCCCAAAATATTGATACTCATCTCTTCCCTTTTAAGTTCACCGCCTTCCTGAAATATATGATGCCTTCTTTCCATTTAAATACCACCGTCCACCGAAAATACCATCCATGACGCGATCTTTTTGTTTAGGATTTAATCGCCTTCTGAAAATATGTTGACGTTCAGATATTCGAAATATGATGGTTGTAAACAACAAATATTCATGTTTACACCCACCTAGATTAATAGATTGTTGTTAACTATTTAGATCTTTTTTCATTATTGAAATAGGTTTATTTTTATCAATAAAGTAAGACTTTTTGCGCTTACTAAATGCGTTGTCGTGTGTATTTAGGATTGGCCAATTTTGCAATAGGACTTTTTGCGCCTACTAAACACGACTTTTTGCCCCTACGAAATGAAATATAGCTACGATAATCTTTCCATAATCGATGAATGTTAAGGTTGCACGTATGTTTGAAGTTGCAATATTGAAGTTGCAATATTTTTAAAAAGTGTAAGTTCGAGTGATAAAAGATGTAGACAGAATTAACGCTGCAAAGTAATAAAGAAACATAAAATAAAAGTAGTGATACATAAAATAAAATAAAAACCTACATCAGCTATTTTTACTTAAATAAAGTAATTACGATAACTATGTCAGATAATGAGATCCAATGCCACATCTATAAGGTGGACGATTTCTCTGCAAATGGTCACCATCAACAGGGACTTCGTACTGTTGTGGACGACGTCGCCGTTAATGTTGTCGAGGTTGAGACTGCTGTGGAGATGGCTGGTACGAAGGAGTCTCATCGTCTTCTTCTTAACCGTTAGTACGGTTGCAACTGAATCGATTTTTTTTTTGTTCGATTTGAAATATTATATAATCGGATTCGAATAAAAATAGTTTTCTGATTCGAAAAATATTCGATACAAATATTACAATATTTTATTCAAATATTTATCGAATATTCAATTCGAATAATTATATATTTATTATTATAATTCAATACACATTTCATATAATATTTTTATATTTTTTTTATCAAACCGACTTATGTAAAAAATAGAAAAATAAAATATAAATTCAAATTTGAATATTCTAATCGAATTCGAATCGATTTTAGGATTCGAATCAAAATCGAAAATGAATACTAATATTTGATTCAATAAATGATTACAAATAAAATATGGTGGTATTCCATTCGATTCGATTAGTTTGCACCATGAAGGTGTTGCATCCAACATCGTTGAAGAATAATCATGTAGGAGAACGTGAAGCTGACGGCCTAGAAAGTTGTAAATCGCCGGTGGATCTGGGAAGTGACTCCGCCGGCAGTGGCAGCCAGGATACCTGGAGGATTTGGACGGCTGGCAGAGTTGGCTAGCGGCGGCGGCTTACACGGAGCGAAATGGATCTACAACAAGAACGATGGCTATTAAAATTAGGGCCGGCCATATTTCACTACCTTTGCTACCAACGGACACGACGTCGTAACTAAAGTGGCGACGTCTCTTATAATTGCCCTATGATTTTGGCCCATTTTGAGAGTCAGTGTGGCGCCCCCACCTTCTACTACCCATTTACGATACTAGCTTACGTGACTATAGAATATCAAGCATGCACAAATGCGTATAAATTTTTATTTTTATACATATGCATATGAAAACCATCCCATACAAGCCAAAATCATAGTTGGGATCCTAATTACATACGGGTTGTAAAATAACGCAGCCAGGTAACTTTAGCACCCACCCCACAGGTCGCATCCATGTACACACCACCCTCAAAAGTCGCTGGAGGCTTTCAAAAGACTAGCCTTGCCAACAAGGCGATCACGTACCGTGGTCGCTAGTACCTACAACACATAATATAAGGGGTGAGCTATGAAGCTCAGTAAGTAGGAATATGCAATGTCGTGTACGTGTAAAACCCCGCAAAGGCATCCGCGCCAATGCCTCTCTACTCTTGTAGAGTCGGACTCAATCTCACATCTCACATCTCACATCTCACATCTCTCAGGGCCCTCGGCTAATCTTACTATGCACCATACCGAGCTCATATCCCATATGGATAAATATGGCAGCGACCCACGCTGGGTAGCCCACGCCAGGTTTCCCTGGGTCGCTCCTTCCCAGGTCGTCCCCTCTGCCACGCGGTAGCCTACGCTGGTAGCCCACGCCGGTTAGCCTACGCTAGGATTTCTTCCTAGGTCGCTCCTTCCCAGGTCGCTCCTCACCGCCAACAGGGCAGTTGCCTACGCCAGTTAGCCTACGCTAGTCATAACTAGGTCGCTCCTTCCTGGGTCGCTCCTCCTGCCTCAATACATAAAATATCCGACGACGCACCACGCCGTCATGGTGCCATAGAAGTAGCCCTGACTCAACTGCGAGTCGACATCAAATGCCCATATCGGCAAATATCATTCGCCTTCAGGCGATATGTTCAGTGCATACTCAGCTCACGTAAACCCTCACAAATGTTTCGTGCATGCGCATGATTATGCCATGTGAGTAATACTGAAAATACATACCATTCAGGTGTGTCACATAGTTCACGTAACAGCATAAATCCAAAGCACATAGTCACAAGTCACGTAAGTCAATTATTTATGTGTTGTAGTTGAATTTCCCACTTACCTGGAGTCCTTGATTATTTATCTTAGCAGTCCTGCGAATTTCCTAACCTTATGATCCTTATTCATAAAAATATTATTATGTCAGTGCATTAGCTAAGTTAAATAATTATAAAAGTTCTCGAAATTTCATGCGAACATCAATTAGTTTCAAAAAAGAAAATCCTTCCAGGCCTGCGAAAACTTAAAAATCGAACCGCGATGTCTCATGGTTCGCGAAAGACTTTAGCCCGCGAAAACTGGCTTTCGGCCCGCGAAAACTGGTTTTCGGCCCGAAGTTATCTCTCATTCGCAAAACTTTACTGGCCCGCGAAAACTAAATTTCGGCCCGCGAAAATAGGTTTTCGGTCCGAGGTTGTCATACGAAAAACTTGATTTGCGAAAACCTTTTTGAACCTGGCGAAAACTTTTCTAAGTGGCGAAAAGCTTTGGTTCGCGAAACCAAATAAAGAGTGGCGAAAAGCTCCACTTCGCGAAAGGTGGCGAAAACTTTTTAAACCTTTTTGGCGAAAACCTTAGCGAAAAGTAAAGTTAGCGAAAATCTTTTTCGTTAAGTATTGAATTCGAAAAGTTTACTTTGTACGGTAGCTAGCGAACACAGTAACTGGCGAAAAGATTTTACATCAAGTGGCGAAAGGTTTTTCTTTGAACAGTAACTAGCGAAAACTTTTACTTTGAAAAAATTATTTTTCGCCACTTAAGCTGGCGAAAACCTACCTTGTGAAAATCATTAAACCGTGCGAAAAACACACTATTCATACGAAAAACACACTATTCATACGAAAACCTCTAAACTTTCGATCCAAACCTATTATTTTCTAGAACATGATGAGCATCATCAGAACTTTAAAACATGCTCAAATCTTTTGAAAATCAAAACTTAGATATATAGAACATGAACACATGAAATATTCATGCTTGTTAATATTTAGAACACACTAAATCATAATTAACAACATAAATATCATGGTAAGAATTTATACCATTTTCCAAGGTTGAAGATGCTCACTGTACTCTTCTTTTCTCTCCTTATTTGTTTCGAAAGTTTTTTGCCAAAATGAATGAGTCTCTTCCTTCTTATCCTAATGTTGCGTGTAACAGTGAATAAATTACAAGGACTTAACTAATACTTATCTTAACCTATAAATTATATTATTTTATTGTTTTATTTACTTTCTTCTCATGCTAATATTTTCGATCCATTTTTTTTTTCGAAACTATTTTCGAAAATCTTCTTTCGAAAACTTTAAGTTTTCACAATCTATGTTCTTTCGAAAATTCTAAAATCCAAATACTCGCACTCTCATATCTCAAAATTTTCTATTTTCAACCATGTTCAGTCTTTTGAAAATCCCTTATTTAATTTCGAAATTCTTCTAAGTCCCAAGTCAAATTTTCTAATAAGTTAGTTATCAGATAAACACCAACATATACATATAAACACATAATATGTAGTCGTATAAACACATATTATGCATGCAAATTTATTGGCCAACTTACGTGCGGAACTCGGGTATTACATTCTCTCCCCCTTAAAAGAATTTCGCCTCCGAAATTATGCCGGTTGAAATAATTCAGGGTAACGACATCTCATATCATCTTCTCGTTCCCAAGTAGCTTCTTCTGTCGATTGGTTCTGCCACAACACTTTAACTAAGGGAATATTCTTATTTCGAAGTTGTTTCACTTCGTGCATCAAAATCTCCACTGGTCTTTCGTCGTAGCTTAAATCTGGCTTGAGTTGTTGGTGAAGAAATTCGTTTCTTAATATATGATTTGAGTCTGCGACATACTTTCGTAGCGTTGATATGTGGAAGACATCATGAACTTGTGATAGTGAGGCTGGTAATTCTAACTGATATGCTACTTCGCCGACTCTTTTAAGTATTCGGAACGGACCAATGTATCTCGGACTTAACTTTCCTTTCCGCCCGAATCGTTTTACGCCTTTCATCGGGGATATCTTTAAGAATACCCAATCATCCACTTGGAATTCTAACGGTCTCCGTCGTTGATCCGCATAGCTCTTCTGTCTATTTTGTGCCGTTCGCATTCTTTCTCGAATTTTTGTTATGGCTTCGGTCATTTCTCGGACCATATCAGGACCCAATATTGCTCGTTCGCCAACTTCATCCCAATGTATTGGAGATCTGCATTTGCGTCCGTACAAAGCTTAATCGTTGCGTGATAACTATTGTTGTAGGAGAACTCGATTAATGGAAGGTATTTGCTCCAGTTCCCCTTGAAATCAAGAACACATGCCCGCAACATATCTTCCAGGGTTTGTATGGTTCGTTCTGACTGTCCATCCGTTTGAGGATGATAGGCCGTACTAAATGAAAGTTTAGTTCCCATAGCCTTCTGCAGGCTCATCCAAAACTTGGACAGGAACCTCGAGTCTCGATCTGAAACAATTGAAGACGGAATCCCGTGGAGTCGAACTATTTCTTGTATGTACACTTCAGCATATCGGTCCAAGGAAAAAGTCGAGCTGATGGGTAGAAAATGGGCAGACTTTGTCAATCGATCGACGATTACCCAAATGGCGTCGTGGCCTTTCATAGTTTTCGGCAAGCCGACGACGAAGTCCATCGTAATGTGGTCCCACTTCCATTCAGGTATTGGTAGAGGTTGCAACATTCCCGCCGGTCGTTGGTGCTCCGCTTTGATTTGTTGGCAGGTCAGGCATCGATTTACAAATATCGCAATGTCTTTCTTCATTCCTGGCCACCAATAGTTCGTTCGTAGATCTCGGTACATTTTTGTAGTTCCTGGGTGCACTGAATATGTAGTAGTGTGTGCCTCCGTCATTACCGTTCTTCGCACCTCTTCGTCGTTAGGCACATATATACGGTTCTTGTAGTACAAACTTCCATCTTCGCGTATAGACAGGTCAACTGATGTTTGCTCCGTCTGTGCGCCTTTGATTTTCAGGTAGAATTCATCTTTTTCTTGCGCCTTTCTAATTTGCTCCAATAAGGTGGGTTGAAGGGTCAGTGCTGCCAATTTTGTTTCGACTTCGCCCAAACATACTATCTCCACCTCAAGTTGTTGTAATTCAGTAGTCACAGCTTTTCGGCTTAGCGCATCAGCAACTACATTCGGTTTGCCTGGGTGGTAATTGATTACACAGTCGTAATCCTTAACAAGTTCCAGCCAACGTCGCTGTCTCATATTTAGTTCTTTCTGGGTGAAGAAATATTTCAGGCTCTTGTGGTCTGTGTAAATTTCGCATCTTTCTCCGTATAGATAATGCCGCCAAATCTTTAGAGCGAAAACCACTGCGGCAAGTTCCAAGTCGTGTGTCGGGTAGTTCTTTTCGTATTCCTTCAATTGTCGAGAGGCATATGCTATCACCTTCCCGTTTTGCATTAGCACACATCCTAGGCCATTCTTCGAGGCATCGCTGTAAACTGAGAATCCTCCTGTCCCTGATGGTATTGTAAGAATTGGGGCCGAGGTGAGTCGTCTTTTCAATTCTTGGAAATTTTGCTCGCACGATTCGTTCCAATGAAAAGGAGTATTCTTCTTTGTTAACTTCGTCAATGTTGAGGCGATCTTTGAGAAGTCTTTGATGAATTTTCTGTAATACCCTGCCAGGCCAAGAAAGCTACGTACTTCCGTTACGTTGGTTGGTTGAGGCCAATTATTAATAGCATCGATCTTGCTTGGATCTACTGAGATCCCAGCTCCTGAGATGACATGCCCAAGAAATGCGATTTGTTTCATCCAAAACTCGCATTTCTTGAATTTAGCATGCAACTGTTCCTCTCGTAATATCTCAAGGATGACTTCCAAATGTTGTTCATGCTCCTCCTTTGTCTTAGAATAGATTAGAATGTCATCGATAAATATGATGACGTACTTGTCCAAAAATGACTTGAACACTCGATTCATCATATCCATAAATGCTGCTGGCGCATTAGTTAGCCCGAAAGGCATAACTAAGAATTCATAGTGTCCATACCTCGTACTAAAGGCGGTCTTTGGAATGTCTTCTTCTCGAATCTTCAACTGGTGATATCCTGATCGCAGATCTATCTTCGAAAACACCGTCGAGCCTTGCAATTGGTCAAATAGGTCGTCAATCCTCGGCAGAGGATACTTGTTCTTTATGGTGATCTTGTTTAGCTCTCTATAATCAATACACAATCGCATTAAATAAATAGCTCCCCATGGAGAAAAGCTTGGCTGAATGAATCCCTTTTGTAATAATTCGTCCAGTTGTTCCTTTAGTTCTTTCAATTCCGTTGGAGCTAATCGATAAGGAGCCTTTGAAATTGGTGCCGCTCCGGGTATCAGGTCAATGGTGAATTGAATTTCCCGATCCGGAGGAAGTCCTGGTAAGTCTTCAGGAAAGACATCAGGAAATTTTCGCACCACTTGAACCTCTTCCAGCTTTGGGGACGAGCGTTCCGCCGATGTTATAGCGGGAACAAGGTAGGCTTCACATCCTGCCTTGATCAAGCGTTGCGCCTTCAATGCTGATATCATGAAAATATTTCTGCCTTTGTTCATTCCCGTGAAAGAAAAGGGTTCGACTTCTTCTATATTGAACGTAACTTCCTTTCGGTTGCAATCGATGACCGCTCCGTACTTCGATAACCAGTCCATTCCAAGAATCACTTCGTAATCATTCATTGGAATAACTATCAAATCTACGGGCAGTTCTCTATCGTGGATTAATACCGGGCAGTTCCGCAAAACTAAATTAGTTCGAGTTGCAACTCCATGCGGAATGGTTACGTTATAATCACATTCGGATTGTTGAGGTGTAACCCCGAGTCTCACCACGTAATTAGATGATGCAAATGAATGCGTGGCTCCTGAGTCTACTAAAATGCATGTCGGGGTTTGATGAATAAGTAGGATACCTGCCACCACTGATGGGTTGTTCTCCGCCTCCTCTGAAGTTAGGGTATAAACTCGTGCTGCCATGATGGGTGGTCTGGTTTGTCCTGCAGCTCGGCTCCCAAATGTGTTTTCCGGGCATTGTCTTGCAAAGTGTCCGGGCTTCCCACATTTGAAGCAGTTATTAGTCTGTAGAAAGCAGTTGCCGAAATGTCGTTTCCCACACCTCGGGCAGTTTGGAATTGGTGCGGGAAACCTTGCCTGCATCGGGTTTGGTGGAGGTTGTCCAGGCCTGTTCTGAAAGTTTGGCCTCACACCTTTTGAGACAAATTGTCGCTTTTGATTCCCTCCACTCCACTTCGTTCCTTGCTCAAACTTCCGTTTTGCCTCTTGCGCCCGGGTGATTCTAGTTTCGGCCTGTTCGGCCACTAATGCTCGCTCTGCAACTTGTGCATATGTAGCTCCTTGAAGTCCAGCCATGTTTACATCACGATATAATTCTGGCTTCAGGCCCTCAAGGAATCGTTCAATTTTCAGCGCGTCCGTACTCACTATGTGAGTCGCAAACCTCGATAATTGCTCAAATTTTCTGATATACTCAGCCACCGTTATCGTCCCCTGTCGGAGATTGATGAATTCGTTCATGCGCTGGGTTCGTACCGGGGCAGTGAAATATTTGCTTCTGAACAGCTCCTTGAAGCGTTCCCAAGGCATCGTAATAGGGTCTTCGATTGCTAAAATAGCATCCCACCAATGTCCCGCACCTCCTCGCAACAGAAAGGCGGCACAAAGCACTTTATCTTCCTCGGGAATTCGGCTATACTGAAACATGCTTTCAAGGGTCCTTAGCCAATCTTCGGCAAATGTTGGATCGTTTGCGTCTTCAAAAGTTGGAGGATTGAGTTTGCGAAACCTCTCCCCCACTATTTCAATTCGTTCTGCCTGAGAAGTTCTGCTGCTTTGTTGTCCCTCAATATTTCGTTGCTGAATTAATTCTTGAATCTGGGCGGATTGCTGACGGACTAACTCTGTGAGTTGAAGGATAGCCGTGTTACGATTATCGATAGGTGTTGCGGGTTCCTTGCCTCTATCAGCATTCCCACTGCTTTCACCTCGCGTTCTTACCATTTTCTCTTTTATCCTAATAGTTCCGAAGGCCAATAAATTTATTCAACACAAGAATTCACAAAAATATAAAACTTACTAGCAAGGCTGCTTCCACGCTTTTGAGTGTGTGTATATGAACAGTCTACAGAACCTGCAACCGAAGCTCTGATACCATCGGATGGTATCAGAGCACAACCTCTCGCAGTACGGTGTGGTTCGGGGACGAACCAGGCGGAAGCTGGTGGGCATGTGACGCCCGGGGCCAATGAGGGCGGGGAGTGATCGCCGGTGCCAGAGAGGGCACGGACAAGGTGCGGCTCCTGGCAGGCTTCTAGGCGAAGGGGTACATGAATGAACCGATCCCACACCCGAATGAGAGGGGATCCTGAGGCTGGCAATGTATGGGCGTGTCGGTCTAAGAATCGTATAAGAGAATTGATAGTACTACTCATATCACCAAGGTCGACCTACCTTTTCGGGAGTCCATCTATAAGAACTCCAAAGTTAAGCGTGCTTGACTTGGAGCAATCTTAGGATGGGTGACCCCCTGGGAAGCAGCTCAGGGTGCGTGCGAGTGAGGACAAAGCACGCTGGAAGGTTAAGTATAAATGGTGGTACAGTGGGGCCAGACTATCAGTAGGAGTGTGGTGGGCCCAACCCCACTGGTCCCCAGTAGGACGAATGTTACCAGTAACGTCCGGTATGGGACGGGTCGTTACAGTCAGACCCAGCCTAAATCAAGAACTCGTTTTGGGTTTTGACAGCGATGGTGTATCGGTTAAAAATGACATTTTAAATAGTTGCGAAAACTCTATTTTATTAATAGCTTCAAAAAACTAATTTTTTATTTTAAAAAAAGTTTTTAAAACAGGCCTAGATTAATAGTAGCAATTGTAATAAGAAATAATACTAAACGTATTGGCGTGTATCACAAGTCCACGAAACAATTAGTCAGAGCGTTTACATTGAAATTCAGTCTGTATTTTTAGGATGGATGTCTATTTTGCCAAAATACTAATAAAAAACTTCATCCTGTTGATCTACATATAAAAAAAAAACACTTGAAACAAATGTCTGGATTTTATTACCTAAGTGTGTAAGATTTATTATTTGCTGTGGACATAAATTAATATACTGGACTATTTGCAAGAATATTTCGGTGAATACTAAGAAAATACTAGTTATATATTAGTAAAACTAGTGACATATTAGTAAAACATTAATACATTTAAGTAATATTGTGAGGATTAGTTTTTACATCTAATGATTTGGTGCTTTTACTTCGATCAATGTGGGGCCTACTTCTCTACTTACTTTAGATTTTTCGATTGTATATATGGATAAATGGTGCCGTTTCCTAGTCAAGCGAAGGAGAACAATGAGCTTCGACCGTCGTTGCCAAGATGACTTGGAATAACGACTATATCCATTTCAATTTCCATGACGGTAAACTGAAAAAAAATAATTAGTTATAAAAATAAATTTTTATTAATTAATGCACGCTGCACTTCACTACAGTAATTCTATCCAAGCAAACATAATATCAAATCCATTCCGTCGGTGCAGGGAGGTTCAGATCCAGACCAATCACCGATGTCCTAGACAACTCCACCACAGCTGAGGCCGATGATGACGCCACGTTCTCCTCCGCCCCACCAACGACGTGCCTCACCCCATTCGTCATCTCTGCCCTCGACTCCTCCACCGTCGGCTGCAACTCAGTTGACCCCTTCCGCCACTGAGGATTCCACGGTGCTTTCCGGGCTCGGGCTAGGATTCGATGTCGGGAAGTTGATCTTGGCCTTGGAACCGCGGAATCTAATCGCTGCCGTGTCGTAAGCCCGGGCGGTTTCCTCCGCCGTGTCGAACGCACCTAGCCACACACGGTCCTTTTTGTTGGGGCCTCTGATCTCCGCCGAGTACCTGCCCCATTGTCGCTTCCGAACACCTCGGTAACGTACCTCAGAGTCGGAGTTGGCGGCGGCAAGCTCCTTCTTACCATTCATTGGTCTTACCGGCGGCGCCATTGCTTGTGAATTATTATTTCAAATTGTGTGTTATTATGTGGTGTGCGGCGCCATATATATCTATAGTGAGGTGGGGGACATAAGGAATTAATGTTTTCGATTATGTGGTCCCCACACAGGAGGATTGTTATCCTTACTCGACCACTTTTAAGGTAAATGAATAAACGGCTAATTATTTTCAATCCAAATGTACATAGTATAATAATTAATTCTTGTTAATAAATTGGATTGTTGAAGATCACGATTACATAAAAAGTCTTTAAAATATTGATTGTTATTAAATGGTGTAAACCATTTGTATAATCCTGGTTATCTCCTAAATTAAATGCATTCAACTCATGGTAATAAATGTCAGAATATTTCAATTGATGCCAATTTCTATCGTTTTCATTCATGTACCGTTGTTTTGAATTTTCAAATTATTAATATAAGAATTACTTTCTACGGATTCATTTTGGAAAAGGTAATTAAATTAAATCTGTCATGTACTTCATGAAATTAAGTTAATTACCAAAGGAAAATACTTCCGATAAAAGATTTAATACGCAAATAAGCATTGTTTCGGTTAATAATTTTGATGCGCCCAGAAAATTCGATTAAGCTCCAACCCATCGTCTCGCCTTTCTTCCTATAGAAGTCGCCTCTTTAGTCCTGCAAGCAGCACATATAAATGTTAGAAGTGTGCGAGTGGTAGTTCCGGCGAAATCCCATTAGTTCTATTTTCTTTCATTCTTTTAGTGTATATTATTTTGATAGAGTGCGCAACCGTAATCAATAAGCGTACATGAGCATTTATAGTGGAATACCGTATCGTACCGAAAATCTCTCTTTCAAAAATATTCGTACTCATCACTTTCCTATTAAATTCATCGCCTCGCCTTCCTAAAAATATCACATATGGCGCCTTCTTTCCGTTTAAATACCACCGCCCATCGAAAATACCACACAGGACGCGGTCTTTTTGTTTGGGACTTAACCACCCCGACGTTCATCGAAAATACCACACAGGACGCGGTCTTTTTGTTTGGGACTTAACCACCCCGACGTTCATCGAAAATACCACACAGGACGCGGTCTTTTTGTTTGGGACTTAACCACCCCGACGTTCAGATATTCAAAATACAAACAAAAAAATATTATGTTTACACCTCACCACTAATGTAGATTGATAGATTTTTTTTATTTTTTTACTATTTAGTCCTTTTTTAATTATTAAAATTTGGTTTATTTTTTATCAATAAAGTAAGACTTTTTGCGCTTACTAAATGCACCGTCGTGTGTAATTTAGAATAGATGGATTTTACAATAGGACTTTTTGCGCCTAATAAACGCGACTTTTTGCCCCTACTAAATGAAACGTAGCGACGATAATCATTTTAGAATCGACAAAGTTTTGTATCTTAAAGTTGCCAATATTTTTGAAGCTGTAACATTTTTAAAAAGTTAGAGTGATAAAAGTTGTAGATGCGATTAAAGCTGCAAGGTAATAAAGAAGCATAAAATAAAATAAATAGTGACACATAAAATAAAAAAAGCTAAATCGTCTTATCGATTTCTATGCAAATAGCCACGGCAACTAGGGCTTCATGCTACTGTGGACAACGTCGTCGTTGATGCTGTCGAGGTGGTGACTGCAATGCAGATGGCTGGTACGAAGGAGTGTCGTCGTCGTCGTCGTTACCCTATTAGTGTTGTACATCCAACATCGTCGAAGAATAAGCCTGTCAGAGAACATGAAGATGACGGCTCCAGCAATGGCAGCGATTGGCGGTGGATCTGGGCAACGACTCGGCCGGAAATAGCAGTGACCGGCGGATCTGGGCGGCCGGCAGAGGTGGCTAGCAGCGTGTGGCAATTTGCGGGTTGGTACAGTCAAAACCGCCGGATTGAAAACACCGTACGCTGTGGTAACGATGGCTCCGCCTAACGGCGGCGGCTACGACGTAGTCGGAGCGAAATGGATCTACGGCGAAGGCAATGACATCAGAAAAGGCGGGGCATTGTCGATCATCAGCTCATGCAAACGCTAATTAATCATTATTGAAAAATAATAATATTAGTAGTTATTATTTGAGAAATAAGAGGATAAATAAGTAACCTATGCAATTTATAATTTAATTGATTTTCAGATAGAGTCGTTTAAACTTGATATAATGCTTTATTTGATTACTTTATTCAATACTGACTATTGAGAAGGGTTGAGACAGCCCGTAGCTGAAGAAGTCGGGACATTAAGCGAATCTCGAAGTTCGGACCTCAGACCCTTCTTAAGTATTTTTTTTTCAAATAAAATACGTACTATAGCATAAATTTAAACCGTAAATATAAATATAAATATATTTCATAGTGGAATGTTCAATAAAAACTTAAACTAATTATATAAATACTACTCGCCTATATGTTTTAGAGGCAAAAATATTGATCAAATCTACATAATCCAGTCTCCCGACCATTTCTTTTTCAATTGACAACATTGATAGTTCATTCAATCAACATATTTATATAATATTAGTGGAAGTACGAAGATAAAAAAATAATGATATTTAGTTTAGTTTTCACTCAGTCAATCCATCAAACATATAATATGTGTTTAGAATGCAAAGACATAAAAGAAATAAGAATAACACAAAAAAAAATTCATTTGCAATTGATGGAAATTTTCAAAAGATTGTATTGAAGCTAAATTATTTCGCTTATGATAAGAATTGAGAGAAACATATTTTAAAAAGCAAAAGTGTGCACAAGTAGTTAAAATCGTGTTGAGATGTGAGTTTGAATTTTCATTTAATTTAATTTTATTTGAAGTTTGACCAACATTTGGTTAAAAAAAATTTAAAATAAAATAGATCATCTCGTTCTCATCTCACTTAAGTTATAATATGATATATGATCACATGACTTTTTTTAATCTTCTCAGCCCCAATCACTATTTTTCAGCCCATATAAAAATAAAATAATTTTAGCCTATTATATATATATATATATAATTTATGAAAAATATTGGTCCCTCCAAAGCTTCGAGGCGACCGCCTCACTCACTCGCTTCACATAAGATACGGGTCTGGGTTGAGATTATATATCACTTCACTTAGGAATGGATGGATGTCTTAGTCTATTGGGCCTCTTCTCTTTATGGCCTGAGAAGCAATTATAAATTGGGCTTTGCTTTATGGGCCTAATGTCACAAAGTCAAAGTCAAGGACACCTTCCTTCACGAAAAAGAAATGCTCTCTACTCTTTGAAAATCATATTATTATTAATATTATAATCATATAACATGATGTTAATAGCATGCAATTATTCCAATAAGTCTTTCAAATTTATTTGAAAAAATAAACATAGAAGTAAACACTGAATATTCAACACATTAATAATGCCGTGTGTGTATCATCTACTTGTCATTTTTTATATCGGTCCGTGTACTAAAGTTTAAGCATTAAAGTTGAAAATCGTGTCTCTATCAAAAATCATTTTTTTTTTATTATCATTTTTTTTATTATCATTTGAAGAATAATATATTATAGGGTCATTTTACTATACATGCCGCATATGTACTTGACCAAGTCCAAGTCGTCTAGATCCGACAGTAATTGACAAGTCAGCCCTCTTTGATCATAGAAGAATAAAGAAGCCAACATATCACCTTTTTTACTAGTTGGAATACCTCCTATTATAGTTATATTTGCATCTCTTCAAATTAAAGTTGAATTCATAGGTCCATATTTGCATATTTACTTACAAATTACAGTAATCATATATTCTTCTCAAAAATCTTGACCTAAATATATGTGTTAGAAAATGTCATTTGCATCAATGATGCGTTGGAATAAATCAGTCATCTAAAAAAAACATAAGATTGATCAAAATATCTATTAATATTATTATTATTATTATTATTATTATTATTATTATTATTATTATTACATAAGATATATCTTGATTTATTTACTTATTGTTATATATTCTCAACAAAAAAAAAAATAATCTTTGTCATGTACAAGGGCTATGATAAAAATATGATAAGGAAATTGATAACTTAATTATTGGAAATTAAAAAAAAAATTTATTTACTTATCACAAAATGATATTGATAACTTAATTAAAAAAAATATTGACAATTGTATGATCAATCAAAGTCTCTAATGACAAGGAAATTGTATTAATCATTGGAAATTTTTATTAGGCTAAGGTCACGGATATGAAATAGTTGATAGAGGTGTTATATAAATATATGAGAAATTTTGGTTGTTACCCTATGTTTAAGACTTTTTTGGTTGGTACCCAAAGTATTTTTCAACTTCGATTGATACTCATGTATTTAAGGTTTTTTTCAGTTAGATTTGTATTCCTTGAACAACCAAACACCAATGTGGTCTGATAAGAGCTCGAAAGTGTATTCGTTGTTGAATTAAGGCTGATTTTAAGATTTCAGAATCGGTGAAGAAAAAAAAAACTTCCTTATTCAGATGTTCACCATGTAATTTCTTCATGTGGATTAGTTTTGAGCACGTCATAGTCTATGATGGTGATAAAGTAGTAGAGTCTACGATGGAAATTGGTTTCTTCAATGTATCAAATGAAAGAGAAAGTTGAAGATCCAAAGAAAAATTTCGAAGAGGTGGAAATTTAAGGCACCAACTGAAAAAATATTAAATACACGGTACCAACTGGAATTAAAAAATATTTTTTTTACCAACTGAAAAAGTATTTACCAATTGAAATTTTCCTAAATATATTAATATTGACGCTTACTACTTCCAGGGGCATTCTGGTCATTTTGGTTAAATAATAACAAATATTAAACCCCCGCCTTTCGATATATAATTAAAATAAAAAGGAAGGAACAGTCTGCAAGATTGTATATCATTTCTGTCCAACTTCGACCTTCACTATCTTCGATCCAATGGCAATGGCGTACAGAGACGTCAAGAGGATGAACTCACAAGAAGCTGCAGAGAAGGCAGTCTCGGTTGTCGGATTCGGTTACGATCTGACTTCGGACATCAGGCTATCCTCGTGCAAATCCGGTCCGACCGGGTCGGGTCTCATCGAAATCGACCGGTCTAGAACCCGGGACTTGGTGGTCCCCGGCAACGTCGTCGTTTCGAACGCCTCAACTTCGATACGGTGCGATAAAGGCGAGAGGACGAGGTTTAGCTCCGATGCTCTCTCCTTTAATCAGGTCATAACTTTTAATCTATTTCCGTATCGTCTTACTTAAATCAATATTTTTTATTTCCGGACGTTTTTTGCAAGTTACCTATCGAATTGATCGCGCCCTAGTTAGTTTTGAGATTTGTGAAGTGATCCGTGATTTGAATTCAGTGTTTCTTATGAAATAAAGCGTGTAAATCGTCCGAAGATTTGCCCAAAGCTCATTTGGGGTTTGCTTCTTGCAGTTTCTGAATTCGAAGTCAACTTTGACAAAACTCCGTGTTGAATATGAAGTTGTTTAACAGCTTATTAGACTGGGTTATAATAGTATCTGCCAAGAATTTAGTGCTGCTTTGATAGGGTTGATGTTTGACCATTATTTTGGGAGTTATTGCATATTTATATTATTATTATTATTATCATTATTATTAATTATTTCTAGGTGTTTACTTATTGAACCACTAGTCTTGCTCAAACATCAGCAAATGTGACCTCATAGTCCGGGGGGGAATATGATTATGTTATTGCTATAACAAATCCTAGACTAAGATGTTTGGTAATGGAAATTGGATAATATTTATGTGGGCATGAGTATTAGGGATACTGACCAAGATTGTTATGCAGTTGTTTAAAGTAAGAACTACAAAGAAAGTGATACAAATAACCTAAACATTTGTCTCTATGATTTCTGCACCACCAGCCTGTTAGCAATGCTGCTGGTTTTGTTATCTTGTTTTTCACTGAGTTTGCCAAGTTATTGCCTAAAGCCTCACGATCCCACTTATAATCGTTCAGATGTCAGAGCATTTCAATCAGGAATTATCCTTATCTGGTAAAATACCTTCTGGGGTTTTCAATGCGATGTTCGGCTTCAAAGATTGTTGGCAAAGTGATGCGGCGACCGCAAAAGTTCTAGCTTTTGATGGTTGGTTTATTACATTGTACACGATTGAGTTGGGACGATCACAGATATCACTGTCTGATAAAGTGAAGCAACAAGTGCCTTCGACTTGGGATCCTGTTGCTCTTGCCGAGTAAGATCCTTATCTGAACTTCGTTCTGGCTGCTTCTTAGATGCATCTACCTCAGACACTGCATAGTCTTGAATCTTAATGATGATCTTACAGAGATTCTGAACGCGATGAATACTTCATTTTGTGATAACCGTTCTCAGTTATGGCCTATCAAAAAGCTACGATTAATTCTTTCTCAAACACTCAATATTATTACTTGAATCTCAAGGTTTATCGAGAATTATGGAACACACGTAATTGTTGGGGTCAAGATGGGAGGTAAAGATGTAATCCACATGAAGCAGCTTAGGAATTCAAATCTACAGCCAAGTGAAGTGCAGACACTGCTGAAGAATGTAGCAGATGAAAAGTTCTCTGAAGATGGTGAACTTATTGCTAATCCTGATGTCTCATCGCGAAAGTCAAAGGTACAAATGTAATGCGTAATGAATCATCGTTAAACAAATATGTAGTTGAGAATAAACTGAAGGCAAACTTTTCTAGTTTATTCTATTGCTTTGCTTGAATCTCCGTTCATAGGTTGAACAATCTATGGTCTGGGATCTTCAGCTCCCATTTGCCAGTACAGTCAGACCTCCCGTTGTTTCATACTCGAAAAGTGATGTAAGTCCCTCTCGGATCTTTTATAGAATCTCTCTAAATCTGCTTGCCCATTAAAGAAGAATAGTGCAACTATTTTTTTAATATGGTAGGATCTGTTGAGTGTTCATATTAGAAGGGGAGGTTTAGACAAAGGCCAAAGTCATAAGGAATGGCTTTCGACCGTATCACAGTATCCAAACGTGACATCTATGTCTTTCATCCCTATCGCATCACTCCTCAATGGAATTCGAGGGAGTGGTTTCCTCAGCCACGCAATTAACCTATACTTACGATGTAAGAAACCGACTACTCAAGCAGTTCTTTTTCAGGACCGCTAATATATTCTTAACCATCTTGTCTGATATCATAAAGTTTCCCTTTTCCTGCAGATAAACCACCAATAGAGGAGCTTGCTCAATTTCTGGAGTATCAACTGCCTCGGCAGTGGGCCCCAGCGTACAATGATCTGCCTCTCGGTCCTTTTCGCAAGAAGAAATCATCACCTTCTCTACAGTTCACGTTGTTAGGTCCTAAGCTTTACGTCAACACCGTAAAGGTGAACACACACATAAGCCCTCTGTGTCAAATATAGCATTTCGGTTAATTTCCCTTTTTCCACGATAATCTGACTTCGAAAGTCCCGATAAATACTCCAATACTATTTGCAGGTAGATACTGGGAACCGTCCCGTCACAGGCATTCGCTTGTACTTAGAGGGCAAAAGGAGCGATCACTTAGCCATCCATCTCCAGCACTTATCAGATCTTCCTCAGTCTTTCCAAGTCTCGCCTGACAACACCTACCAGCCCAGCGACGAATCCGTGAACCGCGGCTACTTCGAACCGGTCAAGTGGAGCATATTCTCTCACATATGCACCGCCCCGATAGAGCACCACGGGTCAACGATCGACGAGTCGGCAGCCTCCATAGTCACGAGGGCTTGGTTCGAAGTCAAAGGCGTGGGCATGAAGAAGGTCCTTTTCTTGAGGCTCGGGTTCTCCAGCGTGGCTTCTGCCAAAATCAGACGGGCCGAATGGGCCGGGACATCTTACATGTCGAAGAAATCCGGGATATTGATGTCTATGCTGATGAGCACGCCGTTTAGTAGTGCTTTGAATCAAGAACCACAACAGCCCGTGAAGGTGGATCTGAACTCCGCGATTTACCCAAACGGGCCGCCCTGTCCCAAACGGGCGCCGAAGATGTCTCATTTCGTGGATACCCGGGAAATGGTAAGGGGCCCCGAAGACCCGCCGGGTTATTGGGTCGTTACGGGCGCGAAGCTTTGCGTGGAGGGCGGGGTGATTAGGATTAAAGTGAAATATGCTTTGGTCACTGTTGTAGTATCGGATGATTTGAGCTAGATTGGAAAGAAATGTTGATAATTATTTCAATAGTATGTATGTAATACTAAATCGCTTGTACTTAGGGGTGGGCAATCGACCCGACCCGATCGGGGGTGAAAATTCTCTTTGAAATCGGGTATCGGGCCGATTGTATTTATCGGGTCGGGTTTCGGGTAGCATAATGCTACCCGATCGGGTACCCGATTTTCTATTAAAAATAATAGCCCACTCCAGTCCAGCCCATTAGGTTTCATTAAATAAAAATAAATTCTAGCCCAAACATAAGCCCAAAAACACAAATACACACAACACATTACCCACACAACCCATTACACACACACGCCACAGCCACACTCACACCCGACCCACCCCACACTGCTCACAGTCACAGCCACCGCCCAACACCACCACCGCAGCTCTCATCGGCCGGCCGCTCCGCTTCCATCATCCGCCTCCTCGTCGTGGGTATTCCTCGTCATCACCTAGGGCCACGCCACATCGATAAGGTATGATTTGAAGAACCCTAATTTTGTCATTTTCGGGATTTTTTCATTTCATTCAAATTTTGGATCCACAATTTGTTAGAATTCATGGGTGGCCGATTTTGGGTGTCAATTTGACCGTTTGAGTTTTCGGGCTTCATGTATTCTTCAAGGTTTCGGGATTGAAATTAGTTTCGAATTTTATTGTTGGTGAGGTTGAATTTATTTATTAACTAGAATCATTTTATTGTTTATGGTGTTTGAAATTATTTTATCTTTTTTGGTGTTAATGTTGAACTTAATTTAATTTTTTTTTTAATTACAATTTTTTTTTTTTGAATAAGTATAAAAAAAAAGGTTAAAACCCGAACCCGCAAGTCGGGTACCCGATGGATTCCGGGTACCCGATTGTCGGGTACCCGACTTTTTTCGGGTCGGGATCGGGTATCGAAATACAAACCCGCACATGTCGGGTACCCGACCCGATCCCACCCCTACTAGTTGTACTACAGTTGTGATGGAAATGTATTGTAATAACAATCTCATGTTCTGTTATTGTTAAAGAACACAGAGAGAGAGAGGTATGTATGTAATGTATTGTATTAGAGTGTAATGACTTGAAAAAAAAAAAAAAAAGTTAAAAAGCAGTATATTTACAAACTGTTTGGGACGAGAAGGAAGAAAGAAACATTCCTTTCCTACTCCTACCAAGCAGCAACTCCCAAGAAACTGTATCACAACAATTAAACAAACGAAGATTTTAATTTAATGCCTGAACTCATCAACTCGTAGAAAAATAAATAAATATATATATAAATGGGGTTGAAGATAAAGTCATTAGATGTTGTAATTCTACTTAACTTAAACCTAAATACAGAATGTTTGGTCGTTAGGTAGAGAATTCAGACCAAGATCCATACGTTTCTTAGCCAGACAGAAATCAATTATAAGCAAAAGAATAATATATAGTCTGAAAATAAAATTTATATAGTAAGAAAACCTGATGGAACGAATGGCGAGATGAGAAGCGAGCGCATGGAAGAAGAAATTTGCTCCGTGAAGGAACACCACAACTCCTGCGCAACCCAAAAGAAAAAGCTCCACCATCTTATCTGCTAATTCAATATTATATATATATATATATATATATATATATATATATATTATACAAGAAATTTTGCTAAACGAAGGAAGGATGGGTACAATGTCTTGTATTGTATATAAAGACGACGAAGAAAAGGTCAAATGTATTATGAAATAATATTAATGTGGATGTTTTAAATAATAATATTAGTTAAATGATTGATGATTTGGAAGTATTGTATTAAATGTTGATGAGATGATAAGATGAGGTGTTTAATTGAAAAGTTTGTATTTTAGTGTGAGGTGTATAATTGTAATTAATGTGATTAGTTGTAATAGTGAATTATTAGTAGTATAAATAGGTGATTAGAGTTCATTGTAAAACACACCAAGTATTGAAATACTTAATCTCTCTCTCTTTATTATTATAAGCTATATTATCATTATAATCTTAATATAAGTATAATTATAATAAAATAATCTTAATATAATATTAATCACAATTAATATTTTTATAACACGTTATCAGCACGACCGCTCTCCGTCGTCAAGATCAATCTCCGTCGAAGATCTCGTACGAGTTTAGTCGAGGTACGGTAATTTAATATTTAATTTATACTAATCATATATTAATTGTGATTAATTTAAAAATATATATTATAAAAGTATATTTTAAAAGTTTTATAACTAAACGCCAATACCCGAGTGGTTTCGCGGAATATCGTTCACTATAAGTGACGAGAGGTCCAGATTTCCATACCCCGTGGTGGTGTGTGGAATTTTTATTTACGATTTATTATTTTTTATATATTCACGTACACAACACCAAAAGCCCACGAGGTCTTGTGGTTATCCCCACCTCAGTAGCGGCATATTATTAATTTATTTATTGAGCAATTTTGAAGTTATTATTGGATCGAACAGATTTTGAACAATGGACAAATTTTATTATCGCAATCTTACCCGAGCTTGGATAATAATTATGAAATAATAAAGAACGCGTTTTATGAAACTATACATATATTTTATCATTGATTTATATGTTATCTGATTATTATGTTCTTATTCATCTTATAGAATCATGTCGTTTTATACAAAGATGGATCTTCTGTTGCTTACTTTATTTACGGTGATCCTTACGGCTATGTGGATAATGTTTTTACCAATGTTTTTAAAATATAATTATTAATTATAATATTTCTTTAATATTATAATTACTGAAATATATTTTATTTTGAAGGATGACGCTTTGTCCGATGTTTGATCTATTGCTTATGATTATTATTACGGCGACAGTTATTTGGATGTGGATATCGTTTTTCATTAGAACTTTTACAAAAGAAGATATAAAAGAAGATTAATTATAATTTTTCCTTTTAATATTTTAATGATGATTTTATTTTTATGATATCAATATATTGAATTTGGCAAACTTTGATTTATCACTCTCGATTTTATACTTGCTAGTGATTTACGCAATTACTTCGGTATATTATAAAGCATTCACCACGTTCAGTCCATCGGATATAATACGAATAAATATCGTGAGAAAATGATCAGAAAATATTATGATGGATGAATGAAAAACATAAGTCCGACTAAATGATTATGTTGCATTCCCCGAAGTGAATGTATGCGCAAACAATAAAAGTGGTCGTGAACATTATATTTACCGTGGTTATTATTAATATTTCCCCCGAAGTGGACAACTAGTATATGATTGAGAAAGATGTATTGAGCAATATAAAGATTATTATATATTATCGTTGGTTATTATTCGCACTCAAAGATCCCGTTGATCTTTATAAAGAGCAATTAAAAGTGAAGTGTCGATGAAATTAAATTTTGCTGAAGATTACGATATTTCAGAAAATTGGTGCTAGATCCTATGCTCATTTGAATATTTTGGTTTTTGTTAAAGATCCAAATAAAGAAAACTGAAGTGTCGTTATAAATTTTATTTAAGCATTATTTATTTATTATTTTATCTTTATATATATAATTTTATTTTGACGCTTATAATTCTAGTTATTATATATTTATCAATACAATGGATACAAGCATGTGCAATGGGGAGTTATGTCTTGCAGATTGTGCAACGACTAATACGATTCTAAGAAATAAGAAATATTTCTCCCATCTTGAAATGAAAGAAACAAGTGTTATCACTATATCGGGTAGCACAAATATAATTGAGGGCTCCGGAAGAGCCAATGTTATACTGCCCAGAGGGACTAGGCTAATAATTGATAATGCCTTATATTCTCCTAAGTCTCAAAGAAATTTATTGAGCTTTAAAGCTATTCGACATAATGGATATCACATTGAGACTGCAGAAAAGAGAAATATTGAATATTTGCACATTACAAAAGTGGTTTCGAATGATAAACGAGTTGTTGAAATATTACATTCATTTGATTCTGGATTGTATTATACGTATGTTAAAACAATTGAATCGCATGCTATCGTAAACCAGAAGTTTACTAATGATAATACATTTGTTGTTTGGCATGACCGGTTGGGTCATCCCGGTTCAATTATGATGCGGAGAATAATTCAAAATTCACGTGGACATTTAATGAAGAACCAGAAGATCCTTCTACCTAATGAATTATCATGTGCTGCTTGCTCTAAAGGAAAGTTGATTATCCGTCCATCACCAGTAAAAATAAAGAATGAATCCATAAGATTTTTGGAGCGTATATAAGGTGATATTTGTGGACCGATACATCCATCGTGTGGACCATTTAGATATTTCATGGTATTGATTGATGCATCAACTAGATGGTCTCATGTGTGTTTGTTATCAACACGGAATGTAGCTTTTGCGAGATTGCTTGCTCAGTTGATTGGATTAAGAGCACATTTTCCGGACTTTCCAATAAAGAAAATACGCCTTGATAATGCTGGTGAATTTACTTCCAAGGCATTTAATGAATATTGCATGTCTATTGGAATTGATGTTGAGCACCCCGTGCCACATGTACATACGCAAAACGGTCTTGCAGAATCGTTGATTAAAAGGCTGCAATTAATTGCAAGACCATTATTAATGAAGTCGAAACTTCATTCATCTTGTTGGGGACATGCTATATTACATGCAACGGCACTAATCCGCATCAGGCCAACAAGTTATAACGATATCTCCCCGATACAAATGGTTTATGGTCAGGAACCAAATATTTCCCATCTGAGAATTTTTGGATGTGCGGTATATGTTCCAATTGCTCCACCACAACGCACTAAGATGGGACCTCAAAGGAGGTTGGGAATATATGTCGGATTTGAATCTCCATCGATAATAAAATATTTAGAACCTCTAACTGGAGATTTATTTATGGCTAGATTTGCCGATTGTCATTTCGATGAATCGAATTTTCCGACATTAGGGGGAGAAAAGAAACAGCTGGAAATGAGTATTAGTTGGAATGAATTATCGCTAAATCATTATGATCCTCGAACGAAAGAATGTGAACTAGAAGTTCAAAAGATAATTCATTTACAAGGATTAGCTAATCAACTGCCAGATAGCTTTACTGACCTTAAAAGAGTGACTAAGTCACATATACCAGCTGTTAATGCTCCTGCAAAAGTTAATGTTCTTGGAGAACATATAATGATCGAGCCTAAACCACAACTAAAACGTGGTAGGCCCTCGGGTTCCAAAGATAAAAATCCTCGAAAAAGAAAAGGAGCAAATAATAAGAATGGTCCAGTCGAGGATTTATCGACTCTAGAAGAGTCAATGGGCATTAATGATTATGATAATGGAAATCAGGTACCTGAAATTTTTTAGAATAATGATAATGAAGAGATCTCAATAAATTATGCCCAAAATGGAATTAGATGGAACCGAGAAAAAGTCAACGTTGACAATAAATTCTCATTTAACGTAGCGCTACATGAAATGAATGAGATAAATGAGAATGAGGATCATGAACCAATGTCTGTTAAAGAATGCAGACAAAGAAATGATTGGCCAAAATGGAAAGATGCAATCGAGGCAGAATTAAAATCACTTGAGAAACGAAAAGTTTTCGGACATGTAGTCCGCATAGCAGAAAATGTAAAGCCGGTTGGATATAAATGGGTTTTCATCAGAAAGAGAAATGAAAACGGTGAAATTGTGAGATACAAAGCACGGCTTGTTGCACAAGGCTTTTCACAACGACCTGGTATTGATTACGAGGAGACGTATTCTCCTGTGGTGGATGCAACTACTTTTCGTTATTTAATTAGTCTGGCAGTACGTGAAGGACTCGATATGCGTCTAATGGATGTTGTCACCGCTTATTTATATGGATCACTTGATAGTGATATATATATGAAACTTCCCGAGGGATTTCAGTTACCTGAAAATTCAGGGCCCCGAAATGAGTACTCAATCAAGCTAAATAAATCGTTTTATGGATTAAAACAATCTGGGCGTATGTGGTATAATCGCCTAAGTGAATATTTATCGAAAGAGGGGTATAAAAATAATCAAACTTGCCAGTGCATATTTATGAAAAGATCTGGAAATGAATTTGTCATCATTTCAGTTTATGTTGATGATATTAACATAATTGGAACTCCTGAAGAGTTATCAAAAGCCGTTAATTGTTTGAAAAAAGAGTTTGAAATGAAAGATCTCGGTAAAACGAAATTTTGTCTTGGACTGCAAATTGAATATTTAAAGAATGGGATATTCGTACATCAAGAGACTTATACGAAAAAGGTATTGAAAAGATTTTATATGGATAAAGCTCATCCATTGGATACTCCAATGATTGTTCGATCTTTAGATGTGAATAAAGATCCGTTTAGACCTTGCGAAAACGATGAAGAACTACTTGGTCCGGAAGTACCATATCTCAGTGCTATTGGAGCCCTAATGTATTTAACGAGTCATACGCGACCTGATATAGCGTTCGCTGTGAATCTATTTGTTAGGATTATTTTATTGTGTTCAATTAATTCGAATTATCTTTGTAGTTTATTTATAAAGATTCTCCTTATAAGAGGCTTAGTGTAATTGGGCTTTGTTAGGGGGCCCAAGTATTATATACCAACTTGTGGTATAAATACTAAAACCCTAACACATAATAAAGTGTGTTGCAGTTAATTGAAAAAAAAATCCTTTTAAGAAGATAAGAGCCGTCACTCTTCTTCTCCAAGCACACCCCCACACAAATCTCTAATTTCTTCATCATTTCGTGGGTAAATCGTCCTATAGTTAGATTGTTTGAATCAAAAGGCAACCAACAAGTGGTATCAGAGCCAAACGCGTTCGGATTTGAGTCAAATTTCTGAAAATTTGGGCATTTCAAGTTTTTTAGTTCGAAAATTTTTGGTCTTGTTCTTGAGCTTTTGGGTTTATTTTACTGATTTTGCAAGCTCAAGAATTAAATATACTATTTTTGTTTGATTTTAAGTGTTTACCCAATATTTTCAGTCAAGTATGGGTAAGATTTAAGCCAAAATCGTGTATGAAGTTAGTATTTTCTGCTACAATGTTGATATTCGGGTAGATGAATAACAGTGCCCAGAATTTGGTCAACTTGGTCAATATTCGGGTGATTTTTGCTCAGAAATTCGGCTGATTTGGTCAACTTGGTCAATTTTCGGGTAATTTGGTCAATATTCGGGTTTGCTCAGAAATTCGGCTGATTCGGGTAATTTGGTCAATTTTCGGGCAATTTTAATTAAAAAAAAAAAACACACGGCGAATGAGCTTCCCGATTTTCCACTATAGCCATTAGAGTTACCCGAGTCTTACACATATATATACAGTAAAAATACTGGTAAATTACGGGCAAATTACAATTCAATCCCAAACATATCAATTCAGCCCCAATACTTTTGATTTGGCCAAAATATTTTTCAATTCACTCCCCAAAGGTACAAATTAGTCTCAAATTTTTAAATTTGGATCAAAAAAAAAAAATTGATCAATTAAACCCAGAAATTTTCGTTTTTGTCCAAATATTTTTCAATTTAGTCCTAAAATCTTCAATTTGGTCCAAAAGAGTTTTTGATACTTATTCTGCCCATATATTTAAAGTTTTTTCTTGGCACATTCTAGAAAAATTTTGGTAATATTTTTGAAGTTTTCGACCTCACTTCAAAACTTTTCGGTGCGCAACTAAAAGTTTTCGACACATAAAAATTTTCGAAACTTCACGATATTTCTCGACACTTCAAAATGTTTCGGCACTGAACTTTACAAAAGCCAAATTTTTCAAATCCACAAAACGCGTCAACGATCACCTATCCAACAATCAACTTAGGTCGTATTTGGCATATTATTAGAAAAAGTTTTGGTAATTTTTCCGAAGTTTTCGAAATCATTCTAAAATTTTTAGGTACACACCAAAAAAAAAAATTTCTACACTTATTTGCTTCGATACTTCACTATACTTTTTGATAAAACGAAACTTTTCGGAACTGAATTTCCAAAAGCCAAATTTTTAATTTTTAAATTAAAAAAAAATAATAATTATTATGGATGCTCAAGCTAGAAAAATTGAGGAATTAGAAGCAAGATTTGCTAATAATTACTCTGTGTTGCTTAAGCAACAAGAATGTCTAGCTTTCGCTAATGAGGATTTAGCTAACATGAGGTCAAAGGTCATTAGCTTAGGAACTAAGTTAGAAATTAGTGAAAAGAATGTCTGTGATATGACTAAAAGATTACGTTCTTGCGAAGATGAGCGAAATCGTGTCTCATCAAAATATGAGATAATCTTAGAGGAACGGTGTATTCTTTCTTCTAAGATTGAACTTTTAGAGAACGCTTGTGGTAAAAGAAGTCAAGCAGATAAAAATTTATCTTCTAACTTAGTGTCTTTCGGGGAAAATAATTTACATTCTAATAAACCTACTTCTTGTTAGGAAATTCCTGAGGTTGCTAGTAAAATTGCAGAATTAAACGCAACCTTGGAATCAGAAAGAGTAGGTTTTCGAGCGGAAAAGAAAAAGCTTTTAGAGGAGATTTTATATCTCAAAAATTCCCCGTTTTTACCTGTTTCCAATGATCTTTCAAAAGATACATCTTCCTCGAAACATGTGAAGAAAAGCATCCTTGTTCCTAAAACTGAGAAAGCTTTTACTAGTAATTCTAAGTCAACTTTGACTGGCACAGAAAAGATAGGTAAAAGCCTTAAGCTTAATACTTCCAAGGAACAGAAAATTAGGAAGGAGAAAGGAAAATCGCCATTGCCTTTCAAAATTAAGGTCGAACATGTTCAAGATTTTCCCTCTCCTATTCCTCTTAAAATGAAAGCGTGCAAGGAAGTTCGAAACTTAAGCAAGCGAACTTCCACGCTTATACCTCATCATTATAGAGTGAATGATGTGAATTCTTGTAGGCAATACGACTCATCATCTGATGACGCATATAGTGCGATAAGCTCGTATTCATACTTGAAATACCCGGTCCAGATTAAGTCTGAAAGACACCTTCTGCGACTGGCTAGGGAGAAAATCTTCAGATCTTCTAAACCTAGACACACATTCACCGGCGCTGAATTGTCATTTCCCTCTAAGGTTCACCATACTTGGATTCCTAAATCAGAAATCAAATTAAATAGGACTTTAAATGATGATTTAGGATGTATATCTGAACCAAATGTGCTTAATTTGTTTTCTGCTAATCAGGGAGAACCCATCCAAAAATGGGTACCAAAGTCCCGCTAATATTTTGCAGGAGCCCAATCACGTGTGGTAATTCGACGATGGTTGCTCCACACGCGTGATTGGTATGAGATGAGAGCAACCACAAAACCCCGGTCATGAGTAGTAATAAGAAAATGGTTGCTACATACTCATGATCGGCACGAGACGGGAGCAACCGCATCCCTCATGTATGGCAATTTGACGTAGTGGCTCCACATACATGATAAAGGGAAACGACGTGAGCAACTACGACTATATGTGGTACATTCTATCTTTTAAACTGATATGCATAATACCACATTCATATATATTTTTAAGATAGGTAAATTCTATATATGCATTCCATAGTAAATTTTGGCATGCATATCGAGCTGAAAAGACAATATACCTACTTTGAAAACTATAGGGTACATTATAGCTATGCATGCTTCAAAAGGACTTTTACTTTCAAATTCTTGCATGCATGCATACCTGAGCCGAAATGCAAAATACCCTATATTATAGGTACATTTTCATTATGCATACAATTTTAAGATTTTCAAGCTTAAACTTTCAAGCATGCATATAAGCTGAATCGCAAAAATGCCCATCTTTCAATATGGTACATTTTAAATATGCATATTCAAAACTTTAAAATTTAAACTGCATATTACACACGGAAATGAAAAATACCATTTTTGTAAAATGAGCTTAATTTGAGGGGGAGCTACTCTTTTATTTTTTAAAAGAGAAGTGATCCTTATTTTCTTAAAAGGGAGCAATAATTACATTTTTGAGGGGGAGCGAACCTTAAATGCGTGAATTTTGGGAAAGAGATTCGTAGATTTTTCGATCTTACTTGACATCTTTTGAGGGGGAGCAAGTTTTTTTTAGGAAGCACATTTTGGGAAGGAGAAATAAAATATATCTATATGTATAAATAAAATAAATATAATACATATAACAATAGTAATAATAAATAATACTATTATCATATAATATATAATATAGAAATATGTATTACTAATAACGATTAATATATATTATATCCATATAATATAATATACTAATATACATATTACTAATAACGATTAATATTATATTAAAAAAAAAAGAGGGACATCAAAATTAAAAATATAAGGCCATAAAAAAAAAAAAAAAAAAAAAAAAAAAAAAAAACTTATTTTCTCCTCATCAAGCTTCATGGAGATTACCTCCGACCTCCGAAGATGGACCTCAAAAGAAGAATCTCGAGCCTACAACGGTCAACTCTTTTCAAAAGGCGACGGTGGCTACAAATGCAAATCTCGGTGCTCGCTTCAATCGACCTGCTCCGGATTGCTGACAAACAAAGCAGCACTCACCACTTCCTATCGGATGCAAGGACTTCGTTCCCATGATTCAGTCAAACCCAACTGAATCTAACCCCGGAACATCACCGAGAGACAGTCAAAATTATAGCCATGTCTATTAAAACCTTTTGAAAAGACCGACGCTACATGATTCCCTCATCTCACAAATTATTCGGACCAACCCCCATAGGTACAGGTGCTAATTTTATTAGCTCCCGGGTAGAAGTCGCCGCAATAGGTCCAACGGCGCGTGCACAACCGAGCCTTACCCACTCGTCTGTCTCACAAAAGACAGGTGTTTCAGAAATCACGGGGAACCACGTCTTCTATCACCGCTTCACTCGGAAGCGGGAGATATTGAATTATGTGGTACTCAGCCCCACCACCACACTTCCTTGCGCACTCGAGTCTAGTGTGTCCTCACTTTCCATATATTTTTATATTTTCTAGGACACATACACTTTTAAACACCTGATCTTTGTGATCAAGTAAGAACTTTCGTAGACATGTCTTGCTTCGACATGATTCGAGGATCGGAAGGAAGTCCTGCCGTTGCAACATCAAAGCAACAACGGTTTCAGGCCATCGTCTACGAGCATAGCTCCTAGATCGATGTTAACGGGAAGTCTTCGTGACCCCGGTTTCTTACACGACGGATTGCCTTTGTGGCTCCGTCTGGTTATTACCATCACCGACCTGTCGTTTGTGTCCTCCTAATCTTCCTACACAAGCATGCCGATCTCGTTAACACGAATCGCCATGAGGGGGAGAAGGGGACACGCATAAACAAACAGGTCGGACCACCCACCAATCTCCGCCGCGCTCACCACTCTGAAGTCGGGCTCCCCTGCACTTGAATGGAACATTCCAAAGGAGCCTAACACCCCACGCGTACCTTCTTCCGGAGCCAGACAAGCTTCCTCGAGGCCGAACCAGACAACTTCCTTCGAAGAAGACGAATCCGGCGCTGAATTGTCATTTCCCTCTAAGGTTCACCAAACTTGTCTAAATTTCATGAGGGGGAGTAGTACTAAAGCAAAATGGGAGCAACACCACGACGAAAGTGCAAGATAGATCAGAAACGCTAAATCCTCAAGCATCGTCAAATAATCAAGCGAACACCATGGACTACAAAGATCGAAGTTGCTGCCTCGTGTGCGTCTCTCCAAATTTCAAAGAGAACTTCCCAATCCGAACATAAGCTTGACCAAAAGTAGGGGGAGTTGCGCTATTATCGAAAGGAGAGATCGAACACAAAAAGAAGAAATCTGGCAAGCGACTTCAAATCCCTTCCGGCATTTACGAGTCGAGCTTACAAAGAAAATTAAGAAGACCCGGTGCCAAGAAGCGAAGATCAAGACACGGTGAGCTTGAAGATCTCCAAAAGAAGAGGTCAAAAGACAAGACAAGGAGGAAATTCCCGTAGGACTCAGGCAAATGCACTAAGCCCCGCAAAGATAATCCATGCCAAATTGAAGATTGAACACAAAGGGGGAGATTGTTAGGATTATTTTATTGTGTTCAATTAATTAGAATTATCTTTGTAGTTTTTTTATAAAGATTCTCTTTATAAGAGGCTTAGTGTAATTGGGCTTTGTTAGGGGGCCCAAGTATTATATACCAACTTGTGGTATAAATACTAAAACCCTAACACATAATAAAGTGTGTTGCAGTTAATTGAAAAAAAATCCTTTTAAGAAGATAAGAGCCGTCACTCTTCTTCTCCAAGCACACCCCCACACAAATCTCTAATTTCTTCATCATTTCGTGGGTAAATCGTCCTATAGTTAGATTGTTTGGATCAAAAGGCAACCAACACTATTGGCGAGATATAGTTCGTCACCGACTCGTAGACATTGGAATGGAATTAAGCGGATTTTTCGATACCTTCAAGGAACAACTGATATGGGATTGTTCTATTCTAATGAATCAAAAACAGATTTGATTGGGTATGCAGATGCTGGTTTTCTATCTGACCCACATAATGCTCGATCGCAAACGGGCTATTTATTTACACATGGCGGAACCGCTATTTCATGGCGGTCAGTTAAACAAAGTTTAAGGGCTACTTCTTCTAACCATGCGGAAATTTTAGCTATTCATGAAGCTAGCCGATGGTTGCGATCGATAATTGAGCATATACAACAAACTAGTGGGCTAGTATCGAAAAAGTTACTTCCTACGATTTTATATGAAGATAATGTTGCATGCATTGCCCAATTAAAGGAAGGATATATTAAGGGAGATAGAACAAAGCATATTTCACCAAAAATTTTCTTTACACATGATTTAGAGAAAAATGGTGATATTGGTGTACAACAAGTGCAATCAAGTGAAAATCTTGCAGATTTATCCACGAAAGCACTTCCCCCAATAATTTTCAAAAGATTGGTATATTCAATTGGAGTTCGAAAACTTCGAGATCTTAAATGATGTCATCATCAGGGGGAGTAAATACGCGTTGCACTCTTTTTCCCTTCACTGAGGTTTTTCCCATGTGGTTTTCCCAGTAAGGTTTTTAATGAGGCAACAATCGAAAGCGTATCTAAAAGAATCATGTACTCTTTTTCCTTCATTAGGTTTTTATCCCATTGGGTTTTTCCTAATAAGGTTTTAACGAGGCATATTCTTTGAAAACATCCAAGGGGGAGTATTATGAAATAATATTAATGTGGATGTTTTAAATAATAATATTAGTTAAATGATTGATGATTTGGAAGTATTGTATTAAATGTTGATGAGATGATAAGATGATAAGATGAGGTGTTTAATTGAAAAGTTTGTATTTTAGTGTGAGGTGTATAATTGTAATTAATGTGATTAGTTGTAATAGTGAATTATTAGTAGTATAAATCGGTGATTAGAGTTCATTGTAAAACACACCAAGTATTGAAATACTTAATCTTTCTCTAATCTCTCTCTCTTTATTATTATAAGCTATATTATCATTATAATCTTAATATAAGTATAATTATAATAAAATAATCTTAATATAATATTAATCACAATTAATATTTTTATAACAAAATGAACTTATTTTTTTTATTTCAGAGATAATAATAATTGGTGTTATGACGTGGACTTCATATCCTATGGGTTTATCATTAACGTTTCTCTTCAGAAACCAAACATTTTTCTTTTTAATATATATATATATATATATCTTATATTACAGGTGATAAGTGCAACATAAGAACCTCCATCTTGATTGGTGTTTCAATTTTTATTTTATTCAACTCTGTTACAAAATAATCTAAAAAAAAAAAAAACTCTGTTACAAAATAATCTCAAAAAAAAAAAAACTCTGTTACAAAATGAGTGTAATAATCTCAAAGACGTTTTTCTCCCCATTCCTATTAATTAAGTATAATATTAATGGCTCAGTTAACATTTTCTTTTAATACATCTAAAGTAACAAATTCTTCTTTTCCTCATACAGTAAAACTTCTATAAATTAATACTCGATAAATTAATAATCTCTCTAAAATAATAAAATCTTATTGTCCCGACTTGGGCCTTTGTAAAAAATCATCAAATTCAATAAGATAATAAGATAATAATTTTTTGGAAAATCCCTTTATAAATATTAGGTCCCATTAAAACTCTAAATTAATAATTCATAAATATTACAATTATAAAATTATGGTAATTTTCTAAAATATGAATCTATTGTTACTTTAGTTTTCTTAACATTTAAATCTAATTAGATTTCATCCCTAACTTTTTAATTGCAGCTAAGAGTTCCGGTGTCGAGTTCTCTAGGTGCAACATTTTCAAGCCAACGAACATATTCACAAAAAAATATGCTAGTCATTCATGAATATAATCAATAAAACATATATGAATTCATTTATTTTCAATACATACTAAATTTGCTGAATTTAAAAAATTTCTCTTTTAATTAATAAAATATTAATTTATCGATATATTAATATATCTCTAAATTAATAAAATTTCATGGTTCCAATGTTATTAATTTATAGAGGTTTTACTGTATTCTGTTTCCCAATTAGCATTTTTTTTTTACTCTACTTATACTAACAATGGTTACTACCCCAAATCACAATCGATACATGCATCAATTTAAGTTGAAAGAAAAGAACCAATTAGTTGGGATACAACTCCTTTGAAGAATTTCTGATTTTTATCTATTAAATATTTTGAATTAGAAATAACTTAAAATATAAAATAATCTTATTTATATTTATATATTAGAACCTATGCATTGGGCGTTGGTAAAATACATACTAGTAGATATAATTCGTACACATGAGATTATAATTATTCGGGTGAAAAACTCTGTATTCAATATACGTCTTGTTTTAAGATAAATAAATATGATTTTTATAATATTAATGTTAATTGTAAATTATTTTTTATAAATTAAAAATATGATTTTTGGGATATAATTAAAATAAAATTGAAAACTAAGAGTAAAATGGTAATTTAAAGTGACATACCAAATTAATTTAGTGGTAATTACTATCTCCCTTAATATATAATATAGATATATATATATATATATATATATATATATAGTATAGATATATATATTTGGTAACAGAGAAGGAGAAAACCAAGAATTTGTTACAATTCATAAAATGTTAACTGGCAAATTAATTTTACAATTCATATTAGAAGACACTCATTTATGAGATTTATTGTAAATAATTCATATGACCTTCTATCAGTATGAAATTAATTGTGACAAGTCTTGGCTGAAATTGTTAAACTTGATAATTTACATGTATCTCACATCGATTAATTCGGAAGAGCTTGACTAGTAGATAAGTTGATATATCATTCCACCTATCACCAATTAATTTTAGAATGGAAGCCCACAGCTTATGCGGTCAACTCTCCTCCTATGTGGGTCCGTGTGCGTAGGCCCAATAACAAAATTTCACAGAAAGTATGATGGACCAACATGCCCTTACAAGATATCAATTAAGACAATGAGTTTTTTTAGTTCCTGAATTACCTTCGCATGTCTAATTTGATATGAAAAGGAATTATGCAAAATAATTTATTTTGTTAGTCTATTTTAGGCTTTCTATATGTTCTTGATAAAATATGATAATAGAAGATGATCGTAATAGGGCAAAAAAAAAACATATCATTTATAATGGGGCAAAAATAAAAACTTATAATTAAGAGTTAGTTCTTTCTTCTATACTATAGTAGAATAATGCCTCAACTCCGAGACGAAAGAAAGTAACATCCACCATATATAAACTTAATAATCATCCATTTACGATAAGAAAGACAAAAAGTTGTTGGATAGTTATTTCATATTAGTTATTACAATGACGCACAAATTGAGCTTGTGAAATAAATACACTTTGGAAAATCTTCAATCCAAAACCAAGAAAGAGAGAAGCCCATGTTGAATTTTGGACTTTGGGCCATTGGGCCCAACTTGGGTTAATTAACCCAATAAGTTCAAACAACTCAGTTTTTATTAAAATCGAGATGTCATCGTTTGTCGAAACTCAAAATTTATGAAAGATTCATTATCTGTATTTTGAGATGAATCTATCGAATATTAATTTGCTCAAAACTGATGTCGGATGAATGAGAAATTAATTTTGAATATTGATCCATTAAAGAGATGTAAAATACATTAAGTGTATAGATGAGAATGTTGTCTCCCATTGTTTAGACATCTTTTGTTTAACTTGTTTATATAGAATTACCTTGCGTGGATTGTTAGAAAGGCCTGCTTTAGAGCTTGAGTAGGCTTATGGGCTTATGTGGATTTTGCTACAAAAATAAACCGAAGTGCGAGGAGGTGACTCGCACCGCCGAGCCCGCACTCGCGCCTAGCAATCGTGATGTTCCATGTGCGCAATGGGTGCTTTGAATGCGCACTTTGCACCGCATCGTCGCGTGAAGTTATGAGGAGCCAAAATTTGCTTCAATGAAGTGACGTCAGTGATGATGTGTCGACGAGGTGGCGCTCGGTGTGCAGATGACGTGGCAGATATAATATTTAAAAGATAAAATAATTAAAAAACGGTTATTTTTTACTTAATTAAAGGTGGATTTAAATTTTTTTATTGCAGATAAATATTATTTATAAATGAACCATGGCCATTTGTCTGTAATTCGCCGTTTTTGTTCGTTTTTGCAGTGATCTTGCGAATTATGCATAAAATGATCCCAAAGAATATAAGTGGAATCAAACTCATCCCGATAATTTGATCCATCTCTTGCGGATTTATTATTATTATTATTATTATTGGACTTTAGCATTAATTTGATTTGATCTTAGATTATTTCCATTTTACAAAAGAAAAAAAAAAGAAAGAAAATTACCTGCCAGTTGACAAGATGGTACTACCACTAAAATACGTTATTGTGCTGGACAGATTATGACCATATAGCCACACACACTATATACCTGCCCAACTATCATGTGTTTTTCTCTAAATTCCCACTGTCAAAATAAATGCAACACTATATACAGTTAAATAAAATAGTTGAAGAGGACAAATATTTTGATAAATTACAAACAAAACAAATGCCAAAAGTTAGACTCCACAAAAAATAAAAAAATAAAAAATAAAAAAATAAAAAATAAAAAATAAAACGAGTACAATTGGTCCCCGATGGAGGACAACGCATAGTTCAACTGCCAAGGACAATAATTCATTGTATTGTATTGTATCCAACTATCCCCCATACCAAACAACCTTCAATAAAAGGTAATCAATTAATTAAATATATAAATAAAAGCTTAAATTACGTGATCTAAATCTTTGAACTTCTTGGTAGGTCATAAATTTCTTAAAAAGGTAGTAACGCTTGGGATCATCATGATTCATTTACATATATAATTACTATAACTATATATTGTCGGAAATATGTGTACACCCACCATTACATCAATCATACATCCTTAAAATAGAGTGAGATGTAACTAAAACCCAATATAATTATTACATTAATAAATCTTTAATTTGACATAACAAAAGGCAACAGCAGTTAAATGCACATGCTTAATTTTAACTTAAACAAGCACATTAAATCATAAAATTATAACATCCCATCGCAACGATGATAATCGCCATTCATTATACAGCATTTCTTCCGACGTTCATTCATGGCATGTCGTGATATTCTCCCTCAGGCTCGTAACTTTCGCCCCTAAACTCATTCTCCTTCACTCTGTCGCCCTTCAACGCCTCGTAAGGATGATTGCGGCTGAACCTCTCAGATTTAACATCGTAATGGTACTTTCCGTTTTCCAAGAACCTAGTATCGCTCATGCCCTGCTGGCGCTGAAAACCCTCGGCGGCGGCGGCGAACGACGTCGTCTCTCTCGGGCTGTTGAAATCGCTCCCAAGTCTGTCGTATTTGTTGTTGTTTGAGTACGTCAATCCTTCCATCTGAGTGTTGCTCGTCGCCGTCGGGTAGCTTCTTCTATACTCGGAGAAATCTTCTTCCTTCTGCTGCCCATTGTAGTAATTCTCCTCGCCGTCGTCGTTGTTATAGCTGCTGGCATAAGGGTTTGTTGTGTCGAAGGTTGTCTCCTCTCCAAACTCAGACTTGACTTCCCCGTTTGTGTTTTCCGGCACGGTGACGTATGCGACTGGGTTGTAGTTCTTAGGAAGATACTTGTGAAGTGGCTGCTTGGATTCACGGCCGCCGGTGGTCGTTGACGACGGCGGCAGCTGACCAGCCTCGTGGCCGTAGAGGCCGTAGCTTTCTTCGTTCTGAGGGAGGAAACTGGGCTCGGCTTGCTCTTGATTCATCTTCTCTGGCTCCTTAGATTCAATGGTGTTTGGTACGACGTCGTTTGTGGTGGTGGTGCTTGGGGTTTTGCTAAAGAATTGGCTGTCTCTTGCATGAGAAATATGCAGAAGCGAAGAAGTTAAGGTTGTCATTAGGAGGAAGAAGATGAGATGTTTGGCTGAGGAAGCCATTGTTGTAGTAGTAAAGATGATAGCTATGGAGAGAAATCAGGGTAGTGTAGTGTAGTGAGTGAGTGATTTGGTTTGCTATCTTTTTATATAGAGTTGGTTGTCTCCGTGTGGTTTGTATTTTTATTGTGTTTGTATTTAGAATTTTAATTTATTTAGTGCAAATATATATATATTTTTCAAATGTTTGCTGGTTTTAAATGTATATGAAGTTTCAAATTTGGTGTCACAGCCCAAAAGAGATCAAAGAAAAAGAAAAAAGAAGGTAAGATTATGAAAAGCATTACTATTTTTTTTAGGTGTACGGACGCATCACATAAAATGTCACAGTAGTCTTCATAGTCCACCTAAGTTATTTTGAATTAATTTTTGAATCTCATTGTTTTACTATGAGAAGATCCTGACTTCCAGCCGTAATAATCATTTTGGTCTGTGTTTATTGTCCCAAGACACCAGTAGAGCCATATTTTTACTATATTTTCGTGGCCCATGTTCCTATAACAAAGTGATATCCTCAAGCATAAACGTCGATCATATAAATTTGTGATTATGTGCGGTAAATGAGAATGCACATTTCTTAAATCTGGCCCTAAACATAAGAAATATCAATAATTAAGACGACCAAGCAGAATTGAATCAATAAACTTTTCCTCAAAATATCATCATCCGACCACATGAGGCAACCTTTGGAGACAAAAGCATTATTATTTGTTGGTCATGCTCAATGCATATATGAGCATGGGAGAAGAAACTGTAAATGTAAGTAAAATAAAAAATAAAAATAGTGAAAAAAAATTTAATAATGGTGTTTTTGAGTGCACACAACACAACCATAATGCATGTGCCTCCTTTACTCTAAATTATGTCCAATATCAAGTGTTACGCCAAACTTAGTTGCTGCGGGCCCCATTATGAAGATTAGTAATTATCCATTATTAGATAAATTTAATTTCTCTATTATTTCAATTTATACGGAAAAAATTAGGGACATAAATCTATCCTACAAGCTATCAAATAAATTAGTTTAGGTCCTCGACTTAGGAGATCTGAATTTTGACCTATTACGACATGTAGTGTAGAGTACTTAATTGAAAATATTTAGATAGATCGACCCTTGTAATACAGTTTTAAAAAAAAATAATTCTTTAGATCCACCCTGCAAAACTTCATAAAAATTTAAATATTAATTGAAAAATTTCAGTACTTTGTTGCAATGCTTAATTGGCGTTACTGCTTTTTGAGAGTGCGTACCGAAGAAATGTGTTGGTACTCATAAATTTATAACAAACGTATGATTTTAATGTATACCAAACTATATTTAATTACGGAACGCTCATGATAAAAAAGTTGTAATAACTTTTCCTACCTAATATTGATTTCCAATTGTTGGGTGTGAATTAAATCCTGCAGCTGTTTTGAACCCTTTTTCAATGCGAAAAAATAAACTAATCTCAATATTAAAAAAATAAATAAGTAAAGAAGACGACGAAGTAATATAATATCTAAGGATAAATTCATGATATTAATCAAGTCAAAGTTTTAGTTAGCGTTTTTGCTGACTTCTCACTCCTTTTTTTTTTCAGCTTTGTTTTCTTTGTATGAAAATCCTGGCGCAATTATAGGAGATTATTCAATATTTTCTATTTAATAATTTATTTATTTCAAATTATAAAACTATTCTTATTTCTCTCACTAAGTAGTCAGTAACAAAGAAAGTAGTTATTTCGATCCACGTTAGACTTAATTTTTTTTCCTAGCTTTGTCCCCAATATGACTTTCGACAACATATAATTAATGGAGCCTCAATAAGTAGTTCTTCAATGCTTCATCTGCCATGTTATAAAAAGTCAAGAGACTTAAATAAAAAAAAAAACTTTAAGAAGTGCGCCCAGTTTCTATTTACGAAATTAATATTTTTTTTAAGTCTAATCTCTAATTTAAGTACATTTATTGACACTGAAATTATCTATCTTCAACATATTCCTAGATTATATATTCCATTTGAAGGCTGTAAAAAGATGTCGCGGTTCCTTTAACTTCAAGTCTTATTACTTTCTTTTTCTTTACAAGATCAATCAAGTGCAACCCATTGCATGCTTTAACCTTTTGTTTTTTTTTCTACAATGTTACCATAGTCCCCATATTCTGACTAATTCAGTCTGAGTGGGACAACTCAGTCTTCTAGCGTGACTAATTCCTCGATAGGTGTACACTTACTGTCCCAAGCTCATGCAAACTTACTTGAGCCATTTGAGATAAAATCATTATATCCTCAACTATAAACTACGACAAATCATGCTGCCCGTGAGTAAGGGTCGGACAAAATCCGGCGGGTCACATAGTGAGGGTGGACGGGCTTGGGCTTGGGCCGGCCCATTTATCCTTCGGAGCTTTGTAAACTCGACCGTGCTCGCTTGCAAAACCACAAACATATAATTAGAGCTATCAATTTGGCCCGCATCCCGCCCCGCGGGGCGGGTTGGGCCTGCACTTTTAAGGCCCGCCAGTGAGCGGGCCTGGGCAGGCTAGCCCGCGCGGGCCGCGGGCTTTGGCGGGGCGGGGCGGGCCAGCCCGCGGGCCGTCCGCCTAATATTAAAAAATATATTTATATATATTTTAATAATAAAATAACATTAAAAATATATTTATATATATTTTAATAATAAAATAACATTAAAAAAATTAATTTTTTAGGTTTTTAATAATAAATTAAGGAATAATTACTAAAAAAATAAAAAATTTAATTAATTAATAAGTATTATGAAATTAATAATGTGGATGTTTTAAATAATAATATTAGTTAAATGATTGATGATTTGGAAGTATTGTATTAAATGTTGATGAGATGATAAGATGATAAGATGAGGTGTTTAATTGAAGAGTTTGTATTTTAGTGTGAGGTGTTGACACGCTCGAATACTAGCAAGTGTACTAGGTCGTGCAAGTAGTAAAACGGACGAAGTCCGAGTATCGATCCACGAAGACAACTCGATTAATTCTAAGAAAATATTCTTAATCCTAATTTAGACTAAAATATGTTTTTCTGATTTTTATACGATTTGATTAACGATGAATTAAAAGATAACGCAAATAAGAAAACTAAAGCAAATAAAGATAATGGTTTGAAATCAATAAACGAAGCGTGATCAAGACACATGCTCAGCACAAATTACTCCTACGTCGTCATGCAATCGAATCTATCTAATCAACATGAATCTAAGTCAAGGTAAAATTTCCTAAAACAATCGCTACTCGTTTGTCCCGCAATAGCAATCCTATGCGATAGAGAACCAATCCATATATGTCTATATGACTGTAGTTTCTATGCATGCATTCAATCTCTATGAAATTTCCCGAGTTTGGACGCTTTCGGCGCCTAAGATCTCAGAAACCACACATACGAAACCGAATTCCATGTCTGGTCGGTTTTACGCAGTGGTGTTCGATGCTTATTGTTCTAATCGGTCTAATCACTTTGTCCGTCTCATAAACCAATCAAAGATCATGCATATGTTGATCAGGCACACACAAGCATTAAAATCAAGCATAGAACACATAACATAACTCATGTAATTAAATAAAATACGAATAGCATTAATACGTAGTCATAATTCGGCCTAACACGGTCTTAATCACAAAAGAACTTAGCCAATCATATTAATAAACGAAATCAGCAACGAATTAAAAGAAAACATTGTTGAAAATAAAATATTAAAAAAAGATAGAATTCTTCCCCTTACGGTGCCGAGTCGTCAAGCGTCGCCCCGATGGGGTATTCAGCCGTGAGTCCCGATGCTTGCTGTTTTTATTTCAGCCTTCTGTTCCCAGCCGTCTCTTAGCGTGTATGTCGCCTTTATGTTAATGGTGATGGCAGCGTATGTCAGAGAGGGTTAAGGTGAGGCGTTTGGTGGCTGCTCAAGAGAGGTGGTTGCTTGGGTGAGGGCTGCGTGAGGTGAGGCAGCAAGAGGCTTTGGTGACGTGCTTGGTGAGAGGTGGCTGCTTAAGGGAGGTGGCTGCTTGGTGAGGTTGGGGCTGCCGTGAGGTGGCTGCTTGATGAGGTGTGCGTGTCTCCTCAGCCGTATATGTCTTAGGTGATGGCCTTGAGGGTTGATAGGCTGCGTGTAGGAGGTGGCAGCCGTCGGATCAGATTAGGGTTGAGAGCTGCCCTTTTTATGGGAGATTGCTTCTTGAGGGTTAAGTTGCATGAGATCCTTCTTTCCTTGTGTGTATCCTTGAGCCTTCATATGGAAACTATTCTCTCCTAGATTTAAGGAAATAAATATCCTCCACTTTATTCTCTCATCTTCTCTTTTCATGTTTAAAGTCTTTCCATATTTCACTGATTGGTAAATTACAAAGCTGCTTCAATACTCCTGAAAATTGCGAAAGGACCCCCAAGACTCCGAAAATGATCATAACTCCCTGTTTTTTCTCGCTTTTGCTGCAATATCTTTCAAATAAGAAATAACACGCAAACATAAGATATTCGAGAATATTTAATTAGATAACGACAAAATATGCAAATTTACCGGTATAAAAATCACGTAATATCCTAACTTATCAGGTGTATAATTGTAATTAATGTGATTAGTTGTAATAGTGAATTATTAGTAGTATAAATAGGTGATTAGAGTTCATTGTAAATCACACCAAGTATTGAAATACTTAATCTCTCTCTAATCTCTCTCTCTTTATTATTATAAGCTATATTATCATTATAATCTTAATATAAGTATAATTATAATAAAATAATCTTAATATAATATTAATCACAATTAATATTTTTATAACAATAAATATAATAAAATTATATTTTAATTTTCACTTTGAGCGGGCCAGGCCCGCCGGGCCCGCCGCCCGCCAATGTGGCGGGGCGGGCCTCATTCTATAGGCCCGCCCGCCCCGCCAAATAGCGGGCTTTGGCGGGCTACGGGTCGGCCCGCCCCGCCGGCCCGTTTGACCTCTCTACATATAATGTTAAAAAAAACATATCGGGCCGAAAAAAATATATCAAGCCCGTTGGCCCGATAAAACGGTGGGAGAATTTTGCCGACATAATTTTCACGTTCCAACTAAATTTAATGCAACATGAGCTCATTATCGGCTAATTCCACAGTTTCTATTCTTATTCCGAACGATCAAACAAGTGAATTATAAACTACAACGGCATGCAATGCATAGTTTCTTACGAGTTAGGACTTAGAGGATCCTATTGAGTTTAGAAGTTAAAATGTCCAATTTTGTTTTGAGATCATAACAAAGATAGAACCCTTTTTTTTTTTCGTCCCATGATGATCAAATCATAGCTCAATGGGATCCCAAAACAAAAGAGAGAACAACAGCAAATTAGGCACAACAATAGGCAGCAAAGGGTTCACATCACTGCCAAGCCTTTTCCTCCTCAGCCTCCTCCAAACGTACCTTCTCTTCTCCTCCTCATCCCACTTAGCTTCTTCCACGCCTTTGGCCAGCACCAGCGGCGGAGGCAAGTGGTACGGACACTTGGACCGCCACGAAGTCTTGGGAAGCCCGGCCCGCTTGAGGAACCGAAGAAAAGCCCACTTGGAGATCGACACGCCGCGACGCCTGCAGAGGATGGGTGGATAGTCCCAGTCGAGGAAGCAAGGGACCTGCGCGGCGATGAAGAGCTGCGAGTCGAGGGACGGCGCGGTGGTTGGGTTGGTCAACACGTGGGTCAGCGCGTGTAGTTTCTGCTCCCAGCCCGGCTCCTCTTCCGCCATGGAATTCGAATGAAAAGAGGATAAGGCACTTTGTGGTGGTGAGTGAGCTGACCATTTTGATTTTGGTTGAGAAGCCCATGGGCTTGGCCCGTATAGTCGAAAAATCCAAATACCCGGGTCGAGTCGGGTACAGCCCGGTTCTTTAGCAGGGTCTAGAAAAAGTTCCACAGCATTCGAGTCAACAACTCTCTCTAGAAAGTTCCACATCATTCTAGTGGGCGCCAGCGTCCAAAGTCTCTTCTTTTATCTTCTCGTCTGTCTTTCTCTCAACAAGCCAAGTGAACATATCAAACGTTGGACTTTGCTCAAAAGTTAGTTATCCAAGCAAAAAAGATTTGCAGAAGCAGCTTAGATAGGATTTGTGTAATAAGAGCACATACATAATACATGGGTGTGGATTATTACAAGGTGCTGCAAGTGGACAAGAACGCCAAAGATGAAGACTTGAAGAAGGCTTATCGAAAGCTTGCGATGAAATGGCACCCTGATAAGAATCCCAACAATAAAAAAGAAGCCGAAGCTAAATTCAAGCAAATTTCTGAGGCTTACGATGTATGTGTCCGTACCATTCTTGAATTTTTTTCCCCCTTCTTGTTCTTTCCCTGATGATTAGATTGATTGATTTTCCTGATGGTATCGATCAATAAGGATTTTCTGAGGCTTGTTCAATGATTTGTATACTCTAAGCAGATTGTGAAAATGATTCTATTTTCACTTTGCAGGTCCTTAGTGATCCACAGAAGAGGGCTGTTTATGATCAATACGGTGAAGAAGGCCTCAAAGGTCAAATGCCGCCGCCCGATGCCGGCGGCGCACAGTTCTTCTCGACCGGGGAAGGGCCAAACACGTTTAGGTTCAACACACGAAACGCAGAAGATATCTTCGCCGAGTTCTTCGGCTCCTCCAGCCCCTTCGGAGGAATGGGAGGCGGTGCATCAAGGGGAGGTGGCTCAAGGTTTTCCAGCTCCATGTTCGGCGACGACATATTCAGCTCCTTCGCCGAGGGTAGACCCATGAGCTCGGGCCCAAGAAAAGGCCCGCCGATCGAACAAAAGCTCCCCTGCAGCTTGGAAGAGCTTTACAAGGGAACTACGAAGAAGATGAAGATTTCCAGGGAGATCTACGACGCCAGCAGCGGGTATGTTTCATTTTCTCCGACCAAATCAAAGACGGCTTCTTTCTTTCTTCCTTTAAACTAACGATGATCGTCTTTTCTGCAGGAAAACCGTGCCGGTGGAAGAGATACTGACGATCAACATCAAGCCGGGTGGAAAAAGGGGACGAAGATCACATTCCCAGAAAAGGGAAACGAGCAGCCGAATGTGATCCCTTCGGATTTAGTGTTCATCGTCGACGAGAAGCCACACGGCGTCTTCACCAGGGAAGGCAATGATCTCGTTGTAACGCAGAGAATATCGCTCGCCGAAGCTCTAACGGGCTACACCGTCCAGCTTAAGACGTTGGATGGGAGGAACTTGACGATACCCATCAATGGCGTAATCCATCCCAGCTATGAGGAGGTTGTTCCTAGAGAAGGCATGCCCATTCCTAAAGAGCCTGGGAAAAGAGGGAACCTTAGGATTAAGTTTAATATAAAGTTTCCGACAAGGTTAACTGCCGAACAGAAATCTGGGATCAAGAAACTGTTGTCGTCGTAAGCCTGATGATGAATGATCATATTGTTTTTTTTTTTTTTTAGTAATACGGAGGATGATTTATTATGTTCTGCTACTTATAGTTGCAATTTGAAAGCTTTGTTGTTATTCTTGGGATGTATTGTATAGTTGAGATATTGAGTGCATATTATTATTGCTGTTATTAATGTTGTATGAAGAATGAGAATTAAAAAGAAATGCAAAGTACAATACAACAATGGAAGAAGGCGACAACCTCTGCCTCAGTCCCAAACAGCCCTAAACCGAGGCCTATGTAGTCGTTTGTTTCATTGCATTGCATGCATGATAAATACTATCGTTCAACTCTCAAGGCTATATGGTAATTGATGATTATCATCATTCATCGATGTCTAAGAATTTTTATTTATTTTTTTATCATATAATCACGAATTGTTGCGTCTGAATGAAATTATCTCGTTGATTTACTTACGATCAAACACATATATTCTTACATTTGTTATTGCAACCCTATGAAACATAATTAATCTGTACAACGTATGCATTGTATGCCAAGCTTTCTTGTCTTAAATCAGCTCTGCTACTAATGAGCTAGCTATGAATTATATTGCATGTCACACACACACACACACACTAACCTAAGGTGAATTAATTACAAAATGGATACAACTCGTCGTTGTTTTGATTTATTTATTTATTTTTATTTTAAATCATTACCATACGTTACGGTTAAGTAGAGATTAAAGTGAATCTGATTTTACTGTCTGATTTTACAATCCTAATTTTTAAGGGGGACTAATCCTTCCAATTCAAATAATTTGTTCCATACCAGGCAAATAATAGCAGTTATAGGATTCGAACCGATGGCCGGTTTTTTCTTACCTATCCACTTGGGTATAACCCAAGTGGGTTAAGATTGTGACATGTGTCACACCATCCTAAAGATGGTGCTGAGATCAACACCTTGGATTGGGAAGGTGTGACACATGTCACAATCCCAACCCACTTGGGTATAACCCAAGTGTATAACCCAAGTGGATAGGATAGCATGAACCCCGATGGCCAAGAGTGATCTAACACCACCGCTCAATAATTAGGGCAATCCCCTAGGAGCAATATGCTATTATTTATATTATTATTAAAAGGCAGAAACATAAAACATGGTCCTATCAAATTTCGATTAATTCTACTATCACACCTCATCTTGCACTTGTAACACAATATTTTAAGTCTTCATTTGCATTCTTTCTTTGAAGAGTAAACATTAAATTTGGTGTTTTATACCATCCTAAAGTCTCATTGTTGGTGCTCAAACTTTCAAATCTGTCATTTTGTTTCCTAAACTTTGTAAATTTTTTCCTTTTTGGTTCTTTTCACCTGACGAACCGGTAAAAGAACAGAAAATGAATGGTTTAAAAGTTTGATCACCAATAGTTAGAATTTTTTTTTTACATCCAAGCTATTGTGTAAACTTGATATAAAATTAAACTTCGATCAATACGAGAATTTTTAATTTGTTTTAAGAGTCGTCATAATACAATCATATCGTAATTTTCACACAATAGTATGTACGTAATCCTCACATAAAAGTTTAGGATTATAGTACAACCTCTTAAGATAAAGTACAAAAACTTTATCTTTAGGCTATATAGGCTAAATGAAATGTAAGAGAAAACACACATATATTATACTAAAAGCTGTAAATATACACTAGTACTAAATATTTCGAATTTTTTTACCTGGCCGTGTCCCGAGCCACAAGATACGTCCCGCCAAGGGCGTATCCCACCGGCGGACCCACCTTGGTAGCAGTGAGGTCTGAAATATTTTTCCTCTTATCATTTTTAATAAATAAAAAAAATACACAACTTATTTAATATATGTAAAAAGGACCCCACTAAAATATTTTATTTAGATTTGGATCACACTGAATAAATTTTTGTATTTGTATACGAACCCCACTGGCATCACTTCCTAGCTCCACCACTGACGTACCCATGTATATGGGGTCCTTTGACCATCGGCCGTGGGGATGATTGCATATATATCTTACCCATCGAGCTGTCGGTTCAAGGGTCCATTGACCATCGGGCCGTCTGAGTAAACGAGAGTGCTCGCCCAGTCGTAAAATTCTGGCGTTCGGCCATGCTCACGAGCTTAGGTATCATGTCATTGTCAACCGGCGTAAATTGGATAAGTGTAAACTTCGTAGCTTTGAGCAATCATAAATATGTGTGTGTGTCTGTGTGTGCCAGCTATCGAATATTCAGAATAAATTCATGGTTCCTTGCCTTGCCTTGCTGCATTATTGAAACTTTTAAGTTTTTTTTTTTTTTTCTTTTTTTGTATCTACCAACTAATGGTAATAACAAATAAATGACCCGACAGATCGTTGTCTGTCAGTCGTCTTCAAAATCACATCTTCGTTTGTATTGTTTATGTTGTCCAAACCAAATTAAGAATTAATTAATTAATTAATTACTAAATATGCTATGTTGCCTTCATTATTAGGTGAAGAATGAGATCACAACCACGCAAGGGGTCCATAAACGGTGTCAGCTATTAAATTTGCATGTGACTGACGTTTGACCGCAACTCTTTATACGTTACACATTTTTTCCAGCATATGTATATATATATATATATGTAATTTGGAAAATATTCACTGAAAATCAAAGTGTAACGTCGGCAGAGAAATAAATCTCTTGCTTTATAACTGCAAAGTTAGTGAAAATTATTTATATATGTAAGTCGGGAAATACCAAATCAACAACAATCATCATTATCATCCATCAAGCACATTTGATAAATGTATTTAGGTTGTACCATGTAGCTTTATTTCTAAAATATATTATTGAAAATTTTCGATTGGTAACACCGTGTTTAAGGCTTTTCCAGTTGGTGTCCAAAGTTATTTTTCATTTCGATTGGTACCCTTGTGTTTAAGCATTTTCCAGTTGGTGCCCAAAGTATTTTTCAATTCCGGTTGGTAATCATGTGTTTAAGGCTTTTTCAGTTGGTGCCCAAAGTATTTTTAAATTTCGGTTGGTAACCCTAAGTTATAATAAAACACAACCCGCGATTTTAAAAGACTAAAAATGAGATTTTTAGGTATATGAATCGTTTTTTATGTTTTCTAGAATTTCGTTAGCAACTAACATGCTTACACCTAAAGATCTCATTTTTTAGTCTTTTAAAATCGCGAAGTTATGTTTTGTCATAACTTAGGGTTACCAACCGGAATTTAAAAATACTTTGGGCACCAACTGGAAAAGCCTTAAATACAGGGTTACCAAGCGGAATTGAAAAATACTTTGGGCACCAACTGGAAAAGGCTTAAACAGAGGGGTACCAACCGAAATTGAAAATAACTTTGAACATCAACTGGAAAAGCCTTAAATAAATACAGGGTTACCAACCGAAATTTCTCTGTATTATTTTAAAAAATTATAATAATTAGGAAAAGAAGGGTGAAAATGGTGGAATGGGCATAAGCTGTGGCCAACACATCAGATGGCAATGATGAATGTGTCACGAAAAAGGAATGGAATAATATTTCTTCTAAATAAAAATATATATGTACTATTATCAACTTTTTAAAAAAAAAACTCAGATGAAACCCACTCAATAAGTTTTGTTTTTTGTTTTTTCAAAACTCATGAGTATCTATCTCCATTCAATTACAGTTGAAGAGGTGAGACTAATCCAGTAAATATGTCTCAAATTAATACATTACGATAGTTATGAGAATTTGATTTAGGATTTATAATTAGACACCTAGGTCATCTAGGCCAACCCACGAGGACATCATTTGTTTATTTACATTTGATACATTATTATAATGTGGAATATAAGCAGTTTAAAAGGCCATTTGCCTCAAAGTTTGCAAGAAGGGTCCCCCATAGAAATCTTTTCAAGTTAGTTCTAATCTTCCAATATTGATAGCATCGACTATTAAATATTTATCAATATATATATATGTAAAGTCATTTCAAAAGTTAAAACTGTCACATTAAATCAAAATCATCATTACATTAGCTAGATAACGTGATTGCTTTAATTCTTTTAGCATGTACCACCAGCAAGCATCATCAATTATGTATGACGAACATATTGATTTAGGTTTTCTATTTATGTAATCGGCGATGTCAATTTTAATTTATTTATTTTTATTACATATATATAGTATATAATATCAAATCCGGGCAATAACAATAACAAAATGATAATTAAAAGCATAATTCTCGTTTCCTGATATGCCAGTGGCGAACATTCTGATTGTGGGATTTTACTTTTAGGGGCCGTTTGGTTATGAGCACAAGATAAAGCCCAAGATAAAAAATTTATCCAACAACCCAAGATAATTTATCTCAGCTTTTTAATTCAATTTACTTGTAACGGGCTTTTGGTTTAAAAACGGGCTGAAATATTAAATTCGGGCTGAAATTACTAAACTAAACACAATATTAAATCTGATTATTTATATTATATGGGCTTTTCTGGGCTTTTCATCAAACCAAACAAAGCCTTAGGAGAATGATATTGCTAGAAAATTTAGATGGGAATGGTTGGTTGCTCTGCAATAATATAATACTAGTATTTTATGGCACACTCGATGCGTGTGCGTAAAATATAATACATAATATTATGTTTTAAATTATTTATAATTTATAATATTTAATAAATAAAATATTATTTAAAAAATAAATTTGTGTTGTAATTAAAATAAATAAAAATTAGGGAAATCAATTGTAATTACTAATATTAAAATAAATTATAAAAAGAAGGGGCAATTAATAAATAGTATAGATAATTTAAATCACAACCGTCCAATTAATCATGATTAACAGTCCATATTTAAATTGAAATTGCCACACCACTAAGGCCCTCATCAATTATATAAAGGTATAGATAATATAATATAATATAATATAATATTCCATTACATCAATGATCTAAACAAGGGAAATTAGGGAATTAAAAAGAAAAGTATTTCGGAAAAGTATACCATGTACATGATGGTAGGAATGGTGATTTTGGTATGTATAAAAGTTATCATATACCAATTTCATAGTATAAAACTCAAAATGGTCTCAAATTTTTACCTACAGATCAATTTAGTCCCCGATGTTTCGCCTAAACCAATTCAGTTTTCAATGTTGTCGATTTTGGACCAATTTGGTCCTTTCGTCCCGATAAACGTCAATTTAACAAAAATTGCACATGTGACTCATAATAAATCATGTGTGGATCGATAAAATTAAAATAATTACCGAAATTAGAGCACAAAACTAAAAATTTCTCCTCTAAAATTCGAATATGAGCTTTAGATCATCTGTTTCGTCGAGCTTCATTGACAGTAGAAGAAACAGTACGAACCCCCCAAATCCTGCAAATATTCCAAAATTCGATTCATACATGATTTAGTATGGGCCACATGCGATATTTCAGTTAAAATTGACGTTTATCGTGACGGAATGACCAAATTGATTTAAAATCGACAAAATTGATGACTAAATTGGTTCAATCGGGGACTAAATTGGTACATAGGATAAATATTGTGGACCATTTTGAGTTTTATCCCTAATTGGAAGTATAATTTTCTAGTGGGGGCAGAATATAAAGTGATATACTAATGATATCTAATGAAATATAATATAAAAGTATATACAAAAGAATGCGTGGTTCCATTGTTTTTACCTCTATGTACTTAATCATATGTAATGTTTTTTTTTCTTTTTGTATGTTTTTAATTTTGAGTATTAAAATGTATGAAAGCAATATATATTGTATTATACAGCATAGTATGAAAACGAAGTTAAATAAAACCGCCAAGTTTGAAAGCTAAGCTCATGCGATTAAAGTATTCGCGAATTCCCAATGCTCATTTTTTTGCCCAGATGCATTATTGATATAATGTTACGTCGAAAATGATAGCAATTTAATTTAGCATTATAAATACTATTGTTTCATTTCGATACTTTAACCTATTAGGATCTCATCTCTCTCAGAAATGATTAAAAAAAAAAAAAAGAAAACCCTTGCAGATCTTATCATATGTCTGAGTAGTTGAAGCATTCTCTGCGTATGTCCACAAATGATATATAAATTAATATTACATACTATCAACGTAAGTCTGCAAATGGATGTGATTTAGATCCTCCTACTTGATGATCCCTTAACACTTCCCTAAGCAGTCCACTCTCTTTCTCCTACACCATCAAACCCACCGCCGTCAATATGCTCCGCCGCCACGTCATCGTCGCGCTCACAGTACTCCTCCTTACCCCGACGCTAACCATCTCACTGAACCAAGAAGGCCAATACCTTCTGAAAGTAAAGCTTTCTTTTGACGACCCAAAGGCAGCCCTCGCCGACTGGGACCCACGGGACGATACACCCTGCAACTGGAACGGCGTCGTTTGCGACCCTTCTACGGCATCAGTCATCTCCCTCGACCTCTCCAGCTCCAGCCTCGCCGGTCCCTTCCCGGCGGTTCTGTGCGGCAACCTCAAGCACGTCACCTTCGTCTCCTTCAACGACAACTTCATCAACTCGACCCTCAAAGAAAACGACGTCGTTTCGTGTCAGTGGCTGCAGCACCTCGACCTTGCGCAGAACTACCTCGCCGGCGATCTGCCCAGAAACCTGTCGGAGATTCCGAACCTCCGTTACCTTGACCTGACCGGAAACAACTTCTCCGGCAGCATCCCCGACGCTTACGGAAGGTTCCAGAAGCTGGAAGTGCTCGCCTTGACGGGAAATCTGCTCGGCGGGACGATTCCGGCGTTTCTCGGCAACGTCTCGACGCTGAAGCAGCTGAACTTATCTTACAACCCGTTTAGTCCGGGTCGGATTCCCGACGGGTTGGGTAACCTGAGTAACTTGGAAGTTCTGTGGCTGACGGCGACCGGTCTGATAGGTGAAATTCCCGGTTCGCTGGGCCGGCTCGGCCGGCTCGTTGATTTGGACTTGGCGTACAATTACCTGACGGGCTCGATCCCCGGAGAGTTGACTGGTTTGACCAGCGTGGTACAGATTGAGCTGTATAACAACTCGTTGGCCGGCGAGCTGCCGACGACTGGCTGGTCAAACATGACCAATCTGAGGAGACTCGACGCCTCGACGAACCAGCTGACCGGTCCGATCCCGGCGGAGTTATGCGAGCTGCCGCTGGAGTCTCTGAACCTATACGAGAATGATTTGATCGGCGAACTGCCGGCGGCCATCGCCGATTCTCCGAATCTGTACGAGCTAAGGCTGTTTCAGAATCGATTAAACGGCAATCTGCCCATCAATCTGGGTAAAAACTCCCCGTTGATGTGGTTGGACCTATCAACGAACGAATTCTCCGGCCGTATGCCAGAGAATTTCTGCGAAAAGGGCGTTCTCGAGGATCTTCTGCTGATCGAAAATTATCTCTCCGGCGAGATTCCGGCCAGTTTGGCTGATTGCCGGAATTTACTCCGCGTAAGACTAGGAAGGAATCGATTCTCCGGCGAGGTTCCGGGGGGATTTTGGGGCCTACCTCACGTATCATTGATGGAATTAGCAGATAACATATTCTCAGGCTCCATCGCCGAGAACATAGCAACTGCATCAAATCTTTCACAGCTGGTTTTATCTGGGAACAATTTCTCCGGCGAATTGCCCGACGAGATAGGCCTTTTGTCCGGCCTGATTGAGCTCTCCTTAGCCGACAATAAGTTTTCAGGCCCTTTGCCGAACAGCTTGACGAACCTCGAGCAGTTAACGAATCTCGACCTTCGCCGGAATGCATTTTCCGACGATCTGCCGGCCGGAATAAGCAAGTGGAAGGAGCTGAACGATCTGAACCTGGCAGACAACGCATTTTCCGGGCCCATCCCCGACGAGATCGGAGATCTGACCGGATTAAACTACCTCGACCTGTCCGGAAATAGTTTCTCCGGCGAAATCCCACCCGGACTGCAGAATCTGAAGCTAAACCATCTCAACCTATCGAACAACCAACTCTCCGGCGAAATCGTCCCTATGTACGACAAGAAAATCTACCGAGACAGTTTCCTAGGTAATCCCGGGCTGTGCGGAGACATCGAGGGTTTGTGCAATGGAAAACGAAGCCATCGCATTTGGATCTTCAGATCTATACTAATGGTCGTTGCGTTGGTATTACTGATGGCGCTATTTTCGTTCTACTCGAAGTATAGAAACTCGAAGAGGCCCAAGAAATCGATCGAAGGTTCGAAATGGACGGTAACATCGTTTCACAACCTTACCTTCGACGTGGACGACATATTACACTCTCTAAACGAGGACAACATCGTCGGAAGTGGATCATCCGGCAAGGTCTACAAGGTGGTCCTAAACGAATCCGAGGCTGTAGCTGTCAAGAAGCTGTGGGGACGTTCGAAGATCGACGACGACGACCGCGACGTAGAAAAACCCTATATTCGGGACGACGGTTTCGAAGCCGAGGTGGAAACCCTAGGCAGAATCAGGCACAAGAACGTCGTGAAGCTGTGGTGCTGCTGTACGTCGCGGGATAGCAAGCTTTTGGTCTACGAGTTTATGCCTAACGGTAGTCTCGGCGATGTGCTTCATGGCTCGAAGGGCGGCTCGTTGGATTGGCCGATTAGGTTTAAAATCGCGCTGGATGCAGCCGAAGGGTTGTCGTATCTGCACCACGACTGCGTGCCTCCGATCGTTCATAGAGATGTCAAGTCGAATAATATCTTACTCGGAGCGGATTATGGAGCTCGGATTTCTGATTTCGGCTTGGCCAAGGTGGCTGGCGGCGGTGATGGGAGGGCCGGTCCTCAGACCATGTCGGCTATTGCAGGGTCTTGTGGTTACATTGCTCCAGGTTGGTAATGTTTGTGCATTGCATAACATTGTTCCCCGCTAATTAGTGATGGCAAAAATGCCCATTAAATATCAATTGAATCTTCAAATAGGAGTGAGTCGGCGCCGTCCACGCACGCTCCACAGGCAAAGGTCTGAGTCTAAATGAGTCTAGACTCAGACCCATTTGAAAATTCAATGTACGTTTAATCGGCATTTTTTCCATTCCTACCGCCAATGGGGCCTTGACCTGGCAGTCAAGGCTAAGGTCTAAGATGTTGGGAAGGTGATAGGTTCGAATCCGTCATGCGTTCCCAATATCTTAAGGAGTCTGTCACACATGGACATATTATAGTGTGACTTAACCTTGTTGTCGTAGTTTGCATGCTATTGCGTCAGTCTTCGGGGTTTACTTGGTTGTTAACGCCAGAGTTCGCCGGGTTATTAGAAAAAAAAATCCGTACCCTTCATTTATTTTTGTTTTTATTCCGAAAAGTAATGAATTCCATTTCACAATTTCAGAGTACTCATACACACTTCGGGTGAACGAGAGGAGCGATATCTACAGCTACGGCGTGGTGATCCTCGAATTGATCACGGGAAAACGCCCGATCGATCCCGAGTACGGAGTTGGAAAGGACCTCGTAAAATGGGTGTGCGGTACGTTGGATCAAAAGGGCATGGACATAGTGATCGACCCGAGATTGGATTCGTGTTTCAAGGACGAGATATGTTGGGTCCTTAACATCGGCCTCCTATGCACGAGCCCGCTTCCGATCAATCGGCCATCGATGAAGAGGGTCGTTAGAATGCTGCAAGAGATTGGGGATGTTGGTAATAATTGTAACCCATCGAAAGCATACAACAATGGTTCAAAAGATGGTAAATTGACTCCTTATTATTATGAAGATGCCTCGGATATTGGAAATGTTGTGTAACCAACCATTGTTTGTATAATTCCATTCCCATTGCTTTTAAAACTATCCCTTCACCTAAACAAAGAAATGTCTGGTGTTTTTTCTTGTCCTCGGGAATTATCATCATAGTCCTTACACTCTGATTAAGTTCAGTTTAAAGCAAATGCAAACCTCAATTGAATTTGCGAGTAGCCTTGTCAATCGGGCAGAGGTCTAATCTCCATCCCTCACTTTCTGTGGAGTCCCCATTCCCGTTCCCGCCAAGCAAATCGAGACAAAATTGCCCCCACCCTTGACATAGTGCAGGCCCCCGACCCGCGGTGCATACTGCTACAACTCCGACGGGGCTGAAACTGGCAAATGGAGTACCCCAACTGAAGAACGAGGAATGATATCAAATTCAACAGGGAGTATAAGCCCCGTCCCTGCCCTGTCCCAACCCCATGGGCAATGAGGAATCCTCGCCCCACTGACGAAAGAGTGTAATTAAATCAAAAGAAAGTATTTTTAAAACTAGTAAAATATTACAAAAGCCAAAAGTAGAAGATAAGTAGACACACAACATACCACCACCACCACAACCACCATCTAGTTCAAGAGTTCTAGTATTTCACTTGCAAGTTATACACAACCAAATGGACCTACTCAAAGCACAGCTCGCGAATAAAAACGTAAAAGCATCCGTCGAAAGAACAACCAACACAAATAATCGAAACAAAGGCTTCATCCGCTACACTAAACTCGCCACCTTACTTGGAGCAAATCGCTACTTTTTGAGAACGCATCTTTCATAGAGAGCAAGAATGTCCTTTTTGTTAGGGTTCCTCAGCTGCAACAGTTCTGCACCAAAGTTATGGTGTGTAAGCTCTTGCTTCAATCTCTGGACCGTAAACTTGGTATAGTCCTCAGCAATAGTCTGCTGGCTGTTGCTTTCTTCGAAATCCTTAAACACCGAACCGCCATCTTCTGGACTTGAAAACTTGAGAGGGCTGTTAGTACTCTTCGACCTTTTGTTTCCTTTCCTTGCCCTACCGTTTTCATCGCTGTCGTTTTGTGCAGAGTCAAAACCCATCTCGTAGTCATCTGTTCTACCACGTTTGGGATGGGAAGAAGTTCTCGGTTTACCATCCAACGTCGTTCTATCACCATACCTCAGAGCAATCAACTCCTGAGACACTTCATCAAGTTTACCTTGTGTGGCCTGCAGCTGTACCGAGAGAGCCTCAGCCCTACCGCTAGCTTCCGCGTGCGCATCACGTTCGCTCGCTAACAAGCTCTCAAGCACCTGAACCGTATTCTTCCTCTGGCTGTTATTAGACTGTAATAGAGAGTCGATTTCTTTTTCCCTTTCTCTGACATTCTCTTCGAGCATTTCGACCCTAAGCAGAGCATCCCTTTCGGCCGTTTTGTACCTAGTTGCTTCGGAGGCTAAATCAGCCTTTTCTCTCTCTAAGGTCTCGGCATGCCTCTGGGCTCGCTCGATCTGGGCTAATCTTTCCATTGCTATTCGCTGGAGCTCGGTTTTCTCTTTCTGGGCCAAAGCTGCATCAGCTCTGGCCTTATCAGCCAAATCGATAGCTCTTTTAGCCTCTTTTTCGGCGGATATGCACCTTTCGTGGAGTTCCTCGAATCTGTTGAAGTGGGACTGGTATTTTTGTTCGAGGTGTATTTTTTCCTGTTCAAGAATCCTGGCTTTGTTTTCGGCTGAAAGGGCAGTTGTGTTGGCACTTTCTACTTTCTCCGTCAAGTCCTTGATCACAAGCTTTAATGTTGATGTCTCAGAATCGTAATTCGTGATCTTAGACTCAGCAGCCTGGAGACAGTATGAACACGGGTTAAAGAAAATGTTCAGGACGGACTGATCTAATTAGACAAACATAGTAAAAGAGCCATGATATCTTTACTTGAAAGTTAGTTGACATCACAGTACAGAGTTTTGATGTTATTACATGTGTATTTGTCCTCATGCTAGATTATGGACACATGAAAATTTTTTAATCTCGTCACAGATACAATGAAACAAGACAATGGAAGCAACCACGGAGGATGAAAATAGCATTCAGCAGCAAAGGTGTTTGATATTATATGATTCAACTAAGAAATTAAATAAAGATTTGACAGAAGTGAGATAGAAACAACCCACTCACTACCACTTGTCACTTCTGGACTTGGCTTTAACACAACTTTGTCAATAAAAACTCAGTTCTACTCATAACCAAATATCAGTAAAATGTAAATGAAAAGCAAAACTAGAATAAGTTGAATGCACCGCAATGAATTTCAAATCTGAAAAACAAACGAGCAGTCAAGCAAAAATGCATATATTATAATACAGCTACACATCAATATATTTCCTGTCTACATCTCACCTTCAGTTCCAAACTCAAAGTAGTTAACCGCTGCTCAGCTTGCTCGATCTTTGATATTTTTTCCTTTATTTCATCCTCCTGGAACGAACAGTGGGACATAGGTTTAAATTAGAGTAACTAATCAACGAATGTCGTCTAAAACTATATAAAGCACGAGTACGTATGTAAAATGGAGGGGGGGCGTGCAGACAGACAACACAGAGGGAACCATTAGAGGGAGAGTGAGAGGGACAAATTGTTCTTCACCTTTTTAGCCAGAGTGTCCGCAAATTCTGCTCTTAAAGCAGCTTCTCTTGATTGCGTCTGATAACTAGTTCGCTCTTGTACAGAAGCAGCCTTCTCCAGGGCATTTTTCGCTTCTCGAACAGCAATATCGTACTTACGTTTCCACTCCTCTGCCTCTTCCTGAGCAGATTGAGCTTTCTCATGAGCAGCTGCCAATCTAGCTTCAGCAGCAGAACTTTTTGATCGTATCACTGCAAGTTCAGCACCAAACTGCTCTTGCTCAGCCGTCAGCTTTGATTGAACATTCTCCAACTTGCGTTTCCAATCCATTGATTCTTGCTTCGCATTATCAGCTGCCTTTGATAATTGTGAAGACTTCTCTTCCAAAGTACTACATCTCGTCTGCAAACTAGCTATACGGCTCATATAATCATCAGAGAGCTTTTTCTTCTCGTTTATAGAATCTTCATAGCGCTTCAAATATTCGGCTTTATATTTCTCACTTGCTTCTAGCTGCTTGTTGAGCAAATTCATCTTGTCCTCAATTGACCGGCATTTCAGAACAAGAGAACTCTTCTCCGCTCCAATCTTGTCCATTTGCTTTTTGACAAAATCGGCAATGGGACCTTCCAAACTGGAAAATCCATAACAGAAGCTAATTTTTATATAACGTATCGTACATGGAAAAAACCCAGATATCACACAAACCTCTGCTTTAAATACTGCACAGCTTTTGGCCACTTATCTGGTCCATGACACGTTGCCTCATAGTCGGATAAAAGGCGATCAAGAACCTGTAAAATCACCACTAAGATTACTACTGAATGGTGTGAAATTATGGCGTCGAGAAAGACTCAATTTTTTAGAAGATTTGAATAGACTTGTTTATTACAAAGAAAATATCCTACAAAATGACTTACCCTCAGGATAGTGGATATATTTACATCAGGGTCATGACAAGCCTTTCTCAGTTCCTTCCCCATGTTCTCTATGGCATTCGTACATTTCACAGATGCCTCCCTGAAAGCATCCTTTTTTATATCCTGCAATTAAATCCCATCATGGTTGTTTAGTGAGACGGGTTGAAAGAAAAAAAGATTATTCCCTTGAATAACGTGCAGAATAATTCTGACTGCAAAATGAAAGATAGGATAAAAAAATCACCTCAAACGCCTCCTTCAAGAAACTTTGAAGACGTTTTTCAAACTTTTGCCTGGTTGGACCAGCCCCTACAGCAGTAGCGTTAAATGCGGCAATGGACTTTCGATATGCATCTTCATGGGCCTCTCTTAACAAAGCCTAAAAAAATGCCAATATCAGTAAACCATTAAAACGTGTTAAAGCTGAAAATATGGGTCAGTACTCACTTCCTCTGGAGGCTTCGAACGATCAATAGAAGACATGTAAACTTCAGTACCCAATTCATATGCTTTCTGACATTCTGCTTCCTCAACACTCTGGAGAATAAATATTAAATACCAAAATAATTAAAACATCATAAATAAATTAGTCAAGAAATGATGATACATCTAAGAGCCAGTGTCCTTTGAAAAAAACGATAAATGGATTGTAGAACATAAAGCAAATGGACCAGAACATGTAACCCACAATCAGAACATAATCATACTATACTGAAAAAATCTCCAAGTAAGTTAAAGACGGGAAGAGCTGCTTATATGGACGAATTGTTGAATAGAATGGAAAAATCTTAAGAGAAAATCACAGCCTGAATACATTGATTTAACACAGGCAGATGAAATAAATGTCCATCATGAGACAAACTAACCTTCCAAGATGAAGTTATATTAGGCACGGCGCCGTTATTGATGGCATCTAGGAACGACTGAGTAACGCGAGCAAGAATGGGCCCCGTCATTACAGTTGCTCCCACTTGCTTTGGCCTCGTCCTCTCAAAAACAAATCTTGTCAGTGAATCTAAACCAGCTCTGAATTCTGGCCTTAATCTCTCCAACTGCATGTGAACAGATATAGAATGACAAAGAAGAGAGAATAAGAGGGAAAAATTTAGGAGGTAACCATTTTTTTTTTTGAAAAAAAAATGCATATCAGTAACCACCAACCGATATCTGATCAAGCCGTTGCAGATCATTTTCATTATTCAGAGGCCGCACAAGCGGGAAGCACTCACGGTCAGGAAAAAGAGCTCGAATGGACTCCCGTATCTAATATTTTCAATAAGCACAGATATGAAGTATAATAAGAGTATAAAGAAACATAAAACAATAACAGTTTACACTACTTATACATATATCATATCATGAATTCTATTTTCTCTGTTTTTGGAAATAATTTTTTCAAATTATTTACTTAAATTTATGTTACAATATCAAACTGTTAAAATGATTTTTTCAAATTTTTTCTCCTCTGCGCTTTCACTTTTTTTGCTGCCCGTGTCACATAACTATGTTTCAAAAACACAAACATTGGTCTAACACCAATCAAAGTTTCTATACCGCTGGAAGTTCGATATAAATATGGGAAAATGAAAGAAGAAAAAGAACCTCATTTTTGGCAGCAACATCCCTTCCACCTCCCTGAACTGGTCTCAGTGCAAGCTCAAGGTAATCACGTGGAGTAATTCTGCGATTATCCTCAACCAAGTCGAGATAGAAGTCCTATAAAATTTGGGGTGAGAGTTAAATATATTCTCTCCCGTGCATGTATGTTACATCTTGTCTTTTCTATGCTGCCACTAAGATTTATACTGAAAAGAGTTTTAAATTGAATATAGGTGGATGTATTATACCCTTAGAAGCCAAACGAATATAGGTGAGAACTGCCCAAGCTCCGAAGCTGTATGCTTTCCCCCAGAAGATCGAACACGGATATGCTTGGTCATCTCAGTCACCAGGGAGAGGCGATCAAGTGCAGCCTCATCAATACCACCCATCTATGATTAGGAATCAAATGGATCAATGAACTAATTCTTAACTCTGTAGTATCATTAACATCACTACAAGAATCTAATAATAATAAATATACTTGATTAGCGGCATAACGCAAAGATATTTTCCTTTCTGTTTTACCTGATTATAGATAAACATGCTTGATAAGAGGACAGCCAACGAGAATATCTGAACACTGTATGTTCCCTGTAATTGGAGTTTGATGGAGAAGATAAGAATGTATCTAGATTATTAAAACAGAACATGAAACATCACAACATCAATATTGAGGCGAAAGCAAATAGGTGATATGCAAAATAACCGTTTGGTCATAAGCATCAATTCCTTCGGAGTCTAGCAGTAATAGATTGTATTCGGTTCCATCAAGTGCTGTTCTTTTTAGTGGTGCACTCCATAGCCAAAGACCCTTGGTGCAAGGACGGTGTGTTGAAGCTACTTGAAACCCACTGCTCCGCCCAAGTAACTGCACGTGACATATTTTTCTTTAACATTTATTTCAAAGTAAAACATCCTACAGAAAGTGTCAACAAGACACAAGTTACTAACTTGGTTGGACAGCTAACAATAACAAATATATATCGAACATAAGCGAAAATCACAAGTAAGATGGCAAAGGTCAATTACTAATTCACAACTAACTCGTCATCCCTCCGTCACCCACAGAAATCAAAGCACTTTTTCAATATTTCGACCTCAGTAGGGAGCCTGTCTTCCCCGTTATTCTCTCATGAACGTCAAAATCCCAAGACGTAAATTTCCACAACCAAAAACCCCAAATTTCAATCCATAGAAAAATCAACGCATGCGTATATCTAGAGCCCGAAGCTAACAAGCAAGCCCAAAACACGCCAAGACATCTTTAAGGCTTGCTATACCTGATTCAGTATGAAGCTCTTTCCTTGACGAGCACGTCCGCACACAGAGACAACGCCAACTGGTTCTTTCACCAATTGAAGCAATGCAACAGCTTCTGGATCCATGTGGAACTTTCCTTTCTCGTCAGTGTATACCAGACGTATCGGCTTCGCCGGCCCAGCCCATACATTCGCCGTGGCTGGTGGAGTCGAGGGCACCGCCGATTCTGGAGATTCTCCTGTAGATCCCCGACCAAAGAACTTCATCATGTTCGACGGGGTTTTCTTTTATTTTTTTTAGGGTTTCTGCGATTTTATTCTTCTTTCGTAAGTTAATGGAAGCTAGATCGATTTTTTAAACAAGAAAGAGGGAAAAGGGAAAGATTAGAAAAAAGAAAAGGGCTTTTGTGCTCCTCTATTGAATTCTATATTGTGTATATATTATATTATATATATATATATATATATTATATAGTGATAAAATCTAAAATGGTCCTCAATGTTTACCTCTGTACCAATTTAGTCTCTTATGTTTCGCCTGAATTAATTTAGTCCCAAATGTTATCGATTTTAGACCAATTTAATCATTCCGTCATAATAAACGTCAATTTTAACGAAAAATCTCACACGTGTCTCATACTAAATCATATATGGATCGAATTTTGGAATATTTGCAGGATATGGGGTTCGTATTGTTTTCTTCTACTGTCAACGAAGCGCCAGATAGAGCTAAAAGTTCGGGCGGGCTGGCCCGGCCCAGATTTAGCAGGCCGCCCAAACATCATGGACCGGGCGGGGCCGAGCTGATGCTCTAGCGGGCCTATGAATCCTAGGCCCTAGCCCGTGGTGAGCTGGGCCGGGCTGGCCCGGCCCGAGCCCATCGGGCCTAATTTTTTAAAATTTAATTTTTAAAAATTACTTAATTATTCATTATTTATTATAATTTATATATAAATATTATAAACAATAATACAATACATAATTTCGGAAAAAAAAATATTTATATACATAAAATATATTTTTTAATTATAAAATTGAATTTTATAAAATATTAATACATACATAAAATTAAAAATATAAAAAAAGAGCGGGCCTGATTTGGCATGCGGCCCGCTGGGCTCTTCTGGCCCGCAGTCCGTCGGCCCACCGGGCCTGTTGGGCCGTGCCAAGAGGCCCGCTCATGTTTCGGGCTAGCATTTTTAGGCTCAAGCCTGCTTTTTTTTTCGCGGCCCAAGGGCTAAAGCCTAAATTTTCAGCTCTAGCGTCAAACGATCTAGAACTCATGTTCGGACTTTAGAGGAAAAAATTTTAGTTCCGTGCTCGGATTTAAGTAACAGTTTCAATTTTATCGATCCAGACATAATTTATTGTGAGGCACGTGTGGGATTTTCGTTAAAATTGACATTTATCGTAACGGATTAAATTGATTCGAAATCGACAACATTAGGGACTAAATTGGTTCAGACGAAACATCATGAACTAAATTGGTCCATAGGGTAAACATTAAGTTATATATATATTATATATATTATTTTATTCATTCTATATGCTTTGTTAAAAAAAAAATTTTAAATATTCACTTCTAAATGTTCAGAAACCAAGGCAGTAACAAGTTTTATCATGATGATGAATCCAACGCCAAACAAATTCTAGTGCAAGACCATTGATATGCTATGATTCTTTCAAGTGTTTGAGGCAAATCTTAGATCTGAAAACATCTTCCTAATTGACAAGTTAATGCTAAAAGATGTCACCAATATATGCAAACCACATGAATAAGCGTAACTTTCTTTTTTTCTTTTTTAGGCCGCACTGGAATCGAACCGTCCGTTATCTGCTGACCACCACGCTAGAATAAGAATTGCAGTTTTCATGGTTCGGTGACGATTTTTGAGAAATTCAAATTGTAATCGGCGGTTTAGATCAAAACCACCGATTTGAACCGTAAACATGCCGTTTTTCTGACATTTAATTTTATTTTAATTTTTTATTTTATATCTCTTTTTCAAAAATAAAAAATAATAAAAATACAGTTTGAACAACAAGTTTGTGCCAATGAGGCCTTGGTCTAGAGGAGGATGTCTTAAAGATTTGTGTGTTAGGCCGTGGGATCGAATTCCCCCTCCCACAATTTCTTGAGTAGTCCCCATGAGATTTATTTTCCATGATTATCGTTGTCAGGTGGGTATGAGACGTATTAATCTGACCCCGGTGATTAGTTCCACCAGTGGAGTGTGTGGCGCAATTAAGCATCCGCCAGATCTGTGTGGCGCAAAAAACCCACGCTAGGGACTAGCTCATAGCCAGATCGAGTAGGGATACCTCGGTACAGAAAAAAAACGCAAGTTTGTTAAAAAAAATAGGGTCAAGCGGAATCGGGACCGCCAATTCAAAACCATAATCATAATTGAGTTTCGGAATTGACGGTCTTGAACCGTAAACCTTATGAACATGTCTAACCATATTGCTTAATAACAATACAACAAAATCCCAAATAGGTGCAAGCTGTTATAGTTCATTATCATTATACATGCCTACTTTCCTTTCTTTCTTTTTTCCTATCATGTGTATTTCCACATAACGCTATCGTAGTTATTACACTCAGACTTAGTTCAATTTGACGCGAATCCGAATCTTATTGTCGGTTATGAGACGACCTCGACTTTCAGCAGGACTAATCCTCCAGCTCTATTTATTTCCTTCTAAATCCACACCGACTATAAAGGTGGCCAAGTAAATTGGAATCTATGACCTCCCACATTGAGATGTCGTTAGCGCTTCACTTAACCTATCCATCAGGGACATACGTGGAACATGTCAAGTTATGTGAAAATATAGTTATTTAATCACATCAATTTCATGCAAGAAAACTTAATATGTACCAACATAATATAACTCGGATGTATACCTAATAGAATGGCATGTGTGTCATAAGCATGAGTGAACATATAGCCACAAACAAAACTAGATATTGCATCATAGATGGTGCTATTAAGACAACAAATTCAGATGTCCTTCAGTCCCCTTGACTTGAAAATCCCACCAAGGCAAAAAGTAGCCGTTTGGGGTACCAAAAACAAGCAGGCTGGCGAAAAAAGATGCAGACCCTCGAGTGTGACCGCAAAGTGCTGAACCACAGGCTCGAATGCACGGTGAAGCCGAGAATGCCGCTTTGAAGGAGAGGAGATCGAAAGGCATAAGATGGAGCTGAGCAAAGCACAACGAGCTAGGAAGCTCTAATTTCTGTCTTTCTTTAAGATAAATTCTTTTCGACTTTGGTTTGCCTGCTTCAGATGGTGACTGTAATAAAAAATACTCATTACATCAACTGAAAGCAATTATCATTACAACACACACTGTCGCAGTCTTAATTCCAAGATGGATTTCATCTATTAAGAAAGTACAAACAAATCCTACTAATCAATGTCACAAGAATCTTAGGAGAAACAACAAAATATATATATATAACACAATGCCTCAGAGCTTTCCAGAAGCAAAAGAGTACGCTTCACAACGCTATATCGAGAAGCCCGTCTCTTCTTACCTTAGTACAACCGAACGCCTGTCCCCCATCGTTTGGCGCCAAAAAACTACGCACGCTAGCTGTTTTTTCTTCCATGTTCCTTACCGCGAGGTTTCCCTGGTCTGTCAGCGGAAATCCAAAGAGCCTGTAACTATTCTGGCACGTCGACGTGTAATCCCGACCGTTGTCTTTGTCTGACGGTTGTGGGCCCGGAAGAGGAAACTGCCCGAAGCCCGCTCGGCTGTGCTCTCTCGCCTTCACGGAGGTATTCCCAGAAGGTGGCGCTGGTTTCATTGGAACAAGCACGCTGCCATAGCAGCCATTAAGGGACGATGCGAATTGAGAAGGCTGCATTAATAGAGAAACCCCTGGAAAGGCGTCGTTTGCAGACGTTGTTTCTTGACCTCGCAAGACCTTGTGGAATTGGAGAGATTGGCCCGAAAGAAGATATCGTCCATCCATGGCGGTCGCAGTGTTCGTTTGAGAGTGTCTCACGCTACTAAACGGAGTCTTGAACCCGAAAATTTCTTGACCTTGCAAGACCTTCTGGAACCTTAGAGGCTCCTCAAAGTCCGACGAAGCTTTGTTCCCGTCTGAAGATAAGACAGCAAAGTAACTGTTGTCATAATCGTCTTCCAAACAAGGCCTGTTGTTCTTGAACTAATTGATAAATAGGTGTAATATAAGCATCTCTACTTATAAACAAATAATTGTCGGCATGATCCAAAACAGAATTGAAACTATGGAAAGAAATATCGTCAGGTTTGATACAACGAAAACTGCGATGAACGACCTCTGTGATCACGAAGATCGGAGCTTGATGAAGGCAGACCGATCCTACTTCGCTTGGTGCATGGTAGCATATTGAAGCTGCTGTTAGGTCCATGCAATGAGCTCGTCGGATCGATATCCCAAGGGGAGACCCTATTCAGACGGTTCACCTCCATATATTCCCATCTAACCTGGAAAAGAGATATGGGGTTTCGTATTAGACTGTCAGAAATGGCACGAAATATCAGATCATAAACGAGAAAATGACGAAAAACTTACCAAGAGGCACCTCCATTTCGATCCTGGCCATCTTATAGGATCTGCATCCCCAATCCCGATAATGATACCACTGCAACTGTCAGATTATAGTTAGTTGTTTTTGGCAATAATAACTGAAATGAATCAAGTGCAGAACTTGGAGCATTAGTCACCTCCTTTCGGAAGAATCTTCTGTCTCAAAGGGCATCCTAAATCTCATTCCAGGAGTGTAAGACTGTGCATGGCTCTTCAAGAATTTACGGTATGGTACAAAAATCTCTGACGAACGAGCCCTGAATCATATTCAAAAGTTCAAACTGTGACTTCTGGGAAGCCAATTAGCCAAGTCTTTAAAATCCTTTCAAAAACTAAACGTTTGCAAACCTAATGATCCGATATATATATATATATATGCAATATGTATGCATATAACCTCATCAGCAGATTTTTAAGTACCTTGGATTGTAAGAAATACTAAAAGTACTTCGCATAGATATGGCATTGACTACATCAGCAATGCTGCTGGCAGGGAACTGACGGCTATTGGGCGGGAGCACGGTAGTACCGCCGCATTTCACTGGACAAGATCTACGGATTCCAAGCCTCAGATCACCATCTTGACCTCTGAAAAAGACGAATCAATGTGAGAATATTTAACTGTGATAACTAGAGCAACCATCAATGTTAGTAATTTTAACCTCAGAAAAAGAACAGCATCTCCAGACACGAGCTTCTTCTTGTTCACAAACGCACTCCAACCAGTTGTTAGCAAATGTCTTCGAGGCTGACCTGCTCGGCATGAGGGCAACAGTTGCTTTTATTACATTCGCGAACTCAGCAATAAAACCATAACGCTAATCATCGTGCGACAAGGCAAAATGAGAACTATATTACATAATACCTCTGTAGATATGTCTGAACTTCCACTCCATGCCATGCAAATCCTTTGCTACAAGCTCTTGCGATGGCCTCTGCTGCTTGTAATCCTGAAACAGCAATGCCCGTGAATTACAACTACAATTATTCCACGAGAAAAGAAACAGACATTAATCATAGTGGTTCAGTACCAAAGGGGGAAAACAGTCTTCAGCAGCTCGGCGGGGAACAGAGAATCCTCCGTGAGTGCTCGTGTCTGATGCGGTGAGAGTCTTGCAGAACATATGGGGTGTCATTGGCTTTACCATGTGTTCTAAATTGTCATCTTCACAATCTGCATCCATTATTCCTTCCCTGTACTTCTGCTCAACCTGCCATAATCAATCACCTTCAAATTACAGACCAAGATTGAATCTAAAACATCACATATACAAAAAAACCTCAGACCCAATATCTACTTCCAACATTTTGATTTGGTCCGAATATCAGCAAGATTCAGTTTAAGAGTGTAACAAGAGAAGATCGTGAAGCCCTTCGGTTTCAAAAGCTACAAATATATCTATGAAAAGAAAAATGAAATCTGCAATGCTCCACTGAGCTGAGTCTTCTTCAATCGTTACAGTGACTTTCTCTCATATACTTGACAAAATAAAACTTCAAAAAGGACAGTTTTTTGGTCAGAAGAGAACAAAATGCAATGCGTCGGTCGAGTAATAGATTTCCAGACACATTCATGCATACCGTTTGATCTGAAACAAGTGAAACGTGCGCATAAACCTCGTCATTAGCTGCGTCCGCCTACAACCATATTCATCACATTCAAAGCTCATCAGAAAACCAATAACTCCAAAAAAAGAAAAAAAAACTCAAAGGCAAACGAATGGAACCATTACATGAAGCTTAACATCAACAACGCGGCAGAAGACGTGCGGCGGAAGATCATACGCTACGGCCGGATGCTCCGGCAAGTGCTCCACGTGTCCCTGCGGTAGGTACACGACGCAACTTCCTTTCCTAGGAAGAGAAATCAACGGCCCAGCACACGCATGCCACAGCTCCATACACACGGAAGATGAAGAAGCACCAAACGATGCCGCCCGCAGCTGCGGCTCATACTCCGACGACGAAGGTTGATTCTGCGAGCTGACACTATCCGACCCAATTTCGTCCTCATCCTCAGCCGAGTGGTTCAAATCAATCAACCCACACATCTCAACAGCTCCCACAGCGAAACCCTAAGAAAAACCACACAACAAAAGAGAAGAAATCGATCGAAGTGAGGGATCTTTTTATACGGCAGCGAGTGTTTCTACAGACCCATATAGAAATAACAGCAGAAATGAAAAAAGGAGGCACCTTTTGTTGTGTGAGCTTGGCAGGGAGCACTCAATAGCATTTGCTCTCTCTCTGACAACGTGGTTTGCTTTTTATTCAGCTGTTTAGTAATTAAATATTCGACAGTAAAAACATAATCTTGCAGAGGGGAGACTGATATCTCTTTCTAGGCCACACAGTACGGAGTTTTTATTGCCATTGACAGGTACTTTGTATCTATCCATTACAGCACTGTACGTACGTACATTATATGTAAGATACTACAGAACACATACGAGGCGACCTCCAATCCAATCACAGAGGCCGCAGAGTAGTGTTGACAGAGAAAACGATGGAGACAACAACCCTTGTCCGTTGGTGGTGCGTAGGCAGTTAAAACTCTTTTTTCTTACCTATTAGCTTTTTAGTATGAGTCTACAACTCCAAGTGTATTTATACGTTAAACTGTGTACAGTGCGCGACGGAGGTGTGATTATTTTTCTGAGTTAGGTGAGAGGAGTTGATTTAATAAATGTTATATATATAAATATAATAAAGAGTTTAGAAAAGAAATTATAGTTATAAATTGATAAAGAAAAAAAAAAAAAAAAGAAGAAAACTCCCTTTATTTTCGGGGGGATTTGTGGCGTGTTTTGTCCCCTTCGGCTTCAACAAATCTCCCTCGTGTCCCTTACCTTATTTAATTCACTTTGTCATTTTTTTTCTTCTTTCCTTTTTATGTAATTCTCCACTTTTATTTTATTCATATTCTAAGTGGATTGTTTGACTAAGATCATCTTCAACCGAAAAACATATTCTCAAACTCAAACTCATTATCAAACTCAAAATGCAGTAATTCTTCTCCAACCGTTAAACTCATTATCAAACTCAAAAGAATATTCTTAAAATATTTTCTTTCACACCAACTTTTATAAATTTTTAATATTACCCACATATTTTATAATTTTAAAAATTAGAGCAAAAGACAATTAAAATATTATTTAAGTATTTATAAATAATTTTAGTATATAATTTACAGTTATAAACATTATTTACAAATAATATAAATATAAAAGAATGAAATAAATCTAATACAAATGAAAAATTAAAACATTATTGTGATAAAACTAAATTATTAATTTATTTGGGGTATTTTTGTAAGAGATAAAAAGTTATTGGTAGATGAATAGTACTTACTCAAATTTGCGTTTAAATGTCATAGAAATCGGTGAAAACCCATTTTACGTATTAGTATGCGTGTCTGTTGGAGTCAAAAGCGGTGTATGCCTTCGTCTTTGCGGTTCCGTTGGAGAAGCCCTTATGATGAAATTTCTTGATGAAGTTAAATTGAGTTTCGAACTCCATAATGAAAGCTCGATTAGATTCATCTTTTATTCGGTGTGGTGCATTTTGTTGGGTTGTATATATGTTATATCATATTATTATTATTATTATTATTTATTACATAGGGGCAAAGTTAGGAAAGTTTCTTTTAGCTGTCAAATGGCATGAAAGATGTGTCACCTAAATTATGTAATGACTTTATTCCCTCTTCGTTTTCAAATTGATAACTACATTTTGTATGGCCCATCGTTTGTGTGTGTGTGTGTGGCCACACAATTTTCAAAAAGAATTCAATTTAAGGGTTAAATTGACTTACCTGTTTTTTTTTTTAAATGACCCGAAAATCATATAAATATTTACTTATTTATTTTTTAAATATTAAATTAAGGTGGCCAATAGCAATGACTACTCCAAGATTTCAAACTTGGGTAGCATTTATTGGTCGTAATCTATGGCCAACTCAATTTACATAAGATCAACTTATATTCATCTCATCATTCATATATATATATATATATTGTATATATATATTTAAGTTGGCACCAAGTTGTTATTCCGAAGAGCTACTGGACAAGGAGAATTCAATGCAGCCAACCAAATAGTGAGGTTAACTTTTTGTTGGATCAATAAAATGTGTGTTGTTAAGCTATTTCAAGTATGACACTTATATTTCATTAAAAAAAATTGAGAAAAAAAAAGAGAGAGATGGTCCTGAAATTTTTTTGTTCTTTTTCATTGCCCCTCCATCATCTTTTTGCAATACAATTTGTTTGTCATGATGATGACTTATGTCCTTTCTTGGTTTCTTGATGTTAACAATACATGAGCATAGAATATCCTTGTGATTAGAAGCTTAATTTTCCTTTTTACATGTATAATTGAAGATAATATATATATATATATATATAATCAGGACGAAATCAAGATTTATAATTTAGTGGAATTGATAAACATATGATTTTATTGGTTTAAAAAATATGAATCAAACCCAAGTTGCTCAAATAGAAACTTTAAGGACAAACAATTTGATAAAAAAAAAAACAATTTTGATTACAATCTATACATATTGTGAGGTCGCTAGATCATCAAACCTAATCTAATCTAATGCTATCATAGTTGCTCCGATCATTGATGAAAATTGGATAACCTTCTTATTGTCCTCTAATTACTTCCCTCTACGTGACGATGCATTATTGTCAATGTCGTAGATATTTTTATTTTTGAGCAATTCTATTAAAGTCGATATTAATATATCGTCGATGTATCCGTTAATATCGATTACTTTTTTTTATCGATTTTTACCGATATTTTCTACATTAACAATATGATCAGATTTAGGACTTGCTGAGTAAATAGAAATAATCTTCAATATAAGAGAATAAACGACAAATTTGGTATTTATATATTGTCCTCAAACTTTTAAATCTTTATTCTTGAACTTTGCAAAATTGTTTTTTTGTTGGACATAATAATTTTGTGAAGTAGAGGGATGGAATTGTAATTTTGGAAAAAGGGGGCATGGGGACAAAAGTGGTCACAGTAATGAAAAAGTGGGACGTCACTGTCATAAGAGTATAGGTAGGTATGTAGGCATAGGCCAGTCCGGACAAAACGGGTGGGTTACTAATCAAGCTAATCCACGCGCCTTTCTCAGCGCGTGTCCGTATGATGCTATCTAAAATGGATAATCTCCCATTTATATTCAATTATTGTTGGATTCTCTTATTACCATACTTTTACATTTACTTTCAAAAAATAAATAATCGTAACTCTATTTTCGTGTCTATATTTGTAGAAAAATACCAAAACAAAAGAAAATAAAAATGAAATCTGAGAAGTACTTTGTAATTGTATAACAGATCACATGCAAGAAAAAGCATCAAAGGTATCTTTTTATCCTTTTCTTCATCATTAAATATAATATTTAATTTCAGGTCCCCCCCACATTTTTTTCTTTATTAGGCTTTAAAAAATTTTCAGACAACCTTCATCTTTCTAAAAAGGCTGCAATGCCCCGAAACTTTATTCGTGGCTTTCTGTAATTGTCAATTAATATCGTGAAGTTGGGGACTTTTGCCGTATTTTGCATTTGTTCTAAATCCAAGAACTTAGTTTATAATATTTCCTAAATAAAGAAAAAAAATTCAACATTTTGTATGCTCTTTTTTGCACAGGAAATTCTATTGGCAACCCCTTAAGTTTCTATTTATACCCCTTATTTATTATCATTCATTATTTATTACACTCTTAATTTATTATCACTCTCTATTAATTATAAGAAGTGAATTATTCAATTTTCAAGAACTAAAAAAAAATAGCGTGGTGCCATTCTATCCAATTTTTATACTTAATTACTCTTTACTATTATTTATTAATTATATATAGTGGAAACTATTATTTAAAAATTATTCTTTCTACACATATAAACTATCACTTTTTAGTTAATTTTTAAATTATTTTTTCTACACATTAATTATAAATTCTATAACTTCTCAAAAATAAAGTTCTATTACAAATTAAAAATCAATGTTTTTAAATATAATATTAATAGTTAGATAATGATTTTAATTTTTGAGTTTATTTAAATCTTTGTATAGGTTGATAAGAAATATATATATTATACGAATGTTTTTTATAAATAAATAATATATTAATATTAATAAATTTAAAAAGCGTAATATAATTTTAAAAAGGTGTAAATAAATATAAATACATAAAAGTAAATTTATAAATTAATATTTGATGAAAAATATGTAAAAACAAGTAGTGTTAAATCTAATGAATTAATTAAAAATAATTTTAATAAATTAATATTTAAAAATTAGTATTGACGAAATAAATGTAGAGAAAAATAAATTTTGAAGAGTTTTACAAATTTTAATGTTTTTTTTCATCCTTAAAGGGTGTGAATAGTAACACTCTTTTTGCACCTATATATCTCTTGAATTTTTGCACATTTTTCTTGTAATTTCATGGGCTACTGAGCAGAAAGAATATTCGATCATTTGAAAGAAATTTTCTAAATTTTTGCTGATACAAAAATCAGTGTGAATTTAGTGAACCATGCAAAATTTTATTTTGTCATGAATGTAATAATTGATTAATGTTATGCCTTTGACCATAAGTTTGACGAAAATAATAATTATATAAGGTAGGGACAAGTAATTAATTAAAGTTAAGGGGCAAGAATGGTAATTTATGAACAGTGTTTGGCTTCTTTTGCAGAGAGCCCCTCGACTTTTCCGCGGGGCTTCACTGAACTCATCTTACATCTGACATCACTGTTTACGTTGTGGGGTTTTCTTTAGTACAACCAATTACATATCAACATATGATAATAATAAAATTAAAATAATAAATACATAACGAGTTAAAAGCCAATATAGCCATAAAGTTAAAGCCTAGTTGAGATTGAGACTTTATCCAATTGTTCTTTGGAAGAAATGGAATAAATGTAAGGGGCTGAAAGAGTCCAACTCGTCTCATATTGTAAGGATGGAAATATAATTCACAAATTCAATAATACTGCGTTTTGATGCGTGTATTTGAACGAAATTGCATAATTTTAAATTATAAATTTTAAAATCTGAATTTCAAATTAAAATTTATTGTTTGGTAAATATTATTCAAACTCTAGATTTCGCCGGCCGCCGCGCCGTCGCCGTCAATGAACTTATTATGAGCTAGACTTTAGATTTCGAAAACGGGACCATGTTCATCGAATTTCAAATTTAACAAAAAAAAAAAAAAAACAAACGTTTAAATTATCATTGGATTTGGATAAAATCAAAATCGAAATCTGTTTAATTTCCAGACGGGTGATGGACCACAAGTTCGAGGTTGGCTTATGAGTTTGTTTACTTGGGGAGCTGGGCTCGAGCATAAAGTTAGAAATTTTAAATTTAAATTTAGAATTTTTTTTCTTTCAAAATCAGTTAATGAAAAATTTCACGAGCCGACTTATAAGTTTTATCAGTTTCGATGAAATTCAAGCTGAGTCTCACAATCATGAACTAAGCTCACTACTCATCTTTCATTCTTAAATAAATGCTTGGTTGATCGATCGTTTAAAAAATATTAAAATAAGGGCTGAAGAGACCTTGGCTTGCTTATTAGTGGTTAAGGTTGAGGAAGTTGGTAGGGAAAGTTTCATGATCGAATCTTTAATCCCCCATATTATCAAATATTTTGAGTGAAATTGTCTCACATTGACATATTCTAATATGACTTACTTGATTAGCGTGGCTATTGCATTCGTCCATTGTCTAAAAAATCATGACTTATCATGTTAGCTAAAACAAAAAAAAAAACAAGGACAAAACACACAGCCTTAAAGATCAAAGATTCTTGAAGTAGTTCAAGAAACCACAGGCCTATTGCAACATTCTTATTACAAGACTTCCCAAGTGAAATATATATATATATATATATATATATTATAAATAAATAAATAAATAACCAGGAAAAGAATCAAACCTGACTAAGTGCTTAAAGGGGCAATTTCGATAATCGCCTCAGATATTTAGGTGAAAAAGCGAACCCAAAACAACCTTTAAAAGTGGGTAAAAAGTGAATATTAGCTATACTACTACGAAGGATCGATATATGTATTAAAACTGCCATTAATGCTTACAGTGTCAGCAGCTTTGACATCTGTCGCAGAAATAAATAAATAAAATATCAGTTCTTCTGGTCTGAATACTGACTGACCACATTGACTGGTGAAGCTCTAGAAGAATTGCTGGCTGGCTGGCTGGCTGGCATTGTGGGTAACTAAGCTATAAGACGATGTTAGAAAGAAGAGAAGAGAATAGAATAGAATAGAATAGCTGGCGCATGCCTCTTCTCTGTCTGCCTTGCCTGCCTTCTTATCTTTCAATTTAATTGCTTCCTTTAAGATTTAGCCATTTAATTAAGAGCTTGTCGTTGAATGAAAAACTGTAGAAGAAACTTGGCATTGGGCCTCAGTAGTAAAGATAATGGGTCTTGTCTGTATAATATACGAATCAGAAATGGAAAAAAACTGATATGAACAACTTCGTAAGAAATTCCAAGTGTCTATTGGATCCGTGATAAGATATTGGGAAAAAAAAAAGGTCAAGAATACGAGAGTTAGGAATATCGAAACATAATTTTCAAGAATTTAATTGGAGTTGATTTTGCGAATGTTGAAAGTTGAGGGACTGAAATGAAATATTCAAATGATAAAGGACTAAACCGAAATTTCCATCCTTCTAAACGCTTGGGGTTTTAGTTATTTTGTTTCATTTGAAAAGTAAGACAAAGTAACACTTTCAAACAAAACGATCCATTCTTCTTCTCCTAATAATAAAATAAAAAGTTAAAAAGATAAAATCCTTCTCCTTACTTAAGCCATGTCTCTGCCTCTAAACGAAAAAGACTCGCAAGAAGTAATCTTAAACCATCAAAGCTCATTGTACCACACAAGTCCGAGAAGAAGATCACCAAGAATCCGCCATGGCTAATATTCGCGGCAGCCAAGAACGTTATCTTGCTAGTAATAATATATGCACCATAATATCGAAACATACCTAAAAAAAAAAGAAAAAAAAAAGAAGAGAAAGTAGGGTCTAATTAATTTTCTCGGTGCAGTTGCTACTCAAATGGCATGTCTCGGTATTAATAATGGACCATATGAAATCGACATGACAAAACTAACCTTTCAACGATGAGAATTCACGACGAAAAAATGAGGTTGCAAGAATATATACGGCCCATTGTTTTAGGCAAATGGCCTACCCCATCGGAGATACCATTGTTTTGATACTTAATGAGGCTTATAATACATCATTAATAGGGCAAATATAAGTACAATGCGGGGGAGAACCCTTTCCTGTAAACTTACAACAATTGTAGTTATGCGTTTTTTTTTTTTTTTTTTTGTAAGATTCTTGGATTTCTACACTTTGAAAATACAATACAAAATCACAAGCATCACCAAAGACGGTGAGTAATAATCCTCAACAATTAAGATCAAGATTTTATAGTTTAGTGCTGGCAATTCATCTATTTTTATCGTAGTTATTTGTAGTTAAGCTAGAGGTGGTATTGCGCGCACATAGACATATAATGCACAACGACAAAGAGAAGTTGGACCATTTATATTTGATTTTCGATTGGGCACAATGCATCAATCAGCATCATCTCGTAATGTCACCAAGAAATGACAATGGGTTCGTCGAGTTATTACACATTTAAAGCAACCTTTGTCTCTTCAGTCGTCATCCAATCATTTATTAGCCACTAAAATTGGCTGTGGACCCAATTATTACTAACTGTTACTCTTTTCGTGAGGGAAGTTACGAAGTGTGTTCTATTTCTTACCGTTAATTAATGTACTTATCATCGTGTCCCCCCCAACCACACACACACACACACACACATATATATATATATATATATATTAATGTTAAGACTTCAGGTGTCTTTCGAATTTCGATCATCTACAGAAGTTTATTTCAATGGCATGGTGGTCTCTCCCCAGTTCTTACCTATACAGTGCCGTGCTTTTAGTTCTAATAACGACGACGACGGTGCTTGCCGATCAAAGCACTACTGGCCGTAGCTTGGACGACGACGACGTTGAGCAGAGACAACAAATGTTAGTTAAAAACGGTTCGCATGTAGTTATTCCAGCCTTGTTCGTCTTCGGAGATTCCACGGTGGATTCCGGCAACAACAACTACATTAACACTCCCTTCAAGAGCGACTTTCCTCCTTACGGCAAGGACTTTCCCGACCATGTCCCCACCGGAAGATTCACTAACGGCCGTCTCGTCACTGATTTCATCTGTAAGTCTCGTTTAATGCTTACAATATATATATATATATATATATATATGCATATATTTCATGCTTCAATATAATACGTTGTTTGAGTATACAGTATCGTATGCTTTGGGCAAAGGGAATAATGTACCGGCGTATTTGGACCCATCGGTCACCCTCGAGGATATGATCGCCGGAGTTTGCTTTGCTTCTGCCCTAAGTGGCCACGACCCCCTCACTGCTGGAATAAGCGTATGCAAATATATATATATATATATATATATATATGAATGCATGCATGGGAATATTATATATGCAATGTGATATAATAATTGATTCAATGGGGTTTGTTTTTAATTCAGGGTGTAATTTCAATGGAGAAGCAGCTTGAATATTTCAAAGAATACAAAGCAAGGATGGAAGAGTCGATTGGGAAAGAGAGGAGCAAAAGCTTGGTAAGAAACGCAGTGTTCCTCATTAGCGCTGGAACGAATGACTTCATCTTCAACTATTACGGCGTCGTACCACTTCGAAGGCAGACCTACGCCATTTCTGATTACCACAAGTTCTTAATACAGCGTGCTCTACAATTCTTACAGGTCTCTCTCTCTCTCTCTCTCAACTTTAATATTTAATACTATTTATTCGAACAGATAATTTTGTTATAAATTGGTGTGTGGTCATAACAACACAACGTGCACCACACAAGAAGTTATGGGTTTATGGTTGCCTGAATTTAATTAATATTAGGAGTGGAGAACTTTTGTTTACACTTTTTATGACAACAATGAATAAATGACTATATCTATCTGTTTCTTATTTATGAGGCGGGACCTATTCTTGGTGTTTGAATAGAAATAGTTAGAAGTCCAAAGGGATATATATGTGGAGTGGTCGGAATACTTTATTCTCTCAAAGAGATTATGGTATTCCACATTTGATATTGCTTGAGATCGCTGTTTATGTAGAATTGGGACGTGATAAATGAGTCATTAGGATTCGTTTGTTAAAAGTCGGAGTAGATTCAATTCACACTAACTTTAGTGGAATGTAGGAAATAGAGTGGCCATAGCTTTACACAAAACGAAAATAATTGAACTAGTTAAACGAACTCCAAGTAAAAAGAATACCATAAGGAGGGATAAAATTCAAAATGGTCCCCGGTGTTTACCCTATGGACCAATTTGGTCCCCGATGTTTCGCCTGAACCAATTTAGTCCCCGATGTTGTGGATTTTGGACTAATTTGGTACTTTTGTCATGATTAACGTCATTTTTAGCGGGAATTCCGCACGTGCCCCTCACTAAATCACGTATGGATCGAATTTTGGAATATTTGCAATATTTGGGAGGTTCGTACTGTTTTCTACTACTGTTAATGAAGCCCGGCGAAACAGACGATTTATAGCTCATGTTCGAATTTCGGAGGAGAAATTTTTAGTTTTGTGCCCTAATTTCAGTAACCATTTCAATTTTATCGATATTGTGGAGCGCGTGCGAAATTCTTGCTAAAATTGATGTTTATCGTGATGGAAGGACAAAATTGGTACAAAATTGACAACATCGGGGGCTAAATTGGTTCATGCGAAACATCGGGGACTAAATTGGTTCATATGATAAACATCGAGGATCATTTTAGGTTTTATCCCATATGGTAATAATAAGTTTGTGTTGCAATTAAATAATAATTAGGACAATGTAGGATAATAAAACACAAAATATTCACGACTCTATAAAAACAAACACACTCTAATACAATATTTAATCGGAGTTTTCCATATAAATAAATCAGATTGGCATTAGGGTTAGGGGTAGTGGAATAGTTGATATAAACTCCAACCATTTTATCATTATCACTACATGAAAATTAGAATACAATAACTAACAACAATAACAATAACAATCCACAGAGCCTAATGGAAGTTGGTGCCAAGAACATAGCTTTCGTGGGGCTACCGCCGATGGGATGCGTCCCACTCGTCATCACACTTTACCCCACCAATGCCCCGTCTCGCCGCGGATGCATAGAGTCGCTGTCCGCCCAAGCGCGAGACTACAATCGCATTCTCCAAAGGAGGTTAGCGTCTCTGCAGAAGCGAAGCCCCGCCGGCACCAAAATCATCTACGCCGACATATACAAACCGCTGGACGATATAATCAAGAACCCGCGACACTTTGGTAATAAAAGCAAACTCATTTTTATTATATATTTACTAATTTCTGCAAAGGGATTAAAGACTGTATTAAACCGCAGGCTTCGAAAGGATTAACAGAGGCTGCTGTGGGAGTGGATTAGTAGAGGCTTCGTTCCTCTGCAATCCACACACTGATGTGTGCTCTGATGATACTAAGTATGTGTTTTGGGACTCCGTACACCCAACCGAAGCTACGTACTATAAGATTTTCGAGTATGTTCGTCCCATCATCGATCTTTTCTTGAAATAAGATTCGCCTTCGAACTCATAGTTATATATCCATCGTTGATCTCTTCGATTATCCTTAAAATATATGTAATGAGGAATCTTCGATTATCCTTAAAATATATGTAATGAGGAATCAGTTTCAATCGTTCGATGTCTGGCCAAGTTATACATAACGTGAAGTTTCCATGCATGTCTATAATATCATGCAGTGAAGGGCTTGCGATCCTCTATTTCAGTTTTAATATTTAACTTCGTATTCCAACCTACGAAAATCATTACACCTTCCTCCGTCCACTGTTAAAACACTCGTACACATCATTACACTCATGGATATCATTATACCAGTTGTTTAAATAAAAAAAAAGATATTAATGGATGTAATGATATTTACGGGTGTTTTAACACTGGACGGAGGAAGGTGTAACGATTTTCATATGTTGTAATATGAATTGGAATACAAAATTTGGAATAAAGGATCCCAACCGTAGTAAAGTTTCATTGATATTATTGTCCTAAAAACAAGTTTTAATCTTTTTCTTCTTTTTCTTTAGTCTATGAATTCGTCGGAGTCTATTTATTATTACACAGCAGTTTCTTTAGATCACGCACTCAGAGGAAACTTCGGATCTAGTTGTTCTTTGTCAAATTATAGTTAATTAATTCCTACGTTTCAACGGTAGGTTACGTGCCCAAATGCCAAGGTGTAGCTGTCGCCTTTCGTTGAATTGAACGTAAAACTCCATGGCTTGTTATTAGGCCACATATCTTTTTTTTTTTTTTTTCCCGAAGTATCTCCACTCGACCTGGCTATGGGTTAGCCCCTAATATCGGCCTGGGCTTTGCGCCACACAGACCGGGCGGAGGCTTAATTGCGCCACACACTCTAGTAGTAAAACTAATCCCTGAGGTCAGATGAATACGTCCCAAATTGGGGTCAAATCCACAACGATAGCATTAGGAAATAAATCTCATGGGAACTACTCAAGGAATTATGGGAGGAAAGATTCGATGCTACGACCTAACCCACAAATCTTTAAATTGGCTATTAGGCCACATCTTCGACTATTCTGTTTTTGCTATTTTATACTTCTTAAATAATTGTTTTTTATATGATCTATAGGGAATCTAAGTTAGCGCGTATTATTTACAAGTTGCATTATATCAAATGAGATGGTCAAGGTCAATAATATCTTTGATAACATATTTTAATCATTTATCCATGACAAGATATTCATATTCAAGTAAATGAGTCTCCTATCAATATGGTGCCCATTGATAATTACTTATTTTTATGATAAAAATTTAAGATTGATTCAACTTTTTTTTTTTTTTTCGTTCACTAACGTATCAATCGTGCATGAGCAGACTAGTCAATTCGAAAATATGAATATATATATATATATATATAAATAAATAAATTAACATCCCAATATTATGTTCCATTTGACACGGAAATATATATGAACACATACAATGACTGCTATTGTTTGACGTACTATTTCAACTTCAACATATTACATATAATTGTCAACCGAATGCTTGTCATGAATGTGAATTAATCTTTGGTTAAATTTTGTTTCAGCCCTCTCAGAATATAAATTTAGTATTCAGGCCCTATAAGGAAATTAATTAGTTGTAAGGACCCGATTTTTATATTAACACTTTATTGTACGACAATAACAATACATTGTAAGTTTGTAACACAAAAAGTATGTCTGATACCTCTTCAATAACACTTTATAATACTTTTATAAGTTTAGATCATTATTCCTAAATTTTACAGAAATTGAATCCTTAGAAAAAAAAAAAAAATTCTGACATAATCTGAACACTATTTTAAAATTATTAAGGGCACGAAACCTAATTAACCCTTAATCTCTTTCCATTCAAAGAAAGTGCGTAGTCATCATGGCTGCTTTTATGTATTGTATTTCACCTCCGGCGGCTAATTTAAAAGAGTATATATATAATATCCATCCGAATTGTTGCATAGAGCAAGCATGTCTACACATGGGGAGTTGGTAGCTTCCAAGCTCATTTCCTTACTTTAAGCCCCACAAAACTCAATCTCCAAAACATCTTCATCTCTCTCTCTCTATCTCTCTATATTATATATATATATATATGTATGTAGACATAACTCTACAATATCTTGAATATTGAATAAAGATGAACAATATCAAACTCGCCATAATTTCTTTTCTCTTGCTCCTCCTAAGCTGCGCAGCTTACAGCCGTTCGATCAAGGACGATGCAACTCTATCATCATCGTCGTCGTCGTCTTCCTCATCGGCTTTTCTTGAATGGAGAGCACTGAGTAAGACAGAGACTTGCGAGCCGACGTACGGCATCTTGCCGTGCTCATCCAACGGCTGGGGGCTTCTGTTTCTGATCGTCGTGTACGAAATACTCCTCTCCTTCGGAGGAAAGTATGTCGGAATGGGGTCTGAGCTTTTCTTCGAGATCATCGGCCCTGGAATCTTCGGAGGAAGCTTGTTTCAGATTCTTGGCACAATCCCACAAATCGTCCTTGTTCTTGGTAATTATTAAACTTATTTTTTTATTTTTTATTTTTAATTCTTCTGCTGCTTTTTCTTTTTGTCCGAGATATTTTTTTCCCACAAAGACAAGACCTACTTACGTTTAGTTTGTTTCGAGTTTGACTTGTCTTATCATAAACAGTTAAACTGAAATTTGTTTAGATTAGTTTTAATAATCTGCGTGTTTAGAGATTATTAATCTTAATACTTAGTCAATGCTTTTGGGCCCACAAGAAACATAATTACAATTAATAATGACCATAAATATTTAGCACGTTAGTGGAAATAAGGCATTTGAAAACGTATGCAACTTTTAATATTTTTAGCTGGAGGTCACTTTCAATTTCAGCTTTAAATTGTTAATAATTATAGTTTGTATCGATTTAGGACAGCGCAATGATTTGTATGAGGTTTAGAATTGAAATTGAATTTAGTCGAAATAGTAATAATAGGTTAACTTTGGGGTAATGAAAAGTAAAAGAGTCATAGCGGAATATATCTATGATAGATAGAAAATGACAGTCATTGTCAATGTCCTCGGATTATAATATTAGAAGATAACCCAAAAAAAATTAAGGAAAAAAAAGTAGCATTTTTTTTTTCTTGAAGGAGACGATATTTTCAATGATTATCTTCCCAATATAAAACGCCAAAATATTTGTAAGCATCACTGCATGGAACCAAACGCAAGGCACCACTATAGGTTGTCAACTAGCCAAATGAATAATCCAATTATCCAAAGCAAATTGCACAAGCCAGACAAATACTATTATTCACTACACTATGCTCCAAGGATTAAATGAAATCGACAGCCAAGAGCATAGTAGTATATTCAATGATTTCATGCATATATAACTTGTATATTATTACAATCAATGCAAATAACTTCATTTACATGTTTTTTTTTTCCGAAACAAATTTAAAGTATCCGCCCTTTCGGGCTCACGCGAGGCGGCTCAACAGCGAGCCACGCTCGGGATGGGTTTGGTGGCTGGAACCACGGTGATGCTTCTAACGTTGATATGGGGAACATCAGTCATCCTCGGAAGCTACAACCTTTCCGAGGCTGTCATAGCCGATGCGAGTGGAAGCCAAAAAAGCGCTTCCAAGACAGGTGGTTTATAATTAGTATTTTTTTTCCGTCGAATTATTCGAAAAATACGATTATCATATTCGTACGAGCGATCATATATGCACTTCTGCTTCGTCAGGGTACGGCGTTGTGACGGACGTGGAGACCAGCTACATCGCACGCATAATGCTCGTCACGTTGATCCCATTTCTCTTCATTCTTATGGCGAATGCTTTCAGTGCTTCGTCCGCGAGAAGAGTCATCATACTGGCTGCTCTCATTTTCACGTTCTTGCTGCTGTTCGCTTATATATTCTACCAGGTGATAATGATAGTACTACTACTTGTTAAATGATCACCCCACCTAAGAGTTTAACCTTGTAGATAGCGTATCATATTTATTTTTTTTATTTGATATATTATATGTCCAAACATGTCATTCACCTTTAGGCTGATTTCTTTCTTATCTATCCTTAAACGTATAATTATTTTAAGTGAGTGATCGATTTCTTTCTTATCTATATATTAAGTGAGTGATCGTGGGGAAATGTACCCATGATCTTTTTGGCCCGAGCTCTGATACCATATTAAATGATCACTCTACCTAAGTTAAGCTTGCAGGGACTGTATAATACTTAATTTTATATATTACATGTCTTATGTTACTAAGTTCATCTTAGCCTTAACGTTGAATTTTATGTTATATCTTCGGCTCAAAATTTCGACTGTTCTTGCTAATGCAGATATTCCAGCCATGGATTCAGAACAGAAGATTCGAGTATCTGATGAACAAATACGCCAAAGACAAGCTGCTAACCCTCCTGTCCAGAAATGGCAAGCCCGACGCTCGAAAGATTCAAGAGTACTACTGAGTTCATCCTTTTTGTTTCGATAAATAACTCGCAAATTTTATTACGTTTAAACGAGTTTTAACGTCAGCGCCAACTGAAAATTTCAGGCTTTTCGATCGCATCGACAAGGACAAAAGCGGGAAACTATCGGCGGAAGAACTAAGAGTGCTGCTCTTAGGAGTAAGGATCGACGATGATAATCTGACGACCGACAGAGATGTAGAGAACGTCCTGGCATCGTTCGATGCCTCGGGAGACGGGCGTATAGGCCGGGACGAGTTCGTCAGAGGCATGCAAGACTTAGTGACCAATCTCTCCGACCAAGATCCCGACCGCCTAAAAAAGAATCCCCCCGTCGCTTCTCAAGTAAAATAACACAAGCAATTCTTCATTACATCTATGATAGTCCTGTAATAACTAACGTACGACTGAACCGCAGAACTCGGACGACGCAGCAAGGCAAGGGCTCTTGGCCAGGAGCAAAGTCGTGGCCCCGAGCATGAAGAGCAGGGCTACGAACTCTTGGAAGAATTACCTTAGGGCGTCGTTTTTCGTTATAGTGGGCACTCTCATGCTGTGCCTATTGGGCCAGCCTTTGATCAACAGCGTTGTGGCGTTCGCCGAAGCAACGAATCTGTCGTCGTTTGCCGTCTCTTACCTGGCGATACCATTTGCCATGAACTACGGAGCTGCAGTTCAGTCGATAGCTGCTGCCAGACAGAAGACGCAGAAATCCATCTCTCTGACTCTATCCGCGGTATGCCATAATATATAATATATATATATATATATATATATATATATTTCAGATTCTTCGTATAACTTTTACGAAGTTCGCTTTTCGTCTTTTTAACTTGTTTCCCTATTAAAAAAAGGGTCTAATATGTTTATACCATTTATCTTATATACTTCTTTTCGTAATTTTCCGGCCATTTATCATGAATAGTCCTTTTGCATTATGCAAGCCTGAAAAATCACAAAAAAAAAAAGTTATTTATGGTAAATAATGTAAACTAGTTTTGAACATGGATAAGTTAGAAGACGAAAAGTGAATTCCGTGAACGTTATAGGATTAATAATTAAATTTACTCCACATATTCGGCTCATTTTTATTTTTTTATTTATTTTTTGATTCTGCAGCTTTATACGGGAGTGTACATGAACAATGTTATAGGGCTGATAGTGTTCTTGGCGCCAGTTTACGCGCTGAATCTATCCGCGAATGTATTCGCGGAGACTTTGGTCGTTCTGGTGATTTGCGTCGTCATGACCGTGCTGGCGAGCGTCCGCACGGTCTACGCTCGTTGGACGGGCTATCTCGTGCTTCTTCTGTACCCGATATCTCTCGCGCTGATATATTTAGTCACCACCGTTCTCGGATTGCCGTAGAGGGACTCCTCGGGCGCCACTCTTTTTTATTTCTTGTACTGTAGTAAATTGTGTGTACAACAAACTCTTGTATTAAATTGCTTGTAAGTCCTAGTTTTTTATATAGCAGGTTGTTGGAAACAAAGCATATAAAATTATAATATGATCGGTTTACTTTTCCACGAGGTTTAAGATTTTAGGTGAATTGATCATCCAACATGGTATTAGAGCCAATGCTAAGAGTGATCATGAGTACAAATCATTGCGACCACCCATAAAATAAATTACACGTGTAAGGTTAGATAAGAAAGAAATCAGCCTAGACGTGAGGAAACGTATTGAAAATAAACTATATTAAATTAGAATATCATACGCTTTATTTAGATTTACTTAAACTTTTATGTGAAATGATCAGTCAAAAACTAATTAATTGTTGTATGTGAATTTCGTGTCTTTGGTAGGTATTTGCATACATCTTATACTTTCCCATCAGCCTCACACTCTAACGAAGGTCCGAGGTAAGTTCTAGAGCTTTTATTTTTAACCTAATTCAGACATTTGGGTAATTAACAACAACCATCTCACATACACTCTTCTTACCATGAAACGATTAGGGTAACTAAGCTTGGTCATAGTTTCTAACGCCCATTCATTTCTTTACGTATTATTCTATACACCAAGCCCTTGTGATCACGTTGCTATATATATATATATATATATTTATTTATTTAAAACCCATGATTAGGTAGAATTAATGACGCAGGATTATTATAATAATATTTGACGATAAGGACAATGGGCATTCCACGCAAGAACAGTTGTAATTATATGTGCCTTTTCTTTATGTCCACTTTGTAGTATATAGTATATTTCTATTGTAATCAATTCTCCATTAGGTACAGGTCACAACTGATGTTTTATTATTTATTACAAAGTTTACATTAATAAAATCTTCGATCACATGTAACTACCATGCTAACAGCTTTTCTTGATCATTTAAATAAGTTTTTTTTTTTTTTTTTTGTCCATTAGATCGTTCACATTTTAACAAACCAAGTATTATACTCGCAAGTTGTCTGAAACACAGCTCTCAAGCAGACAGTAAAGTTATAGTATAAATTAGTCCACCATTGTCTCCATGGCAAGCATCCCATAAAAGTCAAATCAACATTTTCCCTTCTTCTCTCCATCGCCAATGTCTTCCACAGCTTTTTTCTTCGTTTTGCTGCTCTTCTCATTCGCCGCCAGCGTGCAAAGCCGCATACTCCAGCTCAACTCTTTCGACGGCCACGATTTGATCTCAGACGGGGTTCATGATCGCCGCTATTCGAACGAAACTTATGTCCCCGCCAAATCCTCAGTAGGCCCGAGCAACTGCGACCACCAATATGGCTTCTTGCCCTGCGCAGAAAATGTGCCCGGCTATATCTTCAACATCGCGGTTTATCAGGGCCTTCTTATAGTCGGCGAACAGCTAATCGGAAGTGGAAGTAAAGTTCTATTCAGTATTATCGGAGTTGGGAAGATCGGCGGTATTATTTTTCGAATCCTCATGTCGTTGCCAAACATGATGCTTATGATCAGTAAGTAGAATGCATTTTTATTTCAAGTGTTTGTTGTTTGTCTATTTTAGTTCTTGAAGAATTAGTTCTGCTGCTTTTATTACAGTCTCGGGGATTTTCAGCAGCAAAAAAGACGCCCAGTCCACGGTCTCGCTCGGCGTCGGTATATACGCGGGAATGACGGTGTTTAGCCTCACTCTTCAGTGGGGTTTGTGCGTTATATACGGTAGGCGAGACTTGAAGCAGAAGAAGTCGAGCCAAGCCTCTCCACGAGATTCTAATTGCCTGCCTAATGTCAAGGATAAATTAGTGATATTGAAAGGTAAGCTGACAGAATTGTTATGAGGCGTTTAAAAGGAACGACGATGATGATGATGATTGGGTTCGAATGTTTCTGCAGAAACTGGCGTCACCATTGACGAACAGACCAACGACGCAGCTCGGATTATGCTTCTGTCTTTGATTCCTTACATATTCGTGCAGTTAGGCAAGGTGTTCGTCAAGACAAGAAGCGGGGATCATGTCTTAATCCCGATAACCCTAGTCGTTTCGTCCTTGTCCTTACTTGCGTACTTCGGCTATCAGGTGAGATTTGGTCTCATACGTCTCGACTTGTCCCTTTTTTTTTTCGTATTGTTTTCGTCTCTAATGTTAATGACATTCTTTTGGCTGCAGATTTTGAACCCTTTGGTGCAGCAGAGGAGTTTGGATTACTCCAAGTACGAAATCGTCCGAAAAGGTTTCCTAAAGCACATCGCAAAGCAGGGAGAGTTAGTTGACGAACACGGAAAACTCAACACGGGCGTCGTAAAAAAGTAAGAGAAAAAAAATCCGACCAACTATTCGTGCGCTTGATGTAATAAACATTTGGGCATATGACAAATGTCATGCATCGACTTTATGTGCGCAGATTATTCGATCAAACGGATAAAGATGACGACCAGAGTATCACGAAGAAAGAAATGGAGGATTTGGTGGTCAAGATTTTTACAAGCGGGGAAGGAAACGTCGACAGTCTGTACGCCGTCTCGGAAATAATGAACAAGTTCGATAAGGGCGGCGACGGTAATATCAGCGAGCGCGAGCTAATCAATGGCATCCAAGAATTTATAGCGGAAAACGACGCATCCTCTAGCGGAATTAATGAAATTCAAGAGGCAAGCAAGCAAACCTTTTTTTTTTTAATTGAATGAAACCACATTCTTGCATCTAAATTGAATGTAATAACTGATTATGTGTAATGATCCGCAGGTTTTGCAGATATTCAAGCAGAAAAAAGGCGCCGAAGATCCACAAGTGATCGATCGAATAATGTCCAAGATCATGAAACATGCCCAAATCCAATTATTGAAAGGCCAATCGCTTATCACAGAAGACGGAAAACCAAATGTCGAGCGCATTCAGACGTAAAAATACAAAAAAAAAAAATTTCATTTTATGTAGGTAAGTTACCTTCTGAGTTACCCTGCTTATGTCTGGTTTCTTTGCTTGATTTTCCAGCCTCTTCAATCAGTTCGACTCTGATGGAAATAAATCAATATCAAAGTCCGAACTCGAACAGTTGGTCGGAGCTGTCAACTTTGGGACTTTCCAGATGAAAAGCGAAGACATCGCAGAAGCACTGTTCAAAGATTTCGATAAGGACAATAGCAATTCCATCGAGAAGCAAGAATTTATTACGGCAATGTCTGAACGACTGAACAAGGCCGTTGGAGTAGCTAACACCAAAGATACAACAAAAGTCATAGATCAATATGACAAGGTAAATTCATATCCATATATCACTTTCAAAGCCTCAGAAAAAATATCAAATTTTAAGACAAACTATTCGCATTATTCTGCAGATTGTGTGGAAACAAGAGGTTCACGACAACGTAGCACTGTTCAAATCTATACTCCGAGTGTTACTAGGCATTGTGATTCTTACATTCCTGGGAGGGCCACTCATGAACAGCATACTTCAGTTATCCTACGCCTTTAACTTACCGTCTTTCTCAATCTCATTCGTGGTCGTACCTTTTGCTATGAATGCGAGAGCCACTTTAGCAGCGATCTCCCCAGCTAGTCAGAAGAGTGAAAAAAGTGCTTCTTTGACTTTTTCGGAGGTACTAAATGATCTCTCTTCATCCTGTTGATCTGAGACAAATATTTAGAAAAAAAAAAACATGATGGAATTAATGTTTTAATCGACAGATTTACGGTGGAGTAATCATGAATAACATTGCGGGGCTGACAACGTTGTTGGCAATAGTACTGGCAAAGGACTTGACTTGGGATTTCTCAGCAGAAGTGCTCGTAATCTTTTTCGTCTGTGCCATAATAGGCCTTCTGGCATATTCGGTTGGCACTTATCATCTTTGGACTTGTTTGCTGGCGTTTTCACTCTACCCATTCTCTCTGGGATTGTTTTACTTTGTTCAAGTCTTCTTAAAATGGAACTAAGACAGACCTTTGTAAGAAAAGAAAAAAATGTCTCTGTATTTTGTGGAAAGCCATTGAGTGGTATGATAATGAAAGCACCCTATGATCGTTTCTTCACATGATTGAATTTCAAGAACATATGATATCAATTAAGAGGGTAGAACACGAAAAGAATTTAAACTTTGGGATGCTGCTCAAGAAATGCAGGCTGTCTCTGATAAACAATAGAAGCTGTTCTAATCAAACTCCAGCAGTTAAACCCCATATCACATACTTCTTACCGTTCGTTTGGTATTCGAAGAAATGGACTATATGCTTGTGTCCCAACCACTCTGTTTCTTCAGATCTTCGGTTTTCATCCTGCAAAAAAGTAATTTAATTGTATCAAGAATACATCTATTTGTAGCAGCTCTACTTATCCAAAAGGAAATGAAGTCGGCTAAGACCTTGAGAAACATCTCCAATGGAGCATCAAACACAGCTTCTACTTCAGATGGATTAGGACAAGGAATGAAGTCTTTCTTGTTCGAAAGTATCCCAATAACTGGAATCACTTGGAGGAGATGCTGCACACACACACACACACACACACACACACACTTATATATGCAAACCACATATCAATGCTGAATAAATATGTTTATGCTGCGCAATATGAAAAGATAGGTGAATACATATAGACAACCTTTGACAAAAATGGTTCGAGGCAGGTTACAATATTTACTAGAAATGGTTCTAGCCCAATCTCCTCCTTGGCTTCTCTCGTCGCTGTCTCAGCATCGTTAGCATCGGTCTCATCTGCTTTACCTCCGGGCAGTGAAACTTCACCTGTCTTCAAAAGAATGCATCACTCTAATGTAATAAGATTTGACGGAAACCTAAGTATGTGTAAAGCCATAATTTTTAAGCCAACTAATTCAACTATCATCAATTCGATTAACAATTGAAGCAAACCATATAAATTTCTCAGAATCTTTCTTGATCACATATATCTATATTATGGCCCAAAAAGCCTCTAATTTCCACCACCACACTATGAAATGAAATCCCATAGACAAACAAAACCAATTCCACAAGATGTAGCTAGCAATAGAATAATCCGATCAAAACCAACCTGAATGAGTAGACAATCTCGACGATCTCTGGGTCAGAATAACCCTGAGCTCCCCATCATCCCCTTCAAAGAGGCAAACGAGCACTGCAGCTCTTTTGGGACTGATCCTCCGTCGTTGGTCCGCCGCAGAAGTTGCAGACTCGGGGAAGCCCAATTGAGACGCCACTTTCCTCGTACTCTCGTCTTCCACGTCATCATCACCATCATACTCGTCCTCTGGTGGTGGTATGTAAGAGCGAAGCTGACGGGCCAACACCATCAGTCTGTTGGACGGCCTACGATTCTTGAGAGAGTCCATCGTGATAGCGAAATTTTTTCGATGCTAAGATGCGTAGAGAGGACGCCAACTGAGTGGGCTTGAGATTCTTCCGAGCAGTGGGAGCATCTGAGAAGATTTGGGTTTTTACTGTATAGGTCGATTTGGACGCATAGCCATGGCCAACAATGATGTTGCAATTTTAACGTTTTTTATTTTTATTTTTATTTTTTCGGTTATGTATGTATCTCCACACAAAGTCACCGTAGTCTCCACATTCCGACTAGGTTTTGTATGAATTGAATTCGAACCTTATCGTCGGCTATGGATCGTCCCCATACTCCGACTACCTTAGGTCTGAATCGAATCCGAACCTTATCGTCGGCTATGTGATGACCACGACTTCCAGCGGAACTATTCATCCCTGATCCATGAGACCTACTCCAAGATCTCACAAACATCGATAGACAGGGTCCATAGAGGATTCGAATCCCCACATCGATAGTCAGGGTCCATAGAGGATTCGAATCCCCACACTCCGATTAGGTTTGGTCTGAATCGAGTCTGAACCTCATCATCAGCTATGGAACGACCACAGCTTTAAGCGGGACTAATCCTCCCTGTTCCATGAGACTCATCCCAAGATTCCACAAACAACGATAATCAAGGTTCCTAGAAGATTCGAACCCCTGATCTTCCGTTTGAAAGGTTAGGAACCAAATCGCTAGACCAAGCCATTGGGAATAGTTTTAACGGTGTTGTTGATCTAATCTAAATGCTCAATAATTATTATTTTATGAATCATCGTTTGGTTTATTTACCAAATTCAAGTTAACAATTATTCCAATTGATAAATTATAGTGAAATATCATTTCTCTCTAAATACTTCCTTCAAATAGGGTGTTGTGTAACCATAGGTTTGTAAAAGAAAAACAGTTCAATCTTGAACCGTCCGTTTGAATCGTAACCGTCGGTTCAAAATCGTAACCGTAACCATCCTCTAGACGATTCGTCTATGGTTTGGTCATTTCGAATCGTCGATCAATGATTTAGTTAATCGTGGTCAACAGTTAAGAACAAAACTGAAACTGTAACCATGATTTTAACGATTTTCTCGAATCGTTAAACACTCCTATATGTGGGTGAGTTTTCTTAAGGCTGCATTTGGTATGCGGAATACATTAAGGAAAATAAAAGGAAATATGTAGAGATACAACGGTCGATGCGCTAACTTATTTTTCCGCCTTGCTTTCCACACACGAATTTCGCATACCGCACCCTAAGTAAAAGAAGGAAGAAAGTGAAATGTATTATAAATTTGAGTTTAATAGCAATTATTATAGAGTCTGTTTGGTTGGAATGATGAGATTAGATGAATTAGTTTTATTTGAGTTTAGATAATAAGAGATGTATTTTGTGTATGTTTGATTGATGTGCTTAAATAATGTCTTATTTTTTTAGATAAGTTTAAATTGTATTAAATTTAATTACAATCTTATCATTATTTTACATTTTAAAATTTTATTTAAAAAGGGAAAATTTGTCCAAAAAAAAATATTAAATAAAATGTATGAGAAATCCATGCCTTATTGGGGTATTAATAGAATATTAAATCATACAATTAAAAGATCCTTCCGATCAAACACTACTCTTTGAATTTAGTATTCTATCTTTTGTTTATTTGTTTTTTGCTCTTTTATATCAGTGTATCATTGTAATCAAATATATCTTTTTTCCCCTATTTAACCTCTAAAATAATTATTATTGTTTTTTCATTTATGATGCGGTTTTCGAAGAATAAGAAGATACAATATGAGATAAAAAATTACATTATTTTAAAGTATAATTCCTATGAACAACAATTTAATTTAGGAAAAGGTTTACTAAAAAGTTGGACAAAAGTGCTGACAAACAGCCTCAGTGATGTAACAATTCTCCTCCCACGGACAACACCAGCAATATTCATGACACTCACCTTTTTTACGAAAGCAAGTAAATGGATCAAATTCATCACCATTAACATATTCTTTTCTTCCTAAATTGTTCTTCAACTCATCAATTCCATAGCCTGTAAATCAAATATACATATACATATAACAATATTTATTAATTAATTAAGACATTTGGACAAAAAAAGAAAAATTAAAAAGTAGTGGTCACTTACATTCATGAGAATACAACAATACAGCAAGGCAAAGGGTTAAGAAAACAAGAGAATAATAGGGTGATTTAAGAATAGTAGCCATTGTTAAATTTTTCTTTTGTTAAGTTCGATATAACGTTGTTACATACGATCTATATAGGGTCGTAAAAGCTCCACCACGTCTTTGTGATGAAATATGATAGTCAATAGTCATGCAATCTTTGTAATTCAGTGTAATCTTAAAACAAAATACTAAGCATCTTTTCTTTATTGCATTTTCATCATTTGCTTATCTCTATAGGGTCAATCAATGGTCATGATGCAATCTTGTAACAATAATATTGGTCCTTTCAAATACTAGAACTCGGTCAATGGTCATGGAATGCAATTTATCTGTCATTAAAAAATATTCTTGTAATCTCCTTTGATCTTCTATTATTTCTTTTACTACTTTTTATTTTATTATTATTTTTTTTTATCGTTAATTTATTTTTAATTCGGCAACACTGGCCTTTTGGACCAAGTAAATCCTCGAGCTGTTTTATTTTATTATTATTGTTTTTTATCGTTACCTTTTCTTTTTTTTTTTTTTATCCCCATGTTGTTTTGGACCAAATAAATCTTGGAGCCAGTGAGACTCGAACCTGAGACCTCATCTCACTTCAAAGACCTTGAGAACCTCAACCTGAAAACTAGACTTACTATTTTGTAATTTGGAATGCGTTACTCTTTTTCAAATTTATAAAAACAATGAAAATCAAACTCAAATCATTAATATTTTCAAATAATTAGGATGGAAGGAGGAGGAAGGTGATAATGTCTAAATGATATATAAATTGGGCATAAAAAAAAAAATATTCTACAATAAAATATCTCCGAAATGGACAAGAATGTGACAGTGTCTAAATCATATATAAATTGGACAACACGTTCTGAGGTAAATTGTCTCCAAAATGATCAGCACGAAGGTTAAGACGTGAAGAATTCTTCAATTTCCTTAAAAAAACTTCTTCCAAACAATCATGTTAATACGAGCTAGAGAAACGAAGGAGTAATCAACCGTAACTATTAAATATATACATAAATTGTGTTTTCGCACTTAATTCATATAATCTCATTGAAGAGTCACAAACTCAAAAACTCATTTCCATTAGTTGCAAATTCAGGACTCACAAAGTCAAAAACTCATTTCAATAGTTACAAATTCAAGAGTAATATTCATACTCATTCACGAGTCATATAGTCAAATCATATTCATGTATTTGTATTTATGCATTATTGGATATGATTTAATAATATTATATGTATCTAACATTTTCGAGTAATTACCAAATAAGAGACGCCATTTAACGGTGAGCATATTGTCTCTTCATTTGCCGTTCCAAGGAATGTTCTGTTTCAACGACTTCGATTTGGACCCAAATCATATCACATTTTTTATAATAATTCGATGACTCAATTCCATACAATATTACCAAATAAAATCGTATCAAACCAATAATTCATAAATAATCAACTATCCGTCCTAGCTTACATATTTGCTTGATTGAATTAAGCATCTATGAAGACTATATCAGCACGTAAAAGCTAATAAATCTATGGCTGCAATGCATGACAGTTGCTTTTGCAATGCACTAACATATATGATGAATGATGACGACGACATACACAGCAAGCGCACTAATTGTCTTAGATGTTAAACTTCCTCCATATATATTCATGTAATAACTCATTATTTTCGCTCAGTTTAGTGATTGATATAATATATAATTATGGCGACTAAGATTGTATGTGCTGTAGAAGCAGCAATAGTATTCATTCTGCTTCTGCCGTCACCATCGTTGTCATTGTCATCATCATCCTTCAAATCCATCATCAGCTTCGGCGATTCTCTAGCAGACACGGGAAATCTCATCCTTATAAATTCTTCAGACGATCCGCCCAAGTGCGGCAAACCGCCCTATGGCGAGACGTTCTTTCATCGCCCAACCGGACGATCAACTGACGGCCGTCTCGTCATCGACTTTATGGGTTTGGTCGTTCGCTTATTTAGTAGTAGTAAAATAAATACGGCGATTATCCCCATTTTTTTATTTCGCTGTTGATGGAATTTGTAGCCGAGATGTTGGGTCTTCCCTATGTGAAGCCTTATCTTGGTGGCGACAAAGAGAATAATTTCAGCGGCGGAGTTAACTTTGCCGTTGGCGGAGGTAAGGCGCTTGATGGTAAGAATGGTTCTCTTGGAACGCAGTTCAAATGGTTCAAGAACTTCTACGCCGCGCTTTCCGGTAATAACTCGCGATCAAAATTATCATTCACTACTCCTTTACATAATATCTCTTAGTGGGAATATTTAGTCGGACGTGGGAAATTTTTCCGACTAACTATCTCTTTGTGGGGATTATTAGTCGGAAGGATCATTTTTTTTGTATTTAAAAAAAAATTAACGTATATTTTATTTCTAACAGCGTTCGTCCCTAACAACAGATGGCAAGGGATTCCTCCGAAGTTCTCTCGTCATAATGGGAGAGATCGGCGGAAATGATTATAATGATCCAATCAGCCATAATACAAGTGTAGCGGATATCAAGCTAATCGTACCAAGAGTCGTCAATATCATCGGTGCAACCATTGAAGTAAATCGACTTAAACAAACTTTTTTCCGTTTCCCCCCGTTTTTTTTGGATCAGCGCAGTAGCCTGCATACCACGCCAATAGGATTCAACCACAGTAGTCTCTACAAGATATTTAACGTTTGTCATGTATCGCTTTCTTTTAACAGGAAATAATCGAGTACGGCGCCGAGACGATTTTAGTCCCCAACATCGTACCGATTGGCTGCTTGCCATTTATGCTTAAAAAATTTAAGTCTTCCGACGAAAAATACTACGAGCCCGAAACTGGCTGCATCATATGGTTGAACGATTTCACCAAGTACCACAACGAACTTCTCCTCAAGAAACTACGCCAATTAAGAGATCTTCACCCCAGCGTAAAAATAATCCATGCGGATTATTACAACGCTGCGGCGCGCATCTACCGTTCCCCGGATGAATTCGGTAATATCTTAGTGTTTCGAATAATTCAATATATGTGTAGCTAATAAGTAATCGACTTAAATATATATTATGATATGCAGGATTTCCTAAAGAGAATATTCTTAAAGCATGCTGCGGCGCTGGAGGCGCTTACAATATCAATATAGCCTGCGGCCGTTTAGGAGCGAAAATCTGCGACGATCCGTCGTTGTTTGCTATATGGGACGTTATTCATTTTACGGAGGCGTTTTACGAACGGATCGCACAAGGCCTATTTGATGGACCGTATACAGCGCCTCAGTTAAAGTTGAAATGTTCGGCCTCTTCTAAATCGACGTGATATTAGTTAATCAGTCGCGTTAACGTATGACCCGCGATTTATATGAATAAAGATTTTATCTAGCCCTAAGTTTGGTCTTAGTTGTTGATCTAAATGGTCAATTTAATCACGCAAATGTATACGCCTAAGATGCATTCGTCGAGTGATCGTTGAAATAAAACGTCGACGGAACTATAAGGTCGAAGATGCTTAAGTTCAACACCAACGGCCGAAATCAAAAGAGAAGAAACCCTTATTATAAACACTTAAATTCAACTTATGTCGATAACATAGCGAAGCGTCGTCGCTTCACGACGCATCTTACAACGCTCCAATTTTATCTTGCAACACATGAAAGTAAAATCGTAAGAATTAAAAGTTAACAGACAACATTCTTCCGACGATTTATCGTCTCAAAAGTCATGATATCATCATTAAGAGTCCCAAATAGGCCCAAATGCTGCGATTCCTTGCTTCTTGCAAGCATCGACGACGTCCCTACTTCCCTCAGGATTGCTCGTAACTATTACAACCTCGGCTCCAAACCTCTTCGCCGTGTCCACGCTCATCTGAGCCACGTTTGGACGCCCCAGAACCGCCGTGTCATGCACAATAACCTCGTCCTTAGGATGTCCGCTCATCCACGCCTTAATCTCGCCGCCAAAGTTCTGTTCGACGTTCTTCGTCACCCAAAGCAAACAGACCTTAGCCCTACAAGGCTGCAGTAGGAACGAAAGGAACACGCAGATCCCCGAGCCCGTCGCCACCAAAAGAACCCTGTCGTACATGTTGGTCAGGTAGGGCAAACCCGCGAAGTGCACCTTACGAACCCACAGGTGGCTCGGCGGGTTCGAGACTAGGGCTCTCGTGAAGTCACCCACCGCGCCGGCGAGCATCATGTGCTCTTTCTTGTTGTCCGAAATGATCCCAAAGGCGTGCCATTCGGACAAGGGAAATGGGCTGATCCTTCCCAGTATCCCCGCCTTGATCCCGCCTTCGAACTTGATTATCGAAGCGTGGCCCGAGGAAGAAGAAACCCTAACGGGGACTTTTCTTATGGTCAGCCACGGCAGTAATAGCAGGACGGTGATCCCGAGAGTGAACCAGAACTCTTGGGTTCTCAACAACCTCGATCCGAGGTTGTTCGTGTAAGACTTTGTCTTGGGATCATAAGCCACAGTGAGGGTTATGAAGGCCCAAAGTAGGGCTAACGAGGCCCAGCCCGCGAATCTGTGAGTGCGTTCAAAGACGTTGTGATGAAGGTGACGGACTAGAGGGAAAGCTGCCAGAGAAGAAAGGCAAAGAAGGGCTAAAATGGTCGATGCAACGGCTATAATCTCCGGCGAGGTGTTGTGTCTGTTCTTTAAAGTGAGGACTAATGCATAAACGAGCCACATAACGGACGAAACGCCACATCCACTGTGTATTCCTCCTAGCGATTGGAGCAGCGAAGTGGTCATGGTCTTGAGACTAAGTGGAACCCACGGCCAGCCCAAGACGTTCACCGCCAGCCAAAACACAACCCTTAAGCACGCCTCACTCCGGCAAAGCACCAAAGCGAAGATATTCCCTATGGAAAACAAAGCCGCATGGTTTCTTGCATATGGGAACTTCCTAGTAGCTGCAAGAACCAGCCCAGTAATGTTCAAAACCAAGCAGACGACGAAGAGACGTTTGTAGACTGTGAAGAGGCCTTGGTCAAGAAGTATGACCGATAGCCGTGAGTGTGAGGGAGGCTTGGCACTATTTGGCGCTGGCTTTTCGGTAACTTGTGGAATGAGTAGTGGCTGAGGCAATTTTTCGAGGGATTCTTGGCCTTCTTCGATGCCCGTGTCAGTGACGTCATCGTCGTAATCCTCGTCCTCGTCTTCGACGTCGCAGAAATGGCTGCTCGTGCGGCTCATGGATCTCTGCATGAGATCGGACGAAGATGGCACGATTCTTGAAATGCTGCCGAATGGAAACCATGCCGACCGTCGGCTGCCATTAGGGTTTCGACTAGCGTTTACCGTGGTTGGAAGGGCGAATGGGTCGGAATGGGGTTTGATTTCAAATGCTACGCCTCTGCAGCTTGAGAACCTGCCGATCTTTTTAGGGTTTTCCATGAAGGATTCGAACACGAAAGGCTGAAGTGTAGTAATTAGTTGTAGAGATGAATGAGATGATAAGAGTATTTTTATTTGTTTTGTGACTTGTATTCGGTGAAGAGGGGGACTATTTATAGGCCACTACATTATGGACTTGGAAATTGATTGAATAAATGCTAATTGCGACATTTTTTTTGAGAATTTAATGTTTTTATATTACAACTACATATCATTAATTGACTAGGTCAGTCTTAATTTTGTTGTTTTGTCATTGTAATTGGAATGTTTCTCCTCTAGACTTTCTTCATATCCTACTCGGTCACCATTAGGATGTTGATTTGCTATGCGGAATTTTATGTCACCCCACAATTATATGTAATTTTATCCACCACCATTACATAGATTTATATTTTATTCTTTTTAGATTGATTTCCTGCATACTATGGGGTCCTTGCATGTTTACTAAGATAAAAAGATTGTCAAGATTTATTGAATCAAATCTATTTGACTTAATACACTTCGTTAGGTTATCTATTTTGAACCTCATGTAACTGCTAGAAGGTAGTTATCATTTACGGCCTGTAGTAAAAAAGAAAGTTTTGACATGGTCTAATGCCGTTCATCTTTTTTTTTTAATAAAATCAATGATTATTAAAAATTGTAATAACGCAGAAAGTGTAACGGCATTCATATAAATTTCCAAGCACCCAAACATTAATTTAATGACGTCAACAAAGACAAAACATTAATGTTATTATTCAACTTTTTGGCTTCTTTCCACGTAAGCATATTTGAAATGAACCGTAGAATAAAATATTGTTGCGGTCATTCGGGGGAAGTTTGGAATGTTACATCATTTATGCAGTGCGTGCGAAGCAACATAAGCAAGAATTTCATTGCAATATCGGGCGAAAATATTATTTTATCTTCGACACTATTGGAATTAAAAATATTTGCAAAATTTAAAAAAACGACTGTGCTAAAAGTCAATCAGTCGTGTGAGTAGCGTATGGGAAAAATTATATGCCTCAAATACGTACAAATTATCTCATTTCCTAAGATTTCTCATATTTTTATTTTATTTCTTATACATACAAACATATATATATATATAGTGTGTGTGTATTCACTAGTATATGCTTGGGGTCTACTGACCCCGGCCGCCCTACGATCGAGTATACCTCTTACTAGGGCTGAGCAAATGCGGATATCCGGAATTTCGGACATCCGAAATTCGGATATCCGGATTTTCGGATAGCTAAATATAAATACCGCATCCGATCCGATTTTATTCGGATATCCGAAAATCGGATATCCGAAAATCGGATATCCGGTTTATTCGGATATTTAAAACCGGATATCCACATCCGCTTTTTTAATTTAAAATTAAACTTAATTTTTTTATAATTGATTTTTATTTTTTTATAATTGATTTTTATTTTTTTAAAGTTAGTGTATTTTTTCTATTTCTTACCCAATAAAAAAAATATATCACCTATTCTACACATAATAATTCATGCAAAACATAAACACAGTTAAAATATACTAATATGTTAAACGCACTTGGTACGTGTGCTCTAATTATTTTATAACTTAAGTCTTTTAATAAAAAACATTTTTAATTTTAAATTTTTATTATTTATAAAAGAAAAATTGATTTGTGGGAATATAATTGAATTAAATAAAAATAAAAAGAGTAAAATTGTAATTAGAAATTATATACCAAATTATTTGATAAGTGATTATAATAGAGTGTTGAGAGTTTATAAATAGTATGTATATGATCTAAATTGCGTCACAAGATGGTACTCTATTAAAAATTCACTCTATAATTCTCTCATTTTTCGTTCTTCTCTTTTCTTCACTTTCTTTTCTCTGGTTTTTCTTTCTTTTTTTTTTTTGAATTTTATATTCACGTTTTTGCAAGAACAATATAAATGCTGTATATTGTATTGTGTCATAGTCCAATAATAAATGTTGGACCGCTTTTTCCTTTTGTTTCCTTTTGGGCCACATTTTTCTTTTTTTTTTGCCATAATTTAATTTATTGTATTTTTAAAAATATAAAACCGGATATCGGATATCCGAATTTTAGGCCGAACACTATCCGCATCCGATCCGATTTGTTTTAAAATAAAACGGATCGGATATCCGATCCGGTTTTTAAAACCGGATATCCGATTTTTCGGTTTTTTAAAACCGGATATCGGATCGGAATCCGATTTTCGGATATTTTTGCACACCCCTACCTCTTACCAATGGAGTGGTCCTACGTACGGGCTCGAGGGTCCATTGACCCCTCGGCTGTCGGAATGAACGACAATGCCACTCAACTATAAAATTATGGGTCCAATATATTTGAAGAAGGTTGCAAATGTTGGGAATTTGTTTAAACCAAAACTTCGAATAATAATCTTAATGTATATATATTCAATGGAAATGGTATATTACACAAAACTAAGAATGAATGAAAAATTAATTATCATAATTCCAGAAAGTAGGTGTGTGAAAATTCGTTATCGGGCCTACGTACACGGGCCCGCATAGGAGGAGAGTTGACTGCATAAGCTTCGGGGTTCCCTCCTAAAACTGGTTTTAGGATGGAACCCCGAAGCTTACGAGACTCGTCCTTTGCGGGCTAGTGTAGGTCCATTGATGAATTTTTACATGGTATCAGAGCGGAAGATTCTAGTGATTAGTGAGGTTCGAAAAGAATGACGTTTCTCGTCCGACTCTAGTTGAAAAACAATATACGGCGGGTGCGCAAAAGAGTAGCGTCTCAGTCCGATTAGAAAAAAAATGGGTTGACATGTGAGGGGTTGTTAAAGAAGATAACCCACATGTGTCACACATCGATTAAAATTTAAGAGATTGACTAGCATATAAGCTTATGCGCTATTTTACCTATCATCAATTGGTTTTAGAATGGAAACCCAAAGTTTAAATGGTCAACTCACTTACTATGCGGGCCCGTGTAGGTCCGATGGCGAATTTTCACTAGGTGGTGAAACTGGAAATTAATTTATGTTTAATTTTTTATTCAATGTTAATTAATTACGAAAAGGAAATATAAATAGGATGTGATTGTTGGAAACAAAAATCACAACTTTTATCATTATCCTTTTATGCTCAATGTTTCTTATAACTTGATGTGAACCTATTATAAGAAAGGTTGTCATTGTATTTTGAAAAAAAAATATTATCATATACAATATATATTATTAGGTATATACATGTATGTACGAAAAATAATCCAGCGGAAAAGTTAAATGGAACAATTGTACTATAACATGGAATCATTGTACTAACGTCTTTCATTAGCTACGCCAATGTTAAAATTTTGAATGTTAAACAGTGATGAAATCACTATGACTATTTTTTTAATGTAAGGGAGAAATTCAGTAAAAGATATATATGTTCAACTTTATATTATATACCATGTTATTTGTATTTTTTTTATTTATTATATTCAAGATACATCCTCCTTTCTTCATTTGTCGATTAGATTCGAGCGAAGAAAACAAGTCATTCTCCACCACTCAAAACTCAATTCATTCGCATGATTCTATTTATTGACTTTGGGATGTCGTTTGAAAAAAGAAAAAGTCAATGCTATCGTATGAAGTAAATTATTATTATTATTTATTATATAATAACGATGATGATGATAAATAGTCGGGCTGTGAGCATTGAAAAATAGTTGTCACTGAATTTAAATCTAATTTTTACCGACGATTGATTGCTTCAAATGACAAGTGACTCAAGCTCAGTAATCTGAATAAAATTTTAATTAATTAGGTCGTCATAATCATGCATTTTATTAGCTATTTATATATCTTTAAATTGCCAATTGGCACATGAAATGTAACAATGATTAGAGTTGCTTTCTACGACGACTCAGTCATTCATTTCTGCTTCCATGCATGAAGTATTAAATTAAACCAAATCCCCAACAAAATTTAACGATTACTATAGGGTTTCTTGAATGATAAATAAGAATATTATAATCACGAAAATATAAACATAGTCCATGCATGCATGCATTGCATGCCATTTCATATGGAATGGCTGCGTGTGATTGCTAAATCAGTTTACATAACATATATTATTTATTATGTGTGAAAAATAAGAATTAAATAAATTTCATTTTCAAGAGTTTATAAATAAGGTTTTATACACTTCACTTAGTTCTCAACTCTCTTTTACAATATGTCATATGTTTGTCCAGGAAAACGGCTTGTCAACGCCTTCAGATCCAACCAAATGGTTGACTTTGTCGGCAATCTAATACCAGGTCAACCAACACCGTGCCACTTATTTGGATTTATTATAATTATTGTTATTATTATTAGTGTTAATTATATTATATCGTCTATATTCTGATCTATAGTTTTCATATATTATCATATATTGGTGGCAATACTTATCCTAGAAACGCGGTTAGACTAGATCAATATCTGCCAATAATAATAATAATAATAATAAAATGGTGTGGCTCTCAAGTCAGTCAAATAAAAGTGGAATCCATGCATGCATGAGTGGACTTCGAGCAGCAGATATATTTGAATTTTGTTCAAACTTGTTTCAAGTGATATTGGGACCGAATTAGAATAATTTGCAATATATCTGGAAAAAAACTTCATTTTTTTTAACAGTAAAGTGCTATATCCACACAACGCAACTGTAGTCCACAAACTCTGATTAAGTTCAAGTTCAGCCTGACTGAAATTTAGACCTCATTGCCATATTACAGATTAAGTAATAGATCACAATACTATAAGCGCCGGTTTCTAGAAAAATGACGACCTATAATACACGCGGGGGCATTTTTATTAGTCCAAATTAAGTATAGGTCACAACACTATAACCGTGTTGGTTTCTAGAAAAATAACGCCTATAATATACGCGGGGGCATTTTCACTAGTACAGATTAAGTTATAGGTCACAACACTATAAACGTCAGGTTCTAGAAAAATGACGCCTATAATACACGCATGGGCATTTTCTGTAGTACATATTAAGTTATAGGTCACAACACTATAATCGTCGGTTTCTAGAAAAATGACGCCTATAATACACGCGGGTGCATTTTCACTAGTACAGATTAAGTTACAGGTCACGACACTATAAGAATCGGTTTCTGAAAAAATGAAGCTATAATACACGCGGGGGGCATTTTCACTAGTACATGTTAAGTTATAGGTCACGAAACTATTGGCGCAGGCTATGAGACGATCTCGGCTTTCAGCGGAACTAATCATTCTAGTCTGTGTGTACTTATCCATTACAAAAAGGGGCGGATCCAGGATAATTTGTTCGGGGGGGGGGGGGGGGGGGCGTACCGTAACGTAAATATACATCATAATACTAATTCGCTAAGTCAAAAATAAATAGTAGTCAAAGTTGAAATTAATTTATTAACAAAAGAAAGCCAATAGCTTGAAATACAATGAATAAGCATTAAAAAAAAGAAACACTTCTAACTAAAAGGAATCCGACGTTCTTTCAGATTTTCAAAATCTTCAATAATGATTTCCGTGCTCACACTTCTAGCAATTTCTCTCTCAATATATACTATTAATGCGTCAGAGAGAAAATCATCCTCCATTTTACTTCGAAGCCTAGTTTTCACGATGTTCATTGCCGAAAATGAACGCTCTGTAGTAGCAGTGGAAACTGGAAGAGTAAGTACAAGTACAATCACTCGAAAAACTAGATTGTATGTCACCGACTTGTTAGTCTTTACCAACCATTTGCATAGTTCTGAAAGAGTTGAAATTCTTTTATAATCACTGCATTTGACTATATTGAACTCATAGTGCTTCAATTGTACCTCCAATTGCTCTAACTCGTCTTTACTAAAATCTTGCATATAAAACTTTTCAGCCAATTTGCATATATCCCCAATTTTTACCTCCAATTACTGAAATTTTTACTAGCAAAGCATCCCAATTGTTATCCCTCATATGTTGGAGAAAATTCTTTGTAGACAATACAAGCTCCATTGCATTTATTATATCTTGAGACTTGCTTTGTAAAGCTTGACAAAGGGCATCTGTAATCCCCATTATATCTTTCATAAGATGTAAGATAAATACAAAATCGAAAGAAGTAATTTCATCATAAATAGATGTAGCCTCTGCTCGTTGAGAAGGAAGTCCATCATCCATAATCTTAAGCAATACCGTACACGCTGCACTAAACATCTTAGTTAGGCCAGTCAATGATCTCAAATGGGAACTCCAACGTGTATTAGCAGCTCGTTGTAAAGTACAAATCTGGTTAATTCCGCTCCCTGTCTCTAGTTCACCAATAGCAATCAAATGTGCAATATTATCCACATGAGCATGCTTTAATTCATCGTTATGCTTACATGAAGAACCAACAATATTAACTATATTAGTTAATCTATCAAAAAACTGATGAATAGGTATCACATGTTTTGCAGCTGAAACCAAAGCCAATTGCAACCGATGAGCAAAACAATGTATATAATACGCACTTCTGCAATCTTTCGAAATCAAGGCTTGTAATCCATTAAACTCGCCCCTCATGTTACTAGCACCATCATAACCTTGACCTCTAATATTTTGAACATCCAAATTATAGCGAGACAAAGCAGAATATATAACACCTTTTAAGGTCAGAGAAGTTGTCTCAGATACCTGAAAAAGCCCAAAGAAGCGTTCTTGAATGAATCCATTAGTATCTACAAACCTTAGCACAATAGACATCTGCTCTCTTTTTGACTCATCTCGGGCTTCATCAACAATAATGCAATACTTTGCAACTCCAATTTCTTCACGAATTGCATTCTTCACTCTAATAGAAAGCACATGGAGTATTTGTTTCTGAATATCATGACTCGTATACTTTGCATTTTTTGGAGCTTTCGCAATCGCCTTCTCAAGTTCGTCATTGTACCCGGTTACTAAATCCAGTAATTCAAGAAAATTACCACGATTTGATGAGCAAGATCTCTCATCATGACCTCTAAATGGAATTCCTTGAAGTGCAAGAAGCCATACCACATCTATATGAGCCTTTAATCTGAGACGATTAATTGCAATCTGTTGAGCATCAAAATTATCAAACCTCCTTGATATATGTTGTGGTTGGTTCATCAAATCCTCACAAGCCTTTTCAGCATTACGGTGCGGTGAAGAAACATTCTCTTTTCCAATGTGGATTAGAAAAGCACAATCTTTTCCATTCTTAACTTTCTTCCAATTATCAAACCCATCAACAGTAAAAGCAGTTTGATTTGAGCATCCCAATGGCTTGTTAAAGGTAAAACACGGAAAGCAATATGCTTTATCTTTAGTCGGTGAATACTCCAACCAAGGAAATTGATTGTACCAAGTAGCTTGAAATCTTCGAGGGTGCTTAATATTTTTATTAAGCGGATATTCTTGAAAAATTGGTTGATATGCCTTTAGATTAAATAAGCTCGACGAACCTCTTCTTGCTGGTTAGGATTATACTCCCAAATTTGTCGACGTATTCCAGGATCACGCTCCAAAGAATTGAGATCAACATCTTCAACGTCTATATTTTTTAATCTTTTAGGAGGAATTTGTGACGGAAGATCATTCTCATTTGATATTGGCGTTGGCGATGCGGTCATCGAAGAAGATAGATCTTCATTTGTCCTCTTTCTTTGAAAAAAATTATCAATGGTAACAGATTTTCCCATTGAAATATGTGAAACCTATGATAAAAAAAAAAATCAGTACAACCAACAATCAATATAAAAAAGACAAAGAGATGAGAAAACATTAAATTCAATATAACAATACCGAGAATATCCAAGTAAATATGTTCTGTTGTGTACAAAAAGGGTAAACGATAACCAAGATAGAAGTAGTCTGCTTCGTGTTGCCTGATTCGTCAAGAGTCTGCAAATTGAGACTCTATTATCTTTAATTAACCTAAATGCAAATTAATTTTTTTTTAAAAGCAGCCCAGTCGGTCAGTGAATCCAACAATTATATTTTTTTAAAATTTAGCAGTCCAGTCCAAATTCAAATAGGCCTGTTTCAAAATAAGCATACATAATAAAAAAAAAGAATAATGTATTTTATCTTACAAATATTCGATCCCTAGACCTTTGGGACAAACAAGAGCGCCTTGACCAGCAGACCAAGTGGATATTTCGAAACTAGATAGAACATAATTTTATATTTTCCAAAAGTTTATATAATATATACATAGTACTAAAAATTTCGAAAAATTTCGGGGGGACCGTGGCCCTCCGGGCCCTACAGTGGGTCCGCCCCTGATTACAAACATCGATAGTCAAAGCGACTGAGCAAAATCGATCCGTAACCTCGGTATCCTGACCGACTTCTTGATCTACGACAAAAGAATATATAACGCAGACATAATTGATCAAGTTGACCGTAGAACTCTTGGCTGTCAGACGAACGAAGAACTAATTTTGGTCCTAAATGCGAAAATGCTACTCTATTTCATGGACTTATGATGTGGAAGTTTATATCATTTCACGCATGTTCGTTATTCTCACTTGAATTATACTTGGAAACTCCTTATTATGAATGTTATTCACGTTAGAAATTATTTAAAAATGGGTCTATTTTTGTTGGAAAATTTAAATAATAATAAATTATTATTGAAAAGACATAAGTCTTGACCAAGAAATGTGTCTTTTGGATACATAAAAAGATTGTGACTACAAGTGAATAGTCATAAGTTTCCAGCAAAATCCAGTCTCATCTATAAATATGAGTGTTCATTTCTTCGTTTCTACACCTCGAGCATCCTCTTGAATTTTAGAAATCTTAGAGCTCTTCTTCTCCCGTTATAAAATATATTTAGTATGTTTCATATTCTAAACTCGTCTAAGAGTCCGAAAATCATCAAATATGTTGGTTGGTCTCGTAATTTGGAGTGTTCTTATTACGAGACGTTTGTCGTTGTATCTTGGAAAACAATTGCCGTATTCCGTAAACACCGTGAGCGGAATTATATCGTTTTAAGAACATAACGTCTAACAATAGCATCAACAATAAAAATCAGTTTTACGTCCTCGTACGATCGATATATTATATATTATATATTAATATATTATTTTATATATATAGACGTACACACGAAATTGTATCCAACACATTTTCCATCATTATTGCGACTATCTATTAATAAAAATAAGTTTCATGAGATTAGGCTTTTAAAAAATGTCATTTGCTACCGCGTAATCAATAATTAACATGCTCTTAAAGAAATTAATATAGATATGTTATATGTGTAGGGTTTATAAACGAGCCGAGCCGAGTTTTTGAGCTCGAGCTTTTAGGCTCGGTTACATACAAAATTTAAAAAAAAAAATAAAAAGAATTTTGACGAGCCGACTTGTGAGCTTTCGATTTTCATGAGCTTGAGTCGAGCTTTAATCGAGCCGGCTCGGTTCATGTTTCACCCCAATATATGTGTCGATATCTAACAACACACCAAACTCGGTATTAAAATAATATAATTAATTCGTCCAATCGTTATGTTATTTTGAAAATTAATGGCCCAATAATGAGTGAACACATTTCTCAAATCTGAGTGGAAGTAGAGTTGTCTGTGGGGTGGGGATTTCCCGTCACCCACGGGGATCCGCCCCGAACGAGGGGCTAAGAATCCCTAATTTTTTTATCCCTGCGGGGCGGGGATGGGGCGAATTCTCGCCCCGTTGGCAAGGTTGCCCTGGGGACGAGGATTATATTCCCTGCTCCGTGGGAAATTCTATCTCGTTTCTAGCGGGAATTCATTTCTTTTTAATTACTAAAATATCCAATTCTATTATTAAAATATAAATAATATTATATAATTTAAATATTATATCAAATTTATATATTATAATTGTTAGGACCGGTGTATGTGTTTAGAGGGGGGGTGAATAAACACTTGACGATTTTTCGCTTACTGAACCCTTCACTGGCCGGTTGATGCGGAATTCAAACCGGTTCAAGTGGTGAACTGATGTGTCGTGTGTGTATTTCGGTTTGTGAGTAGAGAGAACTTGTTTATGGAAGTTCGGAGTTAAAATCTTCTACGTCTCCCCTTCTTCCCATCAGGAAGGTATCACTAGAAGACTCGGTTTATACACACCGGTATACAACCTTCCTTAGCCAGACTTACACAGCTATAACTCGCTAGTTATACTTAGCTAACTAAACTCCTAGCAAACAAACTTAGGCAGATTTTTACAGTCCACCTAACTATACCAGCTTATTACATTTCGGTATTGTGAAGAACTATCACAGCAATACAAAGCTAACTCTTAGCTTGACTCGATTTGATCTTTGGTTTGAATGCTTGTAAATTTGAATTCTCGTTGTGTTCTTCACACCCATCACGAATGTTGAGAGGCTCGTATTTATACTCGTCTCTTGAACTTGTGACCGTTGTATGGGTGTGGGCCATCTTCATTAAATGGCTGCGCAGACCGCATTGATGATCTTTCCTCTTTTGGCAAAGTTGCAGTCTAGCGCCAAGTATCAGCAGTATTGTCTTCATGTCTTCTTTCGTGCAAGTCTTGACCTTGCTTGATCTTTTACTGCTGTACTGAAGATCTCTAGTACCTTCTTGATATTTGAATCTTCAACGGTACTTTTGGATTGGTGATCATCGCATTGAAACCGGTCTGATCTTCTTACTTCAACGTGACCAGTATCTGATCTTGGTCTTCAAGATCGGTACGTGAACGGTACGTGACTGATTTCATGAACCGATTTCCTTTAGGATTTTTTGTTAACCGCCAAAACCTTTAACTGGTTTGTTTACCGGTTTGATCTATCAATTTCCCCCTTTTTGGTGGTTGACAAAACTTAAAGGAAACAAAGACTGTAAAGAATGTTTTATTCAAAAAGATTTTGAATTTACATTCTATTACAAGTCCTTATCCCTCTAGTCCTATCACTAGTCCAGCCAGTCCATCATCGGTCTTATCCCGGTTTCTCATTAGCAGCTTTCTCCAGTTCCTTTTGGACTTTGACCAAGGCAAGATGCTTGCTCTTTTGATCGTGCATAACAGTCAGATGGCTCAACTGGTCTGACGTTAGATTGCACGCGATCGACCTCAGGGTTTGAGGGTTGTAGATCTTCTCAGTTGGATGTGGTCGGATTCCTCTTACACTTCCCAGAGTAGGTAGTGTATCATCCGGTATCAAGATCTCTTCTTGCCTGGACCGAACCGCATCGGTTTGCAGCACCCTTAGCATTGACATCGTGTTTGCTCTAGGTGGGGAGGGCTGCCGCGAGCTGCTTTTGGAACCGTGTGAAGACCGGTGATGTTTCCTTGAACTTTCCCTCTTTTTGTCACCACCTGAGATCGGACCGGAAAGATTGGAGAGATGGGTCACGATCTCAGTTAACTGATGAGGCATGGCGTTGAGCTGAGCCTTAAGGTTTGTTTCGGCATTTTGTATATCAGCTCTGAGCTCTGACTGGTCAGCAGTGAGTTGCTTCATGTGTCCTTTGACATCATCATAGAAGGCCTTCGTTGTCAACTCTTGTTAATGAAGTTTCCGGTTGATCCGTTGAAACGAGGCCTCCGTGGTGGGTACCGAATTATTCGGCTGACTGGTACCACCCATTGAACGAGGGAAAGACTGGACCGGTGGACTGGTTTGAACTCTTGGAGGAGATGGTGGACTTGTTTCTGGGATTTCTTCATCTCTTATTGGACTTGGCTCTGGGTTGAGAACCGCAACGGTTAGAGGGGACACAACCGGTTCTTGTTGCGGTGTGACCGATTTGGGATTGGGCGAAGGGGTTTGCTCTGCTTCGACTCGAACTGTTCGAGCAATACTTAGAACTTCGTCCTCCAGTTGAGATAGAGTAGCCAGTTCTAGTGATGGTCTGCAGGCAGCGCTTTCTGCTTCGAGTTGGGCTTCTCGAGCAATGCAGTAAACCTCCTTCTCTAAACATCCAAGTCATAGCCGGTAGAATCTGCATTACGAGCAGTCTCGGCTTCTTGGGTGATAAGTTGGTTTGGCGCTTCAGATCCCAAACTCCCCACTTTAGACGATGAAGGACCGGTGTATATCAGTTCTGATGGCGCCAGCTGATTATGCCTTAGCACTAGACTGGCATATTCTCGCTCTAACCGGTTAATTATCTTCATCTCCAGTGGCAGTGTGTCGTCCTTCTTCAACCCATTCTGCCTTATTTGGATATATTTTAGTAGTGCCGGTATTGTCAGATGAATCCGGTACGGTTCCCTAACATGAAGAAGTTCCCAGACCGAATCTATCTTGAGCCTTCTCATCAGCAGTGCTTCAGTCTTCTTTGCTGCTGACATTTTTGCGGTCGAGACCTTAGAACTGTATGGGGTGCATCTGACCACCAGCCACTCATCAAAATCGTAGAGTGGCTCGGCAATATTCTCTTCTATTTCCGCCAAGGTAAGCTCCAGGGCGGTCTCTGCAATATTTTCCCGTACTGGACTTAGTGGCTTCTTCTTTTTTGTCTGTACAGAAACTTCGCCAGTAACAGCCACACCGGTTTTAAGATCCCTCCGAACTGGTAGTGTGGTTACCGGTTCTTCATTGGGAGCCTCTGCTACAGTCTGAGCCGCAGTTTCTTCAGGAGTGGTGGAAACGATGTTGATGGCCACTTCTGATTCTGTTGGCGGCGTTGGCTCCACGACTATTTCCAAAATTGTTGGAGCCGGTTGATGCTCCTGGGGAATTGCTTGGACTGGTGCGGGAGTGGACTGGATCTCAACCGGCTTAGTTGAGTCCGGTTTGGTACGTTTCTTCTTGACCACCTTGACTGCAGGCTGGTCAGACTCTGATGAAGACTGTTGTACCAATTTCCGGCGCTTCTTTTCTGTCTTGGCCGGTTTGGGAGCAGTTTTCTTTGGAGGCTGGGGCTTGGTGACTGCCTTCTTATGAGATCGGTTAGAAGGGTCAGTCTCGGTTGACGTTCTTTTCTTCCCCTTAGTTGGAGTGATTGGACCGGTCAGCAGTTGGTTGATCATCCCCATATCAACCACTTTGGTCGGTCTCAACTCCTCTGTGCCACTGCCTCCCTTAAGCAGTTCGCCAAAAAGTATGAGATCTGAGGGGCGAAGTTCTTGAACCGACGGCTGGGGCTGTTTACAATCGTCTTCAGCCCATTGAAGATGATTGTGGACCAGTCCACATTGATCCCGTCCAGTATTGCCACCATGGCACCCAGTTTCTCTAATGTGAGCACATCAAAGGATCTGCATTTTCCTAAGACGGACTTGGCTACAATGTCATGTAGCAACCGGTATGCTGGCTTGAGGGCGGTTCTCTTGGCAGACTCCTTGAATGTCTCTCCGGTTAGTGACATTCTTTTCATGGCCTTCAGCTTCCGCCGGTCTTCAATACTTGTCAGATTGGAGAGACCCTTTTGGGGAAGATTGAAGGTGGCTGCGAACTGGTCCTTGGTGATTTGGATGGTTTGCCCTTGAACCACCGTGTGGATGGTATCATCCACCACCACCGCCGTGGTGAAGAACTCTGTCACCTCAGCGGTGTGTATCTCCAGAGTGCAGCCTAAGAAAATGTCGAGACTGGTGTCGACGAGTCCATTGAGGATGGCCAGCATGTCGACGTCTGTAGTGCTGAGAGCTTCAATGAAGTTGATCTGTAGAGCAGCGCGAGTGAGGTCGAGTTTTGTTGAAGCCATTTCTGAGTAGATAGCTTTGAGAGATTTTAGGGCTTGAGAGGTTTTGATCAAATGAGGACGATGATGATGTGTTATAGGAGAGAGACTGTCCTTTTTGAGCGGGATACTGTACTATTTGAGGTGAAATTCCCTGTTTACCCCTACTTTGCATTAAATGCAGTAATGACGCTTGCACTTTTATAGCTGTCCTGTCACTACCTCTAGCTATCTCTGCACGACCGTCAATATTCCTTAACATTTTTGTACAAGGAATAAAATGTCAGCATTAAAGCACGCTTTAAATGTAAACGGGAATACCGGTTTGACTGAGAAACTGAGACCGGTTTGTAGATACCGAGAATGAATATATATATAAAATTGAAAAGGACTTTTGGTATAGTCTGGATCGGTATAATACTGTGTATCTGTATATGTATAAGTCGGTTTTGGACGAAACCGAGGGCCTTTTTCTGGTTAAACAGGCAAGAAAGAAATCCAGTTTTGAAAGTAAAATGCGATGCTTTTATAAATGCTTTTTGCTGTAAGATCTAGTGTAACTGGTTAGAATCATATGCACAGCCAGTTCAAACCGGTTTTCACCAAATTTGAACCGGCCTTCTCTAGGTGCGATTCTAACTATGTTCCCCCTGACTTTATGCATTGATCTACTTATTGCATATTAAGTAGACCAAGTGCATTTCTGAAATAGTGGAACTTAGCTTCAGGTAGCGGTTTAGTGAAGATGTCTGCCACTTGTTGCTCGGTAGGAATGTGCTCCAGTTTGACCCTCTTGTTCTGCACATGGTCTCTGATGAAGTGGTGCCTGATCTCAATATGCTTGGTCCTTGAATGTAGAATCGGATTATGACTGATGGCTATCACACTTGTGTTATCACAGAAGATGGGAGTATTTGTTTCCTCTATCCCATAGTCATTTAACTGATGTTGCATCCACAAGATCTGTGAGCAACAGCTTCCAGCTGCTAGATACTCAGATTCAGCGGTAGAGGTGGCTATTGACGTCTGCTTCTTGCTGAACTATGATATTAGCCTATCTCCAAGAAACTGGCACGTCCCACTTGTACTTCGTCGATCAATCTTGCACCCAGCATAGTCTGCATCTGTGTATCCTAACAATGAGAAGCTAGAATCCTTTGGATACCACAGACCTACGTTGATCGTCTTTGATAGGTATTTCAATATCCTCTTTGCTGCGGCATAATGGCTTATTTTTGGATCTGACTGGAATCTTGTACATAGACCGACACTGTACATGATGTCCGGTCGGCTTGCAGTCAGATAGAGAAGCGAACCGATTAAGCCTCGGTATTTAGTTACTTCAACCGGTATCCCTTTCTCATCCTTGTCCAGTTTGACTGATGCGCTCATGGGAGTGGATGCCGGTGAGCAGTTCTCCATTCCAAATTTCTTTACCAGCTCCTTTGTATACTTGGGTTGACTAATGAAGATTCCATGCTCCAGTTGTTTGACTTGTAGTTCCAAGAAAAAGGATAGCTCACCCATCATGATCATCTCAAACTTATCTTGCATCAGTTTAGAGAACTTCTTGCAGAGCTTAGGATTTGTTGAGCCGAAGACGATATCATCAACATAGATTTGTACGATGAGCAGGTGTTCCCCCTTAGTATATCGGAACAGTGTCTTGTCAACTGACCTAATTTGGAAGTCATGTTCGGTCAGGAACTTTGACAGGGTTTCATACCAGGCTCGAGGCGCTTGTTTCAGTCCATACAAGGCCTTCTGTAATCGGTATACATAATCAGGGTGATCATGGTCTTCAAATCCCGGAGGCTGAGCCACATAGACTTCTTCAGATAGGAGTCCATTTAGAAAAGCACTCTTTACATCCATCTGATAGACCTTGAAGTCTTTATATGCGGCATATCCTAAGAACAGCCGAATGGCTTCCAACCTTGCGACTGGTGCGAATGTCTCGTCATAGTCAATTCCTTCTTCTTGCCTGAACCCTTGGGCAACCAGTCGGGCCTTGTTTCTTACAGCCAAGCCTTCTTCATTCAGTTTGTTCTTGAAGACCCATTTGGTACCGTTCACTGTTTGAGTCGGTCTTGGGACTAAGCTCCAGGCTTGATTCCTTTCGAATTGATTTAGCTCCTTTTACATCGCTTCAATCCAGCTATCATCCTCAAGTGCTTCTTCAATTTTTCTTGGTTGGATTTGTGAGATAAATGCATAACTGAAGAGATTTTGATGAGCTTGTCTCCTTGTCCTCATAGGCGCGGTTAGCTCACCTATAATGAGTCTGGTTGGATGGTTTAGCTTGGTCCGGTTCCATCTGATAGATTCCCCCTCAACTGGTTCACCAGTATTCTGAATAGGTACATGAGTTTCTTCAGTTTGGGGTTCTGGAATTGTTTCGATAACCGGTTCTTCTGTCGCTTCCTGAGTGTCTTCTGGTTGATTCTGACTTCTGACCAGTTCTTCATCGTCGCTTGACTCTTCGAGATTAGAAATCTCCAGCTGATTGCTTAACTGGTTGATGTTTCTGAGCGTGTCGATTTCTGCTTGAAGTTCCTCAAACACCACATGAGCAGATTCTTCTACAGTCAGTGTCTTACAGTTGAAAACCCAATATGCCTTGCTGACTGAAGAGTATCCGAGGAAGAATCCTTTATCTGCTCGTTGTTCGAAAGCAGCTAGATGGTTCTTTCCGTTGTTGTGGATGTAGCATCTGCTTCCGAACGTCCTGAAGTAGCCAATGTACGTCACATTGCTGGTCCAGATTCGTATAGAGTCTTTCCACTGCTCTTGCATATCACAGACCGGTTTTGAGTGTAGCAGGCTGTATTGATTGCTTCTGCCCAGAACTTCTGCGAGATATCTGCATCAGTTAGCATAGTTCGTGCTGCTTCCTTTAAAGTTCGGTTGCGTCGTTTGGCTACTCCATTTTGTTGCGGTGTCCTGACAACAGACAACTCATGGCGAATGCCATGGTCCTCAAGAAAACTGGTTAGGGTAGCATTTAAAAACTCGGTTCCCCTATCGCTTCTTATCATATTAATCTTACTGTCGTTCTCATTTTGTATTCTTTTGAATCGTTTTATTAAAACTGAGGCAGTTTGATCCTTAGATTTCAAAGGGGTTACCCATGTATATCTTGAAAAATCATCAATTACTACAAGGGTATACTTGGCGCCACCAATGCTAACCACTGATATGGGACCGAAAAGATCCATATGCAGTAAGTTCAGACACCGGTTTGAGCTAACATTATCCTTGCTTTTAAAAGTGGATCTAATCTGTTTTCCTAGTTGACAAGCTGAACATACATTGTCCTTATAAAAAGTCAGTTTGGGTAAACCAGTTACTAAGTCATTTTTGCTCAACACTGAAATAGTTTTGAAATTTAAATGGTTCAACCGCTTGTGCCATAACCAACTTTTGGACTCTTCGGTCACCGGACACATAGTACTAGGTGCATTTTGTTCTGCCCAGCGTACTGTGTAGGTACCGTCAGTTCGAGTTCCAGATAGTATGGTTCGGTCAAGTTGGTCTTTTACCAAACACTTGTCCTTTTGAAAAATGATTTGAAAACCGGCATCACTCAGTTGACTTACGCTAATTAAATTGTAGTGCAAGTTTTTCACTAAGTAGACACTCGAAGAGTTAGGTTTCCATGGACAACCTTACCCTTGCCCACGGTTTTACCTTTACCGTTGTCTCCAAATGTGACTGTAATGCTGGTACAAGGCTTTATCCCTGTTAACAGCTTTTCATTTCCGGTCATGTGCCTGCATCACCCACTATCCAGATACCAGCTTGATCTTCTTAGTTCCTCTGTGTATTCCTGCAAAAGAAAAAGAAAGATTTCGGTCCCCACTTATTTGGGTCCAGATGGGATTAAACCCTTCGGTATCCAAACTTGGATGATCCTTACGGATTTTCCCATTTCTGGAATAATAAGGTATCGTGGCCTTTTGACTATACCCTTTGACCGATACCGATTGGTATTGTGTCTTGGGTGAGTCATGTTTTCAGTTCTGCATACCGGCTTCTGTGGTCCATTCCCCCTTAGCTTGTGGGGTCTCTGATAGGTCCAGTTTTGTGCTCTTTCCTGGATTATCCTATCTTTAGGCCTATATGGTGTCCTATATCTGGCCTGAGATACCGGCTTATTCAGCTTGTTTCTTAGCTGATTTGTTCTACCCTCTCGGTTGGGTACTTCCGGTATGCGCTGGGTTTTGTACCTGTGGCGACCCTCATTTTCTAAATACTATTAGTGGCAGATTTCCGCAACGAAAGCCGCGGAAGACCCATTTTATAAAAACTTAACTTTTCGTAAAATAGAATATATTATAGTAAATACGGGTTACAAAGTCGTATATTTACAAAGGCCGTAGCCCCAAAATATTCAAAATATCAAAACGCCCTAATGCCGCTCCACAGGTCTTCATCCATGTACAACCTCGCTCTCAAAAGTCCGTGGAGTCACCGCCATCAGCCTGCCTCAGTCGCGACGTACCTCGACGTCGGACTCGGTCGTACCTACAACAGATAAAACTGAGCGATCGCCCAGTAGGTGAAAACATGCATGAATGCAGCGTGCGCTCACCCATCATCCCAAAATATCTCACCATAAATGCACGCTCGACTTTTACCTCTCAATCCATCTTATCATATCTCAACACAGGGCCCTAGGTTAGACTCGACACCTCGCGCGCCCATAACAATCACGGTAGCCTACACTGATAGCGTTTAGACGTTCACGTTACTGCCCTACCAGGTCGCTCCTTCCGCGAAAATAATATAAGAGACGGTTTTGCACCTCGGGACGTTCACGCCCGAGTAGACAGATCGATCACGCCTGTCTGCCGTCAGGTGTCATGTGAGTACTAACCTTGATTCCTCTACGAACCATCAATCAAAGTAATCACAATATACCCCGCTCATCAATACATCGAAGCGTTACCGTATCAACACGGTACTCATCTCTCATACTGGTATGAAATGCATGTGTGTTATGCAAATGAAATGTCACAGTACCCATTAAAACTACCTTCCCTGAAAATATTATTTTGAACCTGGAAAATTTATTTCGAAAACTTTTAATCGGGCGTTAGAATAGACTACGCCCGTTGGACTCGGAACATTTTTCTCATTCAATGACAAAAAAATAATTTTCCTCCAAAAGACTTTTTTTTTTTAACAAAGACCCGAATTTTATTCGAGCCCGAAAGTTGCTGCCCGAAAATGAGTCTGACGCCGAAAATGTTTTGACCCGAAAATGTGGCCCGAAAGTTCCACCCGAAAAATCTTAGTTTTAAACTCCGAAAACTTGAGCCCGAATATCTTTCGAAGGCCCGAAACTCTTTACCCGAAAATAAACACAATTCGCCGAATTTTCTTTCTGACTCAGAATATTTAAAAGACCCGAAAATTATATTTTATTCTGCAAAAACCTTGTTACCCGAAAATACTTTGTCCGAAAATATTAAAGACCCAGAAACGTATACCTATCCGAATTTATATAAATTCCAGTCTACAGTACAAAGTACTATGCCCAAAAACTATTCAAACATCCGAAAACATTCAAGTGCCCGAATAACATCTACCTGAAAACATTCCTAACTCATTCAACTTCCATGTAAATACAACTATAACACGTAACATAGATTCAAACCCAAAAATCTGGGTTTTTTAACGCATATAGCCACCCGAAAATTCACCTAATCATCATGTAAGTCACGTAATATCATAACAAAATACTTTATCACATAAAACACATAATATTTACGTGTTGTAGATGAAAGATTTCACCTACCTCACGTCCGAAAATTCGATTGTTAATGCCTTCTTAAGCCGGCCGAATTTTTCTTTGCTCTTGGAGAAGTTTTTCCTTCCTTTTTCCCTTCTCTTTGAGGTTTATCCCTTCTCTTTGATGATGTTTTCTCTAAATGAAATGATTATACATAAAAGGGGCTTGGAACTTGTGATTGATAAGATGGCAGGCAGGTGACATTATTTCCTCTTGGATTAAGTAAGGTTCTACCCGAAAATTGCTTTACCCGAATTTATTTGGGCTTTACCTTAATGCTGCCATCACCCGAATTTTAGCCCTCTTTTGTCCAAACATAACATTTTCGGGTGTTCCTTCTATTTAGTTGTCTATGTTTCCCCGAATCTTTTTTTTTTTGTTTTTTTTTTTTGAGATTCTTCACCTAAATAAAATTTCTAAGTCACATAATCATATAGTTAATTACATCAAAATCCCGTATTAAATTTTACGGGTATTACATCATCCCCCCCTTAAAAGAATTTCGTCCCCGAAATTACGCCAACTGGAATAATTCGGGATAGCGATTCCTCATATCGTCCTCTCGCTCCCAAGTGGCTTCTTCCATTGATTGATTCCGCTACAGTATTTTAACTAATGGAATACTTTTATTCCGAAGTCGCTTTACTTCTTGCATCAAAATCTCTACTGGTCTTTCTTCGTAACTTAAGTCCGACCTCAACTGTTGATAAAGAAATTCATTCTTGATCACATGACTCGGGTCCGCGACGTATTTTCGTAGCGTTGATATGTGAAAAACATTGTGGACTTGTGATAATGAAATTGGTAATTCCAGTTGGTAAGCGACCTCGCCGACTCGCCTGATTATTCTGAAAGGGCCAATGTATCTTGGACTCAGCTTGCCCTTTCGTCCGAATCGCTTTACGCCTTTCATCGGGGATATCTTCAAAAATACCCAGTCGTCTTCTGAGAATTCGAATGGTCGTCGTCTTTGGTCCGCATAACTCTTTTGTCGACTCTGGGCCGTCCGCATCCTTTCCCGAATCTTCTCTATGGCTTCCGTTATTTCACGCACCATGTCGGGGCCTAGCAATGTTCTTTCGCCGATCTCGTCCCAATGTACCGGGGATCGGCATTTGCGCCCGTATAAAGCCTCGTATGGTGCCATTCCAATCGTCGCATGATAGCTATTATTGTATGAGAACTCGATCAATGGAAGGTATTTGCTCTAATTTCCCTTGAAATCTAGCACGCACGCCCGTAACATATCTTCAAGGGTTTGGATAGTTCGTTCAGATTGCCCATCAGTCTGAGGATGGTATGCGGTACTAAATGATAGCTTAGTCCCCATCGCCTTCTGCAAGCTCTTCCAGAAATTGGATAGAAATCTCGAATCTCGATCCGAAGCGATTGATGTCGGAATCCCGTGAAGTCGAATTATCTCCTGAATGTATAACTCCGCGTAACGTTCCAGAGAGAAAGTCGAACCAATTGGTAGGAAGTGAGCTGACTTGGTGAGGCGGTCGACAATCACCCATATGGCATCGTGGCCTTTTACAGTCTTCGGTAAGCCGACGACAAAATCCATCGTAATGTGGTCCCACTTCCATTCGGGAATTGGTAGGGGTTGTAAGGTCCCTGCCGTTCGTTGGTGTTCTGCCTTAATTTGCTGACAAGTTAGACATTGGCTTACGAAGGTTGCAATGTCCTTCTTCATCCCCGGCCACCAGTAGGTCGTTCGCAAATCTTGATACATCTTTGTGGCGCCTGGATGTACTGAGTACGCTGTGGCATGTGCTTCCGTCATTATAGTTTGTCGTAGTTCCGCATCCTTGGGTACATACAAACGGTTCTGGTATTGTAGACTCCCGTCTTCGCGTATTTTAAGGTCGGATGATGTTTCTTCTGGTTGCGCGCCTTTCGCTTTCAAGTACAACTCGTCTCTCTCCTGGGCCTTCTTGATTCTCTCTAATAATGTGGGTTAAAGGGTCAGTGTAGCCAGTTTTGTTTCGACTTCGCCCATATTAACTACTTCTACCCCGAGTCGATAAAACTCTATATTCACAGCTTTTCGGCTCAATGCATCAGCAACTACGTTTGCTTTGCCTGGATGGTAGTTGATTACGCAGTCGTAGTCCTTAACAAGTTCTAGCCAACGTCCTTGCCTCATATTCAACTCCTTCTGAGTGAAGAAGTACTTCAGGCTCTTATGGTCCGTGTATATTTCGCATCTTTCTCCATAAAGGTAGTGCCGCCAAATCTTCAGGGCGAAAACTACCGCTGCAAGTTCTAGATCGTGGGTTGGGTAATTCTTTTCGTACTCTTTCAGTTGCCGAGAAGCATAAGCAATTACCTTCCCATTTTGCATCAGCACGCATCCCAAGCCATTCTTCGATGCGTCACTATAGACCGAAAATCCCACAGTTCCTGATGGTATTGTCAAAATTGGGGCTGAAGTAAGCCGTCTCTTCAGTTCCTGGAAGCTCTGCTCACACGACTCTGTCCATACGAACGGCACATTCTTCCTTATCAAATTCGTCAATGTCGAGGCAATGCTGGAGAAATCGGCTATGAACTTACGGTAATATCCCGCAAGTCCTAAGAAACTCCGAACTTCAGTAGGAGTGGTTGGACGTGGCCAGTTATTAACGGCTTCAATCTTACTGGGATCCACTGAAATTCCATTCCCAGAAATCACGTGTCCCAAGAAGGCCACTTGTTCGAGCCAAAATTCACATTTCTTGAACTTGGCGTAGAGTTGTTTCTCTCGCAGAATTTCTAAGAGAATTCGTAAATGAGCGGCATGTTCTTCTTTTGTCTTAGAATAGATAAGAATATCGTCGATAAAGACGATAACGAAGCGATCAAGAAAGTCCTTGAAAACCCGATTCATCAGGTCCATAAAGGCGGCTGACGCGTTTGTCAGCCCGAAAGGCATGACCAAAAACTCGTAATGGCCGTACCTTGTGCTGAACGCGGTTTTCGAAACATCTGACTCCCTAATTTTCAGTTGATGGTATCCCGAACGAAGGTCGATTTTCGAGAATACCGTAGCACCTTGCAGTTGATCGAATAAATCGTCAATCCTCGGCAATGGATATTTATTCTTGATTGTGATTTTATTCAATTCTCTGTAGTCGATGCACAGCCTCATCAACCCATCCTTCTTTCGCACAAAAAGGACTGGTGCTCCCCACGGTGAGAAGCTAGGCTGAATGAATCCCTTCTGCAACAGTTCCTCCAACTGTTCTTTCAATTCTCGTAGTTCATTTGGTGCTAGACGGTAAGGGGTTTTAGAGATTGGGGCTGCTCCTGGCACCAAATCTATTGTAAACTGTATTTCTCGATCAGGGGGTAATCCTGGGAGATCATCGGGAAATACATCGGCGTATTCATTAACTATAGGTACATGTTTTAGTTCTAGAGGAGATAACTCCTCTGCTTTCACCGCATATACTAGAAAAGACTCACAACCTGACCCCAAAAGTCGTTGAGCCTTTAAAGCAGAAATTCGAGGCATGCTACGTCGGTTCGCCTTACCCGAAAAAGTGAACACCTCTTCTCCGGGTAATTGGAATCTTACTATCTTTCTATTACAGTCAATGATGGCTCCATATCTTGAAAGCCAATCCATCCCGAAGATAACGTCATAGTCGTTCATCGGGATTATGATCAAATCGATTCTCAACTTTCTACCCTCTATGATTATGGAGCATCCTTCCAACACTTGATTAGTGCATGTTCGATCAGCGTGTGGTAAACTTACTACATAGTTATACTTAGATAAGGTAGGAGATATTCCCACCTTCGCCATATATTTAGCCGACACAAATGAATGTGTGGCTCCTGAATCAATGAGCACAGATGTAGGTACGTTATAGATAGTTAACATACCCGTCACTACCGAGGGGTTTGCTTCTGCCTCCTCGTTCGTCAAGGTGAAAACTCGAGCTGGAACGGGTAGAGGTCGAACCGGTGGTTGGGTCGAGTTCTGCAGAAAATTTTCTTGACAATTTCTGGCATAATGGCCTAATCTCCCGCATCGGAAGCACTGGGGATTTGGATTTGGCCCCGTTCTGACACAAGCTCCAACATGATAGCGTCCGCATTTTGGGCATTGGGGCGTAAAGTTTGGGCGTTTATTCGGGAAGCTAGTCGGTCCTTGATTATGCATTGATTTTGGACGCCAGTTTTGTTGACCCTGGCGGTTTCCTTGATTACTAGGGCCTTTGCCAAAGAATTGGCGTTTACGATCACCCCCTGCTCCTTGCTGATTCTCTCTTCTTCTTTTCGCCTCTTGAGCCTCGACAATCTGCGCCTCCGCTTGCTCAGCAATCATCGCCCGCTCTGCCACTTGTGTGAATTCCATCTGTCGGGCTCCCGCTATACTTAAGTCTCGATAGATTTCGGGTTTGAGGCCCATTATAAACCTCGTCACCTTCAAGAGATTAGTTGCCACCATATGAGGGGCAAAACGAGACAGCTCCTCAAATTTGCAGATATACTCCGCGACTGTCATCCCTCCTTCTTTTAAGCACATGAACTCGTGCATCCTTCTTTCTTGTTCGTGGGCTGTGAAGTATTTGCTGTGGAACAATTCTCTGAATCGTTCCCACAACATTGTCATTGAATTCTCCAAGACCTTGAGTGTGTCCCACCAGAACCTAGCATTTCCCCTTAGCATGGAAACGGCACAAAGGACCTTTTCATCCTCCGGCACACGACTATAGATAAACATATCTTCAATTGTACACAGCCAATCTTCTGCCACTGCAGGGTCAGTGGCATCCGCAAACGTTGGGGGTTTAGTTTTCTGAATCTCTCTCCTATAATCTCTATATGCTCCGGTTGGGGAGACTGACGATGTACAGACGAGTTCCTATTACGGATAAGTTCATTGATCTGGTCCGATTATCGTTGGACCAGTTCAGTAAGTCGTAATATGGTAGAGTCCCGCTCATTAGTAGGGAACTCGGTTTCAGCCCTACGACTAGATTCACATGCGTCTCCTTTTCTTCCTCTCGGCATTCTTAACTATTATCTACAATTATTTATACAAGTAAGAATATCACTTCTACATTCAGTTATATTTAAAACATAAAAGCTTAGAGGCAAAGGCTGATTCTCCAGGCTTTTGAGCGGCCGTACATGAACAGTCTTCAGAATCTATAACCTAAGCTCTGATACCACCTGTGGCGACCCTCATTTTCTAAATACTATTAGTGGCGGATTTCCGCAACGAAAGCCGCGGAAGACCCATTTTACAAAAACTTAACTTTTCGTAAAATAGAATATATTATAGTAAATACGGGTTACAAAGTCGTATATTTACAAAGGCCGTAGCCCCAAAATATTCAAAATATCAAAACGCCCTAATGCCGCTCCACAGGTCTTCATCCATGTACAACCTCGCTCTCAAAAGTCCGTGGAGTCACCGCCATCAGCCTGCCTCAGTCGCGACGTACCTCGACGTCGGACTCGGTCGTACCTACAACAGATAAAACTGAGCGATCGCCCAGTAGGTGAAAACATGCATGAATGCAGCGTGCGCTCACCCATCATCCCAAAATATCTCACCATAAATGCACGCTCGACTTTTACCTCTCAATCCATCTTATCATATCTCAACACAGGGCCCTAGGTTAGACTCGACACCTCGCGCGCCCATAACAATCACGGTAGCCTACACTGATAGCGTTTAGACGTTCACGTTACTGCCCTACCAGGTCGCTCCTTCCGCGAAAATAATATAAGAGACGGTTTTGCACCTCGGGACGTTCACGCCCGAGTAGACAGATCGATCACGCCTGTCTGCCGTCAGGTGTCATGTGAGTACTAACCTTGATTCCTCTACGAACCATCAATCAAAGTAATCACAATATACCCCGCTCATCAATACATCGAAGCGTTACCGTATCAACACGGTACTCATCTCTCATACTGGTATGAAATGCATGTGTGTTATGCAAATGAAATGTCACAGTACCCATTAAAACTACCTTCCCTGAAAATATTATTTGAACCTGGAAAATTTATTTCGAAAACTTTTAATCGGGCGTTAGAATAGACTACGCCCGTTGGACTCGGAACATTTTTCTCATTCAATGACAAAAAAAATTTTCCTCCAAAAGACTTTTTTTTTTTAACAAAGACCCGAATTTTATTCGAGCCCGAAAGTTGCTGCCCGAAAATGAGTCTGACGCCGAAAATGTTTTGACCCGAAAATGTGGCCCGAAAGTTCCACCCGAAAAATCTTAGTTTTAAACTCCGAAAACTTGAGCCCGAATATCTTTCGAAGGCCCGAAACTCTTTACCCGAAAATAAACACAATTCGCCGAATTTTCTTTCTGACTCAGAATATTTAAAAGACCCGAAAATTATATTTTATTCTGCAAAAACCTTGTTACCCGAAAATACTTTGTCCGAAAATATTAAAGACCCAGAAACGTATACCTATCCGAATTTATATAAATTCCAGTCTACAGTACAAAGTACTATGCCCAAAAACTATTCAAACATCCGAAAACATTCTGGCATTCCTAACTCATTCAACTTCCATGTAAATACAACTATAACACGTAACATAGATTCAAACCCAAAAATCTGGGTTTTTTAACGCATATAGCCACCCGAAAATTCACCTAATCATCATGTAAGTCACGTAAGATCATAACAAAATACTTTATCACATAAAACACATAATATTTACGTGTTGTAGATGAAAGATTTCACCTACCTCACGTCCGAAAATTCGATTGTTAATGCCTTCTTAAGCCGGCCGAATTTTTCTTTGCTCTTGGAGAAGTTTTTCCTTCCTTTTTCTTTCGTGAGGTTTATCCCTTCTCTTTGTTTATGATGTTTTCTCTAAATGAAATGATTATACATAAAAGGGGCTTGGAACTTGTGATTGATAAGATGGCACGCAGGTGACATTATTTCCTCTTGGATTAAGTAAGGTTCTACCCGAAAATTGCTTTACCCGAATTTATTTGGGCTTTACCTTAATGCTGCCATCACCCGAATTTTAGCCCTCTTTTGTCCAAACATAACATTTTCGGGTGTTCCTTCTATTTAGTTGTCTATGTTTACCCGAATCTTTTTTTTTTGTTTTTTTTTTTTTTGAGATTCTTCACCTAAATAAAATTTCTAAGTCACATAATCATATAATTAATTACATCAAAATCCCGTATTAAATTTTACGGGTATTACAGTACCCAAGTCCGGCTCTATTCCGGCTCACTTCCTTAGTCGGTTCGTTAATTTGATAGGAGGCTTTAACAAAGGTTATTACCTTTGGCTGTGTGCAAGGAGGGGCGCTGTTTGTAGTTGATGTTGATGGACTGGTACTTAGTTCTATAGTTGCGAGGCTGCTATATCCCAGACCGGTGCGATCTCTATCATATCTCATTATTTTCAGGAGACAGTCTGTCTTCCTTGATGAATCGGTCCAGGTGGCTACAACTCCTTGTAGCTTGAGATTTTCATCCTCCAATTGGGCAACTTTAGAGGCCAGTTTATCCTTCTCCAGAGCAGTCTCTTCAGTTGAGACTTCAGTGGCCTTGGCCTTCACTTTACTCGAGAGTATTCTGTACTCAAGCGTCAGTTCTTGTAGTGCCTGGGCCAGTTCTTCCTTAGACAACTTGGGTGAGGAGAAGTCGAACTCGTCTTCTTCTATGTTGGCCATCAAACATGCCACTTCTTCATCGCTTTCTTCTTCTGAGCTAGACTCATCTGAGTCGGTCTCAGCCCATTTTGACTTGTCCTCAGCAAGCAATGCCTTGGGCTTCTTCCCTTACCGGAACTTCTTCTCCCGGTCTCCCTTCTTTTCTTTGCCCTTGTCCTTCCTCGGTCTTGGGCAGTCAGCAGCATAGTGGCCATTCCTGCCACAATTAAAGCATGCATCAGTATCATCATTTTCTTTGCTAACCTTATTAAACTTTTGATAGTTATTTTGATTCTTTTTCAAGAATCTCCCAAATTTTCTGGTCAACAAAGCCATTGCTTCCTCAGCCACGTCCTCTGCAGCCTTTGATGGCCCTTCAGCAGCTGCTAGTGCCTTGACCGGTTCGGTTGCTGTGCTTTCCTCCATACGAGTTTGTAGCTCGAACTCGTAGGCTTTCAGATCAGCGAACAGGTCTTGCAGCATCAGCTTGTTCAAGTCCTTGGACTCCCTCATAGCCATCGTCTTAACGTCCCATTCCCTTGGAAGCGCCTTCATTACCTTGATGGCTAGATCTCTGTTTTCCAGCTCTCTTCCAAGGGACCTCAGTTCGTTGACGATACTGCTGAATCGTTCCTCAAAAGCCGTCATTGTTTCGCCGGCTTTCATCTTTATCATGTCATACTTTTGAACTGCAACGATGAGTTTATTTTCTCTCGTTGAGTCGTTCCCTTCGCAGATCTGACATAGTTTAGACCAGATCTCTTTGGCGGTTTTGCACAACATGACTTGATTGAATATTCCATCATCAAGCGTTCTGAAAATTGCGTTTCTGGCCACGTTGTCGAGATTCATGAGCTTTTTCTCGGCAGGTGTCCAGTCTTTTCTTGTCAGGAATTTCTTGAGGAGCGGTTGGGTTGGCTGCATGATTGGGGTTGATCATCATGAGGGTTAGTGGTCCTTCATTGATGATCTCCCACATGTCATCGTCTTGAGCTGTAAGATAAGTTTCCATTCTTATCTTCCACCCAAGGAAGTTCTCTCTGCTAAACATCGGTAGCTTGTTGGCATTCAAATTTTCAGCTATGTGATTCAGTAAACCTGCTCTGATACCACTTGTTAGGACCGATGTATGTGTTTAGAGGGGGGTGAATAAACACTTGACGATTTTTCGCTTACTAAACCCTTCACTGACCGGTTGATGCGGAATTCAAACCGATTCAGGTGGTGAACTGATGTGTCGTGTGTGTATTTCGGTTTGTGAGTAGAGAGAACTTTTTTATGGAAATTCGGAGTTAAAATCTCCTACGTCTCCCTTTCTTTCCAGCAGGAAGATATCACTAGAAGACTCGGTTTATACATACCGGTATACAACCTTTCTTAGCTAGACTTACACAGCTATAACTCGCCAGTTATACTCAGCTAACTAAACTCCTAGCAAACAAACTTAGGCACCTTTTTGCAGTCCACCTAACTATACCAGCTTATTACAGTCCGGTATTGTGAAGAACTATCACAGCAATACAAAGCTAACTCTTAGCTTGACTCGATTTGATCTTTGGTTTGAATGCTTGTAAATTTGAATTCTCGTTGTGTTCTTCACACCCATCACGAATGTTGAGAGGCTCGTATTTATACTCGTCTCTTGAACTTGTGACCGTTGTATGGGTGTGGGCCATCTTCATTAAATGGCTGCGCAGACCGCATTGATGATCTTTCCTCTTTTGGCAAAGTTGCAGTCTAGCGCCAAGTATCAGCAGTATTGTCTTCATGTCTTCTTTCGTGCAAGTCTTGACCTTGCTTGATCTTTTACTGTTGTACTGAAGATCTCTTGTACCTTCTTGATATTTGAATCTTCAACGGTACTTTTGGATTGGTGATCGTCGCATTGAAACCGGTCTGATCTTCTTGCTTCAACGTGACTGGTATCTGATCTTGGTCTTCAAGACCGGTACATGAACGGTACGTGACTGGTTTCATGGACCGATTTCCTTTAGGATATTTTGTTAACCGCCAAAACCTTTAACTGGTTTGTTTACCGGTTTAATCTATCAATAATAGAAATAATATTTTTAAAAAAAATCTCGTGGGGCGGGTATTTCTGCGGGGATAGAGATAATTTTGTTCCCGTTTATTTTGCGGGGACGAGGAAGGGGGCCTTCCGAAAGCATGGGCCGGGATGGGAGTTAGTTAGACCCCGCCCTGAACCTTCCTCGTTGGCATCAGGCATGCCTATGTGGAAGTTATTTACATTCAATAAATTTATATTCATTGCTCAAATTATATAGAAGTAACATTAGGAAACATTGATTATTATTCCATGAGAAACCAAAACTAAGCCCGAGAAACTCAATTCAATACCCACCCGGTGAGGATGGGTATTCCGTTCATGCTGTTATTTTTTAAATTTTAGGGGTGTAAACGAGTCGAGCTCGAGCCCTTTCATTTTAGCTCGAGCCCGTCAAGCTTAGCTGAACTTCATAAACTGCTTGACCTCATAGCCCTGTGAATTTGAATCCCTTGTTTATCTATTCATATTCGGACGTATTACATCAACATCGTCTTGTCTGCATGTCTCTTGGATAGTTGAGGCGATATACCTTTGGTGAGACGAACATGAAGAAATCGGGGATAAGAAAGAAAGGAAAAATCGATCGATTGTTCTTCGTGACGATCTAACGATGCTAAAACTGCGAATTTATTCCAGCGAACAAATGCAGACAATGAGTCATCAACAGCAGAAAGAACACAGATTCTTTTTTTCCTTCTTCACATTACAAGGGCTGCGTTGAGCAGCTGGTTCCATATATCGGGCAATCCGGGCAGGCACCAATGGCTACAATCCACGCCCGGATGATCGCCGCTGTAAGAAGAAGGGTGGGCATCTTTTCTCAACTGAGACAACGTTGTAATATCGAGCAAGAACACGGGCTTCTTGATCCCGCCAAGAACCCTTCTCACAACGTCGACCTCGGGCGGCATTCCTCCGGGATACGAAGAGCCCGAGAGAGGTACTTGCTCGCCGTTGCAGTTTCCGGGCGACGACCAATCCTTACCCCTGTGAGTATTATTCATTCATACGATGGAAAAAATCATACCATTTGAATTTATTACATGGAAGATAGAGATTATGGTTTTTTTGCTTACTTATAGTGAGTTGGAGATATCCCTTGGAAGAACACTTTGGTTTTCACAGGGTCGACGTTTCGGTCCACCCACTGGCCCCACGTGGTCAAGCCTTTGTAGAACGCCATTAGGCGGTCCATGTCTTTGGACACGGCGGAACCATCCCGTATGAAATCCCACCTGCAAAGAACGAAAGGATGATATCATTCGAGCCCAAATCATAAGATTTCGACCGCCCGTCGAAGAATGGAAAAGCGAGAGGCTGCTTCTTACGATTGAGCTTTCCCCGTGTGAGTCCACCAATGCCACGAGCTGAATACGAGGACGTCCATTCCTTTCCATGCATGGCCCTGCTGGATGGAGCCTAAGTTCAGTACTCTGCCTATGCTTTCTTTGGTTATGTCCACCAAGTAAGGGGAGCGATATTGCAGTAAGCTCACTTCATACTCCTGCAAATCATTTCAGACAAAACTGCTCAATTACAAGGTTTTGACGATGGTTATGGCCTATTTTTGTTTCAACCATAGTTTTAGATCAATCTTAATTAGTATTTTAATGTAATTGATTGCGAAGGTGTTCATTATTAATGTTGAAGCGTGTGGCTTTGTACACTAAGTGGGAATCTATTCGATCTCATATCACACTAAGATAACGAAACATTTCATATCACTAACAAATTTATTACTACATACAATATAAACTCTATAAATATATAAATTAATATTGATTGGACAGTCAAAATTTATTAATTAAAAAAGTTATTGATTAATTGATAAATTAATATTTTATTAATTTATAATGAAATACTTAATTATTGTACAAATACATGTATAAAATAAATTATTCAAAGTTGAAAGAATCTTTCAATCTCATATCTTATTATGCTTTTATATTTTATTTTCAATATATGAACTAAATATAAGATCAATATATGCTAATACCAACAAATCACATGGTTTCTCAAAATAAGAAACTTTAGTAAATAGCATGAGTATAAATTTATATTTTACATAGGGTCTATAGATTATAAATAATGTATTATCTTATAATTTTAGGAAATTATTAATTTAAAACCATATTTGGGAACTTAACCACTTAAAAATATTATATGAAAGAGTTTATTGAATATTGAGAATCAAGTATTATATAGGAGGTTTCAAATCTGACCTGAAAGGTAACAGAAGACAGCGACTCCTTTCTGACGAAGGTGGTCTTAGCGTTTGGAACCGAAGAGTGAATCATACAAGCAAGAGACTCCCATTGGTTCAAACTCAGAGAATCGCCCACGAACATTATCTTCTTCCCTTTAAACCTCTTCAAGAAATCCGACCCACTAAACCTATTTCAAGAAATTCGATGAAATATTATTACTGAAACATGCACATGCAGACAAAGTTCATAGTATCTAATGAAATTAATACCTGGGCAAGTCGCAAGAATTGGGCTTCCAAGCATACTTGAGGTACTGTTTATCAGGCCTTCCGTATTTTATGCAGTCAAACTCAGGGTCTATGAAGGGGCAGCTCGAAGATTCGTAGAGAGGATAAGAGGCATCTACGACCCATTTTCCTTGAAATAAATTGCAGCCATTTACTACCATTTGCTGCTTGCTTCTGCTAATAATGCTGGTCAGGTTATAACCGTGGATGGTCTCTGCCGATGCAGTGCCATACAGTGTTCCGACCAGCGATAGTAATAGAGAGAAGGCTTGGAATGATATCATAAAGTTCATGCCTTTGGTAATAAAACTCATCATTTGAGTAGTTGGGTGTAGCGTGACAAAGAGGAGAAGAAGAAGGGGGAGAAGAGTATAAGAGCACAGTAATGGAGAAAGAGCAGTCTTTTTTTTTTCTTTTTTTCTTTTTTTTTTTGTATTAGCAGAAGTGCTCATATATAAGGAGGGGGATTGTAATGTAGGGATGAAGCCTGCAATAAATTTATTCATTAAAGAAAGGCAAGAAAGACTAAAATTATTGCATTTAATTAGATGAAGCATATCGTCATTTAATTTTGTTTCCTTGGAAATCTGAAATTAAATTGAGTCGGAGATATATTATTTAATAAACTTGTTTAATAAACATGTTAAATAAATTTAGTCACACCCCCAATTATGATCTTTTATTTAATAACCATGTTAGGGTAGGGGGTAGGGTAGGGCCACTCTATTGTGTTGTAGCTGTAATGTAATCCATTTGAGTTCATTTATCTGCAGTTCGAAATTATTAAGAAATGGTTAACAAGGCAAACTGCAGTCTGCATAAATAATCACATTATTTAAGATAGGACGGTCCTAATGTTTTTCTCTATTGTAGGCGTAAGTTAGGCTGCTTAGTTATATAATAGAAATGTATTTATATATGTTCGTACGATAATATGGCTTGGCTTAGCATTATTGTCGAAAATCTAACGGCTAGATCGCTCGTTAGCCACGGTAGTATTATGGTCATTAATACATAGGGGTGTTCATTGGACGGTTCGGTCCGGTTTTTTCAAATTTCGGTTTTTTGATTTTCGGTTTTACAGATGCATAATCCGATATCCGAACCATTTTAATTTGATTCGGTTCGGTTTTTTATACTTCGGTTCGGTTTTTCGGCTAACCGTTAAAGATTTTAATTCATATGTATGCATGTATTATATATACATATATATAGGAATTAACTCTTATAACATATATATATATATATATATGTTACAATTGCATTACATATATATATGAATTAAATAGTAATGATATGATAATTGCATTACTCATATGTGTGCGTAATTCGTGTATATATATATATATATACACGAATTATCTTTTATAACATCTATATATAGGAATTAAATGTTATAATATAGTGCGTTATAAAATAAACATTGTAATTTTAATTACTTTTTATGAAAAATATAATTATTTTGTTGGACTTTATTATCACTATAAATATTAATAACTTTCATAAACTACAATATTTCAAACTTGTCTAATATAAATTATATAATTAAATATATTTCGGTTTTTCGGTTATTTCGGTAATTTTTTCTGAAAACCGAAAACCGAACCGAAAAACCGAAATTTCCTAAATACAAAACCAAAACCGGCCGAAAAACCGAATTAACCGAACCGAAATAACCGAAAATTTCGGTTCGGCCGATTTTTTCGATTTTATCCGAAATTTGAACACCCCTATTAATACGATGTTTGATTGTAGATATTAAAGAGTCCATGAGCAATAATATATACTAGTTTTATAAATATATATCGTGTGCACTAATATATAAATATATATAATGTTATAATGTAAGATTTATTTAAAATTTAATTTATTATATATGAAATTATAATTTATTTTCAACGGTATATTATTTAAACATAAAAAATAATTTATGCGGATATAATTGAAATAAACAATAAAATGAACGGTTGAATCGTAAGTTAACATCCAAAATGATACACCAAAATTGAACGTATTTAAGGGTGTATTCCCTTAATATAATAGAAGATATATGTGAAATTATAATTTATTTTTAATGATATATTATTTAAAAATAAAAAATAATTATGAGGATGTATTTTTTTTTTCAAACTATGAGGATGTATTAGACCTGGCCAAATGGGCCGCGGGCCGGTTTCGGCGGATCGAGGTTCCGGTGGTTTCGTGGTTCCGGTTCTGGCAGTGGAACCGCGACATATTTGGAGAATCGACCCAGAACCGGCTCGCGATCCGTTGGACCTAAACGATTCGCGGGCCGGTTCCGGGCCGGTTCGTCCAATTTTTTTTGTTAATTCTTTAAACTTTTTAATTTTTATACTTTATACTTTATAGTTTATTAAAATATATAATATTGAAAAAAAATCCGAAATTTTTATTGAAAGGTGACAAAACAAGTAAAAAAATTACCCAAAAAAAAATTACAAAAAAAAATCAAGTAAAAAATTATAATAAAAAAACTACACAAAAACAAAAACAATTAAAAAATTACAATATTAAACTACTTCTTGATCCCTATTTATTAATACTATTCGAGACGCCTCTTCATCGGAGTCGGAGCTAGAAGCTTGGAATTCGTCGATAGCATTCTTCCTCCGATTTCGACCGAAAACCAATCCTTTAATAAGGTTAGCATGGCAAGCGATGTCGGGCTAAGGCTCGTTCGCCGATCTCCAATAATGCGACCCGATAATTTGATCAGGGACTAAAATGAAAAAAAAATTGCATTCTGGCCCAAGGGGCCAAATGCAATTTTCAGAACTATCCAACGGCTATATAGCCGTTGGATCCTAAAGAGCCGTTGGCGGTTCGTTCCGCAGTTCGACACATCCCGGCGGCTCAACCCATTTATTATGGGCCGGTTCCGGTTCCGGGAACCGCTAAGAGCGGTTCCGGTTCGCGGGCCGGAACCGCGGGGCGGTTCCAGGTAGAACCGGCCCGTTGTCCAGGTCTAGGATGTATTGAAATAAACAATAAAATAAAGGGTTGGTGTGATACTCAATCTCTACTCCATTTGTTACTAATTAGTTTTAGAGTTTTCATCCAGCGATACACGTCACCTAACTATCATCAATGTTAGAAAAACTTTCGACACAAGGCATCAATTAGACCAATGTGCTCTCAATCGAGCAATCAATGCAATCTGCACGGTCCATGAGCAAGAAATCATTGTATGGGTCGAGGTCTCGAGGACACATCATCATCCACATTACATTTGGACTAGAACTCTGCTCTGATACTGATATTTGGGAGATAAAATTTTTTAGAAACCCAACATATAAACCCAAGTAAGATTCCATTCTAGAAACGATTGATAATAGATGAGGTAGCCCACTAACCCTGTATTCATATCACAATTTTTTTATCTTTGGTTTGAACCCAATATAATATAGCAGTATAATATATTCAACGCCACTCAATGCAAAGCTAATCTTCCACCGCAAGAATATAGATTGATATATTTGATGAGAATTCATTTAGTTATAATGACAGATTGTTGATGTCATGATAATGAGTCCTTACGTTAAACTATATAAGGCATGAACATGGATTCTAATCTATAAATAATAATTAATACACGAAGAGGTCTTTTTATGTAATTCATAGATGACAAGTCGCTATATTTACACAGCTTATTAAGAATTTATAATTTAAGGAACAAAAAATTATAATAAAAGCACTCAATTTACAGACAAAATCAAAATTCAGTTGAAACATTTTATTGCACCAGCTAGAATAATGTGCAATGTATGTATGTATAACAAAACCTCATTCCTTCAAAAGATCCTCTAATGGTTCCTCTCTAATAAGGCAAGCTCTTCGAACTCGAGCTCGTTGCAAAGGTCTTAAGCTTCATCGAATCGTCGTCAGCGCCGTTAGCCCGCCGAGTGATCGTTTCCATATTCTTATACAGACTTTGGCTCACAATCTTCCTCATCAATCTCTTCCCTTCATCAGCCTCCTTCTCATTCGCCGCCGGGCCCATCGAAAATCTCCCAACCTGCGGCCCGGAGTGAGGCCCGACCCGTAACTGCCTTTCGTCCTTGAACCACTGCAATAGCTTCATGGCTCTTTTCTGAGCTAAGGGACTCCCCAGCAAGGCCACTTGAAGAAGCACTTGAACAATCCCAGCATCTGCCATTTTTAGCCTTTGGGAAGAACTCTGATGGGCTAAAATCATCAGAATGTAAGCGGACAGTTCTTGGCACTTAGGGTTTTCTTCCCGTGCCATGATCTCGATTAGGGCTTCGGGCGTCATGGGATTGTCCTCGATCGACTTTCGCCCCGTTTGGGTTACTACCAAGTTTGCTAGAGTTGATAAGGCCTTTTCTGATGTGTTGCGCCGTACAGAAGATTCTGCTATTAAAGCGCCGATGATTTGGGGAGATGTTAGAGATGTGGAATATTCCAGGGCTGTAGATAGATTGTACAAAGTATTCAGACAAGATTGCCTTGTTTCGACTTTTGAGCATGATGTTAGAATGGAGACTGTTAGGGGGATGACTTTCGATGAGTTTAAGGAGATGTCGGCCATGGCTAAGGATGATAGAGACGAAAGGAGCTGTGAGAGTTCTTGCTTGGATGCTTCGTCGTCGGAGAGATCGATATTCTCCGGCAGTGCTGATAAGATTCCGGCATCAACCATTGCAGCCTTGTTCCTGAATTAAGTGTAATAAATCAGTTTGAAACTGACAAGAAAAAAAAAAGCAATTAATCGAGAAAATCGAGAAGTTTCAACTCACGTGTAAGAGCCGTTTCCAAGCTCAGTCAATGTCCTGACAGCCACTCTCCGACGCGCCGGCGCCTCAGACGACCCAACCATGGCCACCAGCGGCGGGATAACACCCAGCTCCGCCACGATCCTCCGCCGCTTCAGATCATGTTCCGCCGCCACAAGCTTCCCTATCTCCTCCGCGGCAGATTCCTTCTCATCCCGATTCCCGAAGTGAAGCATCTTCACCGACCTCTGCAGACTTACCATCCAATTATCACCGCCAACTTGATGGGCTGTTAAGGAATTTACATATATGCCCTCCTCGCCATTTTCTTCTTCTTCTTCTTCTTTGTCACATGCACTAGCCATGTCCGTATAAGGGTCGCCTGTAATGAGCCTGGACTGCTTCTTGGCTGCTCTTGAGCAAAGCATCAAATGAGACATGCGAGTGAAGAATTTTAGTACTCCGTAGGTGAATAACCATTTCCTTGTATCAGAATCTGGCGACATATTAGTATATATATATATATATATATATATATATATAATATCTCCACTTTCGAAGAAGTTTGAGTTTGTGGGCTAATTTTTTTCTTTCTTTTTTGGTTGACTTAGTTTAGATTTGGCCGAATTTAGGCTAAGGTTGAAATAATCAAGAACTGAGAGCAACTATTTCAAGTGCAAATGAGATGACAAGACATTAATAAGGGCTGTGGGAGATTGTCCAATGTCTATAATAACCTCACCAAGCATTAGAAGATTATATAACTTGAATGGCATTATGGGCAAACTGAAATTCTGCGATATATGACCTAATCATTAATGTAACGGTCGTCAAAGTCAATATTTTGTGGCTTATGGTCTTGGCTTTTGAATACTATATTATTGGTTGCTTGTGCCTAACCGATCAGTGTTGGGCTCAATTTCTTGTAATAAAATAATGAGTTTGTTGTTACGGTTGTGTGTTAATGCGTTGCTATTGCTATACTATGCAATAATTTCTTCGGATATAATTTAGTTAATGGTTCATTAAATTTGTGCCCATGATAATAAGATAATGTTTTTTCGTGTTCGGCATAGAGTTGTATTGTATGTGCTAAAGTTATGGGTTCGAACTCGACATAAATATAGAGAAACATACTTATAATTACAATAATATCATATTGCTTATTTTGACCACTTGGACAAATATAGTTATTACTTCCGTAATAGTATTGTAGTATTGAGTTTTACTTCCCAATCAACCAACACATGTTTAAGCTAGCAAGTGGCTGCACGTGCATTAAAATAATGTTGAATTGTTGAATCGATAAATAGTATATATAATGGCTTGACGAGGTGTACAACTAACAATCAAGATTTTGACTTACGCAATCGTCAATTAATGGGTTCTTTAAAAAAAAATAGTCTTTGACCCAATCAGTTTCAAAAAATTAGTTTGTTGACAATATTTTTAAGTAAATGGCCTCCAATTTTAAAGGTATTTTGGCCATTTTCCATACATAAATCCGTGTGATGTTAGGGTCCCGTACTATATATAAGGAGTTATTTGAGTTCAGGGACCCCTTATATAGAATGAGACCTCTATTATACAACATTGGGGGTCTTCTGCGATATATCGGGTCCCCTAAGCCAAGTGAACCCTTCTATATAGCACTGGATCCGTACTAGAAAAAATATGTTTTAATCAGGAATTGAACTCGGGACTTATTGCTTAGTTGACTGACTACCCAACCACTGGACTACACTCCCAGTCGTCCACCCTAACAACATATCTATTTCTTTGTATGACCCTATTAATAAGCGGAGGCCATCTTTTTAAAATTTCTATTTAAGGGGTCTATTTGCTCAATTAATCCGTCAATCGACTCTCCAATTTTCTCCATGGGTCAAACTACAAAGAAAATGATTTCTTCGTTTTAGATATATATTATTCCAAGTTTTGATGAATAGAGGTTAGGTAAGTTTTTGGACTAAGCCAAGGTGGTCCAATACGTCCTTCCATGGCACGATTTTAAAGCTGATGAATCATGTGTGCAAGTCATATTGCATGATAGTGACCGATCGGGTAATGTATCAAAAGGTGCAAAGTTTCAAATTTGGTTGAGATAATATGTTTCCAAGTGTTTATCTATAAACCACTTTCGTAGTGGAGATTTCCGCTATTTATAAAGCAGACTAGAGAATAACAGAATACATCCCGGATACAAAAATATGTGTGCTACACTTTTGCTTTGGCAAAGCATGCGCTGTGCGCTGAATACTTAATATGTGTGATCAAATTTGATTACTTGTAATTGTATCTTTCAAAAGACAGACTCAAGTCTTTATTCTTGAGGTGTCACTGTTTGGCCAAAAATTATTTCCTAAATATCACATCTTTTTGAAGAGATATGAAACTGAATCGATACATGGTTTTCCAGATGGTAGAACACATTAATATTTATTTTCTTTTATTTGCCTCACTTGATTGAGTTCCTCCTTGTTTTAATGTTTTATTGTCTCATATATATTTATAACCATGCAATATATCCTTACATAGTAGTAAAATTTTATCAATTGGAGAACTAAATACCTTGTAATTAGAGCTACATTCCCTATTAATCTTGACCAAATATTGTCATATTTCTTTTTCAAGTTTCAATACTACAAGTATCATCTAAAGCGGACTACGTAATTATAAAAACAAATGGGAAAGTTCACAACCACAAGACACGTGACAGTGATAAAAGATTTGCTCTTTTTGTTTTTTTTGGTAAATGGACGTTCCACTAAGATCATCATATATTTTTTAAATTTAAATTTCATCAAATAAAATCAGTGCCAACTCATTATCAACTTCCCATCAAATGCCACGTGTCACTTTTCATTTCCTAGGAACTAAAAAGCATTCCAATGAATTTGTGCAATAAAGCTTTTTCATATAATGAACGGCTATTGAACATTTGAAAATTTTGTGACAAAGATTAGAGCCCAATAATTCCAACGTAGCCCAACTTATAGCCCGAAAATCAGACCTTTTGTGATAAGTTGTATTATTAATTAAATTTTATTTTTCTATGTTTTATTGTGTAATAAATATGTAATGCAATTAGCATGAAAGAAGTCTAGTTTCTTCGATATTACCTCTCTTAACTATAAAGGCACGAGTTGGAGATGGAAGACAAATGTTTCATTTAAATCCATCTTTCATGGCATTGATAATTTAAATCGATTATTAAATAAATATACACAAGAACTTTGGCTATATGAATATGCTTCCACAATGAAAATGATCAAAACTGCAAGACTTCAACGTTAGAAATGCGACATAACCGCAAACACATAAATGCATAAGATATATGTAATATTAACACTTCTTCTAAAAAAAAAATGTAATAATAACACAATTAGACATTGTACATTATTACATAATAAAAATTTGATCACCAAAATTATACACATAATAAACACAATGCACATATCATCACCAAACCTTAGATATAAATACAGTTATATTTCTTAGTCTCTCTCTAAAATTATAAGTCTAAACACATAAATGCATAATAGACAAACAAACTTTATTCAGACCATTTTCCTTTTCTTACCATGATCATTGTTAATATTTTTGTTCTTTTGGTAGATTTCTGCAAGCGAACCAAACTTTGAGATTTTTCTGGGCAAAATCTCATCATCGTCCGCCTCTATAGAGTTTTGCCCGTCGATCATAATTGAAGTCATTGATTGTTCCTCCTCGACGCTTTCCTTTGATTGAGTGTTATTGTTATTATTTTTTCGGATTTGATAAATGCTTTTCGACGAAAACTAGCAAAGGAATCCTCCAATTCATCAGCAGAACAACCACTAAGTCGAATCAACTGCAATAGCCGTATCGATCTCTACCTCCGTGGAGGTTGGTTCCATTTGGGTTGGGTTTTTTTTTTTCGATTTTCCTCAATGTGTTTGCTTGTATAGGGACAGTGATATCATTTATCTTTTATCAAGTAATTTATTTAGTAAATATAAATAAAAGGGATTTAAAAGCGTAAGAACGACGTCTTTTGTTGGAAAGTTGTTGAATTGTTGACACGCCACCGGGGGGTGTTCACTCTGTAATAACCGAACCGAAATCGAAACCTTGATCGAAAATTTCGAAATTGAATATCGAACCGAAACTTTTATGGCTCGGTTTAGATTTTACCGAAATTTTTTTTGTTCGATTTGGTTAACCGACCAAAAATGAACTTGTAAAAATATATAAATAATAATTTTAAATATTATTTATATTAAAAGTTTGAGCGCAAATAGTGAACGCACTAATTTCTAAAACATATTCGAGAAAATTTTAAGGATTGATAACATTTTCGGAGAAAGAAGGGTTTGCGTTGTGTATCGCCATGCAAGCTTCATGTACAACTATTTAGTCATTGAAATATAACTACCATTTGATATGTTGTTGATCGTATGAATGAAACGATGTGTCGTTCTTACAGAGTTGCGTTTTCTTGATAAAAATAATTTTAGTACGTACCTATGTACGTAGGTACATACATACATACATACATACATACATCCCCATTTCATATTATTGTTCAATGATGTTTGAATTTGAATATCCCAAACCCTATGTTTGCAGTATATGTTGTTGAATCATTATAAACGCATGCAACTGCCCTTTTGCGAATGCCAAAATAGGGGTACGATGAAAATCATGTGTAAGAAGAAAATATAAAGTAAGCTTGTTTCTTTAGAGAAAGTTAAGATTGGTTGTAATAGATATCCAAATAAACTCCACTTAAGGATAAAGTTTTCTCAATTTAATTAATTGTGAAGATGGATAAGTTCGAGATATTTGATTTGGATAAGTTTACATTTATACAGAATAATAATTAGCAAGTTAAAGTCAGAATCCAAAATCAAGATTTTAACGGTTGTGTTTCTTGCAATAAAGTAACTTTGAGGCTGCTTTATTTTTTATTATATTATATATTCTTCTGGACGATGAAGAACAAAGGACATCGAATATATATAAGAGGGTACTTCGTCATATAGAAAAAGTAAAGTTTTGTCTTTTGGCATTTGATTCTCTGTAGAAACTCTCATTAATGATGTTCATCCTCTAAGGATCAGATCCCAACATATAAGAGCTTTTGTTGAATAGAAAAAAAAAAAAAAAAAAAGTGCACATAAATTCGATTAGTAACCCTCACTCAAGTATTTCATAATGAATATAATATCAGTATTTACATTTATATATAATATAAAAGATGTGTAAGGATTAACATGAAAGATATCGAAACGTGGATAGATTATAGATGGATTGGTCCAAGATTTTTATATATATATTTGCAGTAGGATTTTGCTTTTATAGTAATAAATAATAATGATAAGTAAGAAATTTGTGGCGAACAATTTTAACGTGGTTCGGATTATCAAAATCCTACATCCACTATCAAAGATGAATTTTATTGATGAACTCAGCACAATCGAAGAAGCTATCTTCTCTATTGTCACTCTACAGATCAACCCTTAATTTTTGGGTGAGATTTTCTATTTTTTGTGATAGATACGCAGATGACACACATTTCACGTTTTATATACACTTAGATGTTTTGCCGCTCAAATAACAGTCATAACCGATTCGTCCCCTGCTTGGCTGAAGACGTCGATCGCACCAGCATCTTTATAAGTAACTTTTATCTATTAATGCCAAAACACGTTTATTGCACTCCAAGCGCTTTTCACCCCTTTCTAGCAGAAGCTTAAGCTGCTCAATCTCTTGCAAACGTCTGATCTTGAGAAGCTTGCTGCTTCAACACCCCCCCTCAAGATGGATTATATAGATTTACTACAGACATCTTGACTAGTAGTCTCTGTAAGGCAGGCGCTGTAAGAGGTTTTGTGAAAACATCTGCTAATTGATGTTGTGACTTCACATGTAATAACTTGATTTCCTCATTAGCCACATGATGTCGGATGAAATGGCAGTCTATCTCTATTTGTTTTGACCTTTCATGAAACTTTGGGTTTGAGGCTAAACTCAATGCTGACTGGTTATCACAATAAACAACTGGCTTGTAGTCTATAACCAGGTCTAACTCTCCCAGCAAACTCTTAATCCAAAGTATCTCTGCCACCACATCCTAACGCTCGATATTCAGCCTCTGTTGATGATCTTGAAACGGTAGCTTGCTTCTTTGCTCTCCAAGTTATCAAGGAGTTTCCCAGGAAGGTGCAATACCCAGTGACAGATTTCCTTGTATCCTTACATGCTGCCCAATCTGCATCAGAGAAAGCTCTCAATTCCAAGTTCTGATCTGCTGTCATAAAGAGCCATGTCCTGGTGAACTTTTGAGGTATCTGAGGAGGAGTTGCCACTAGATGTCCCGTCCTTGGTGCTGCTATGTATTGGCTCAACTTATGGACCGTGAAGGCTATATCAGGCCGAGTAAAGGTCAAATAGAGCAGCCTCCCTATCAACCTTCTGTATTGGAAGGGATCTGTCAGAACCTCTCCATCATCAGCTGTAATCTTGTCATTTGAGTTCATCGGTGTAGTGAGTGGCTTGGCATGTAGATAGCCAGTATCCTTGAGCAACTGTAATGTATATTGCCTCTGTGTTATATAAATACCAGCTTCACTCCTCACCACTTCTATACCAAGGAAATATCTCAAATCTCCTAGATCCTTGATCTTGAAGTGTGTGCTCAGAAACATCTTTACCTGCTGTATTGCCTCAGTTGATGGCCCTGCAAGTATAATGTCATCAACATACACAAGTAGTATGACCAACTGATCTCCCTTCCCCTTAAGAAACAATGTGTGATCAGATTGTGTTTGGACAAAACCGAAGTTCTTCACAGAATCTGTAAATTTCTTGTTCCATTGTCTTGAAGACTGATTCAAACCGTATATGGACTTGTGAAGCCTACAAACCATTCTCCTATGTTCTGTCCTCTCATGATTGCCATAGAAACCTTGAGGTAAGTCCATATAAACTTCCTCCTTCAAGTCTCCATTTAAGAAGGCATTCTTCACATCCATTTGGAACAAATGCCATTTAAGTTTGGCCGCCAAAGCAAGAATGATTTTGATGGTGTTTGGTTTGGCTACAGGGGTAAAGGTATCTATGTAATCCACGCATTCCCTTTGGTCGTAACCTTTTGCAACCAAACGAGCCTTATGCTTCTCAACTTGACCATTTGAATTGTATTTGAGCTTATACACCCATCGATTACCAATTGGCTTCTTTCCTTCTAGTAATGTCTTCAAGTGCCCTTAGCTCTTCATTCATGGCTGCCAACCATTGTTCTGATCTTGAGGCTTGGACAAAGGTTCTAGGCTCCACTGTCAATGAGGTATTACAAATGAAAGCTTGAGCATCTTGAGAAAGGTTATGATATGACAGAACCTCTGATATAGGATACAAAACCTTCCTTTCCATCAAATTGCTGCAATGATAATCTTGCAGATATGAAGGCCTCTTTGATTCTCTTCCTGACCTTGTGCGTATCTCATGAGCTTGTTGCTGATTTTCTGCATTATCCCCATGCACCTGTTCTTGGCCTTCTGTAGTTACTTGCTGCCATCTTCCTGTTGCTCTGGAGGAACGGTTTCACTTGATGTTGCCTCACCAGGTGGCATTGTATTTTGCATTTGAAAGTCCTGGACATAAGGCCTAGGCAACACGCATGAAGGGAAAGGATCTACTGATAAAGATGCAGACTTTCCTTTGAATGGAAAGTCCTTCTCTCTGAATTGAACATCCCTGGAAATGAACACTTCTCTTGTCCTTAGATCCATCACCTTGTAGCCCTTCATTCCATTGGGGTAGCCAAGAAACACACACTCTCTAGCTCTTGGATCAAACTTTTTCCTGCCTGCAGCAAGAGTAGAGGAAAAACACAGACAACCAAATACTCGAAGTGATTTATAATCAACTGGCCTTTGATACAGAAGCTCATAGGGACTCTTGTTGCCTAGATTTACTGAAGGAGTTCTATTAATGAGGAAAGTGGTCGTTAAAGCACACTCTGACCAGTACTCTATAGGAATACCTGACTGAAAGAACAATGATCTAGCAACATTCAAAAGATGTTGGTGCTTCCTCTCAACTATGGAGTTCTGCTGTGGGGTTTGTATGCAAGATAGATGGTGTATGATTCCTTTACTTTCAAACAAGTCAACTAGATTAAACTCTCTGGCATTATCTGTTCTGATTACCTTAACCTTGGACTTGAATTGTGTATCAACTAAAGCCAAAAAATAGGACATGATTGGTTTTACTTCTGATTTTTGTTTGATCATGAAAAGCCACGTAAATCTTGAGTGATCATCTACTATAGTTACAAAATATTGATGCCCTAAGTGTGATGGAACATGAAAGGGCCCCCATACATCACAATGAACCAGGTCAAAACAGAGCAGACAATCTTATTATCATTAGGAAAAGAATTTCTCCTTTGTTTAGAAATAGGACAGATCTTATAGTAGGAATCAGAGGGGTGACCAAGCCTACTATGCCATAAATCCCCTGACATCTTATTAACTAAAACAGCATCATCATAAGTACTAGCAGAAAACTGGGATGACAAATCAGCTTCTATTATGTAAAGACTTGCAACTTGCTTACCCTTGCCAATCACTCGTTGTGTAGTGTCTTGTATCAGAAAGTCATTAGCCTTGAAAATGAAGAAGCAGTCCTTACTATAAGCTAGGGAACTCACTGATATCAAATTAAAGTGAAACTGAGGAACATAGAGCACATTAGTCAAGGTAATGAATTGGTTCAGAACATAAGATCCTGCCTGATTAACTTTTATGGTTGTGTTATCTGGCAATATTATCATGGATTCCTCTATCTTATGCAAATCATTCAACATGTCTCGGTTACCACAAACATGTTGTGTGGCACCAGAATCTAATAACCAAACCTTAGTATTGTTAAGATCGGGTAGATTAAAGGATGAATAGATACATGTACCATTTTCAACCTGATGTATGGAATCTGGGACCTCTGATGACAGCCCTGTTTGACTTATGAGTGCCTTCAAGCTTTGCAACTGGAAAGGAGTTAGCTGCAGCTGGACCAAAGTGTCTCCAGCAGGTGCTGAACATTGTTCAACTGGGCATTCTGACATGCCGTTTTGCTTATTGCATCTACAGATGTATGATTTATCCTAACTCCCTTGGCCTTCGCATTCTGTCTAAAACCAGGTGGATAACCATGAATCTGATAGCGCGTCTCAATGGTGTGTCCTTTCTTGTTGCAATGTGTGCAAACAGGTCTTGTTGACTCCCTTTTTGGATTATAAAAACCTCTTTTAGCCATCTCTTGATCATTCTTGGCAGCCAGCATGGCCATATTGTTAGTCTGATCATCATTTATCTTGACAACTCCTGGAACCATAGACCTTTGCTTCTCTTCTTGGATCAATAATGAGAACACCTTATTGATTGAAGGTATGGGATCCATAAGTAAAATCTGCCCTCTTGTCTGCGAATAGGTGTCGTTTAATCCCATCAAGAAAGTAAGAACATACTCTTCTTCGAGATAGGCCTTGATCCCATTAATTCCTCCACACGTACACTGGCAAGCAGGTCTGTAGCTTCCCAATTCATCCCATAGAGTCTTTAGTCTAGTGAAGTATGCAGCAATGCTGCTTGATCCTTGTGCTAGGTTGATTAGATCCTTCTTCAGTTGAAACACTCTCGGCTTATTCGTTTGCCCAAACCTTTCTTGAAGATCTATCCAAACATCTCTAGCTGAGGCATTGTACAAAATACTAGCAGAAATCTCCTTCGAGACAGAATTAAGAATCCAAGAGATGACCACGTTGTTATTTCTTTTCCAAGCGCTGACCTTATTGAGATCTGTTGCAGCTGGTGGGCCAAGATCACCATTAACAAACCCCTCTTTATTCCTTCCAATAAGTGCAATCATCATAGCTCTGCTCCATGTCATAAAATTTTCTCCATTGAGCTGTTCGTGAACAAGGAGCTGCCCTGACGTGTCGTTGGCGTTCAAGAAATAGGGATCGTTGGCCCAAGAAGTGATGACGCCGCTTGACGATGGCGTTTCTTCGCTCATTCTGGGCGTTGTTTCTTCGCTCACTCTGGCCGTTCAATCTTGGATATGCGCAGCTCAAGGCAAGTCGCTCTGATACCATAAGAAATTTGTGGCGATGAACACAACAATTTTAACGTGGTTCGGATTATCAAAATCCTACATCCACGATCAAAGATGAATTTTATTGATGAACTCAGCACAATCGAAGAAGCTATCTTCTCTATTGTCACTCTACAGATCAACCCTTAATTTTTGGGTGAGATTTTCTATTTTTTGTGATAGATACGCAGATGACACACATTTCACGTTTTATATAAACTTAGATGTTTTGCCGCTCAAATAACAGTCATAACCGATTCGTCCCCTGCTTGGCTGAAAACGTCGATCGCACCAGCATCTTTATAAGTGACTTTTGTCTATTAATGCCAAAACACGTTTATTGCACTCCAAGCGCTTTTCATCCCTTTCTAGCAGAAGCTTAAGCTGCTCAATCTCTTACAAACGTCTGATCTTGAGAAGCTTGCTGCTTCAACAATAAGGACAACAACATTAATCATAATATTAGATTATTAATAGTGAAATAGGTTTCATTTTAATCGCGAGATTTTGAAAGATCGAAATTACAAGAACATTAAATAAACAGCACAGCTCATAAAGATAATGTGATGATTGATAAACTAAGATTGATGGGGTACGGATAATGACACCTAAGAAGATAAGTTTTAACTTCAAACTCGACATGTGATTTATTCTAATTATTATTACTAGTATTTTGATCTGGCTTATCTCACTTAAAAACCATTATACAGAACAAATCATAATTTATTTTTCTTTTTCGCTGGCGGCCACAGATCTACTGTCACAAGGGTCGTCGGCGGATCGGATTGGAGCACTCATAATCTATTATCTATTTCATTCTCTTTCTTAATCTCCTTATTTTCAATTGTATATGTTTTTTTTCCTCTAATATGAGAGTTTTCCTTCTCTCGTATGTAGGGATGTAAACGAGTCGAACTCGCGGTTCGAGCGAGGTCGAACTCATCGAGCTTTTCAGCTTCGAGCTCGATTAAAGCTAACGGAGCTCGAACTCGATCTCGAGCGAGCTCTTTTCAATAAAAAATTAAAAAATTTAAAAAAATTATTCACGAGCTGGCTCGCGAGCTTTCGAGCATTCATAAGCGAGCTCGAGCTCGACATACATGACCTCGAGCTTGAGCCGACCTTTACTCAAGTCGGCTCGTCGAGCTCGCGAGCCGGCTCAGCTCATCTTTCACCCCTAATCGTATGAGAGCATTGCTCTCTTGAATAGGAGTTTGCAATTGTCTTATAAAATATATCTAAGAAATGGTCATCATGCTTACATTGGTGATTCAGTTATAGATCTTGATTGGATAATGTTAAAAGTGCTTGAAGGGTAATTGGTGATATTATTTAAAGAAGAGGTTACAAGTGGTGATATTAGCATATTTTTGTTGTTGTTCATTCATTATCTTCATCATTTTTGTTTATTAATTTCATTGTAAAATGGAAGATTTGTCTCACATCGAACAAATCAAGCTCATCAATACAACTAATATACTCAATAAACAACTTCATCTATCACCAATTAATTTTGTGACGAAACATTTGATTTCTAATAGACCATATAATAAATTATCGTATTCGTTACTAATTATTTAAAAAAGTTATCAACTAGTACAACTTGTATGTACACCACGATACCTAATTAATTATACTAATCAGGCGACTAATTAGTTGTTATATTCCTTTTTTTTTTTTAATTCCTCTAATAATTTCCTAATTAATCAAGGAAAGAACTAGAAGAAGAAGACAAACTGGAATATTAATTTATAAGCCCATCAACAGCTTTGACCATTAGAACCGCATCTCCTCCTCTTTGCCGGAAAAAGGTGCCGGAAACCGCTCTCCTCCACCGCACGCCACCCCTCCACCATCCTCTCATATTCCAGTCGGTCCTCCTCCGCTGGACCACCGAACAGGCACCCATCCGCCGCACTCATGCACGGCGGCTTGGCCTTCCGGCGACCCGCTCCGACCGGGACGTTCCTCAGGGCCCCACCCGCCGTCCAGTACCTCTGACAGCCCTTGCAGAAGTGTCTCGGCTGGTTAACGTTGTAGTTGTTGAAGTAGCAGAACTTTGTCTCCATGCTTCTGCACCTCGGACATGGGATGATCTTGTCCGGCCTCTTGTCGGCCATGGATGGGCTCTCATCGGACTGTGATTTTCTACTTTCTTGATCGCTCCCATTGCGATGAAGATGGTGGTGGTCGCTGTTCGGCTGAGTTGATCTTTCTTTGACTGTGATCGTGGCGCCGAAAAGCTTTATCCCCGAAGATGGCGATGAGTTTGTGTTCATGTTACTACTTTCTTGTACTTCAGCCATGGAATTTGGACAAAAGGGATGTAACTTACTGTGATTAATTACGATGGATTAGTGTCTATGTAAGTTGTGTTTTTTATAGATAGATAGCTCTTAATTTCTAGGGTTGTTATATATATAGTTAGTAGGAATATGCGCTGCAATAATAAAAAAAAAAGGTGTAAAAGTACATTTCAATATTGCTAATTTACCATGTATTGAGACATTTATCTTCTCATATTCGATATCAATAATAAATAATAATTAAATGTATGTAAAGAAGTGTTAAATATGAGAGCCGCCATCAACAAAAACAGAAGTGGGGAGAAGTGGAAAAGATGATGCTGAACTTTTTGTCCACATAATTATTCCACGTCATCATTTTCTTTAATATCAAAGTCTACGAAAAGTAGGTGCAAAGCCAGGAGGGTTTTCTTGAGTACACAGTGTTAAATTAAAGTTGGAAAGAAAAAGGAAGATTAAAGAGATAAAGCTCAAAAAGATATTTGCTTTTGATTTGATTGACATATATATATATATATAATCCACTTGCTTTATTCTAGAACAGATTATCAAAGTTCATATATCGTTGTCTTTTTTTTATTATTATTTATTTACCGCCGTTGAGACATTACACTTCTTTATAGGATGAAATTTCAGAAAAAAACTCTTTAGCCCCTATTTAATTGATTGGACTAATATAAATGTTTAATTTGCTTAATAATCTCCCAAATTCATGTGTAGCTTTTTAGTCCGAAGCCAATGATTCAATTAAGCATAAAAGAAGCACAAAGTGCTTAATAGATCTCTTTTTCTTTATTTTCTTTAAGAAAGAAGTAAAAGAGAAATATGAAAATAAATGAATAATTCCTTTGAAATAGATTCCTTTTATGGCAATGGCTTTTGCTTTTGGCTAACTCTAATTACTCCAAAGATTATAAGATTTGTTCTCTCCCTTTATCTTTTTCTTTCAAATCCCACCTTTTGCGTTGTGGTTTAGTTGTGCTTTTAGTAGCAAAAGTGGGCATTATTTATGGGATTGCTTTAATAAAAGTCTTCTTTTTATTTAATATTAAATACTCGTAAATTCCCTTTTCTTGACTCGGCTTTTGCAAACAATGGTTTTCATCGTGTATGTAATTAAAAAGAAGAGCTTTTTCTTTGGCTTCTTAATGCAGAAGAAAATAAAAGCTTTTTTATTTTTTCTTTTTTCTTTTTGGAACGGTTATATATTTTAGTTTTTACTACCATTACGTACATAAAACACTTGACTGGCCATTAGCTTCAAAAGCAAAAGTTAGAAAACGATATCGTTTTATTTATGAAAGCTGAGCTGAGTCATGTTAGAAAAAAGATTCATTGATTTATCGATATTAGATATATTATACTATATTTAATATTTTAAGGTGCTGTCTCATATTACAAATATTTAATATTTTAAGTTATTTTTAATAAATAAAATTATATTTAAGTATATAAAAAATTGATTTTGAATGATAGATATAAATTTAAAAATCAAGAATAAAATAATTATTGATTATATATTATTTTTAAGTATATAAAAAATTGATTTTGAATGATAGAAATAAATTTAAAAATCAAGAAAAATAGTAATTATTATTGGCAAACCACATTAATATTTAAGGACATTTGCCATCCACAAACAACATCAACCCTATACTCATCTTCATCTTCATCTTCATTCATATCAGCAGTAGACACATCCGAGATATTCCTCCTCAGATTAGGCGTTTAGCCGATTATATGACGAATCACGAACACCGTTCGACCTTTTCAGTTTGGTGTTTAATGGTTTTACTATTCGTTCAGTTGATCATTCTTGAGGGAAATTGTCGAAGTAAAGGCGACATTTTTATTACAAGAATTTATTCATTCAGGGTCTAGAGGACGGTTCCATTACTGTTCCGTAACCATTTAAACAACTCTTAACACGCAGTACATCTAATTGAAGGCTAAAGCAATTCATCTGCAAAGAATGACGACGACGATCATTATAAGATCGAATTCCACGAAATCTTTACTAATCTAACAAACGTTAACAAAAAAAAGTTCCACGATGATCTTAATCAAGTAAAGGTAACAGATGCTACAGTAAGTTTGACATGACAAGAAATGATTCCCAGGAAAGGCACCTTCGCTTCGCTAGCAGTATCCATCTGCAGAAGGAAATTCTTCATAAAACACTAATAACAGAGCATCAAACGACTCGATATTGAGGCCATGGAAGATAATACACGAAGCTATATAATCACGATAAGCTCTGTCAATTTCATGCGAAGACTGAACGAAGTAAACATCTCAGAGATGACATCATATTAAGTGAAGCCTACGGTAAACAAGTAACAAAGCTGGGAAAAAAAGACGGAGGTTACAGAATGCGAACAAGGGCTAACCTCTCAAACGACCATCATGATTCGTCATTACCATCAGACGACGTGGACCTCTTCGCCCTTTTCATCTTCTCCGTCTGAACCTGAGTGTCCATGAACAGTTGCATCCTCTGAACTTCCAAGTCTTTGGCAAACTGCATCCTCTGTTTCTCCAGCTCAATCATCTGCTTCTGCTTCATACCCTCAACCTTCTCATATATTTCTGCAAAGTTCTCAATTGCTTTCGCCAACCTCTTCAGCCCAATCTCGTCGCCAACACCTTCATCTTCCTCATCCTCGTCACTAATGTTGGCCATATCCTCATCAACTCCATTTTCTTCATCGTCTTCATCACTCGCTTCGTCGTCGTCGTTCATAGCAGCAGCTGCGGCAGCCACAGCCGAGTAATTCCTCCTGAAATTGAAGAAAAATACAAGAAAATCACTATATAATAATGTCGGATTTTTCAGCATAATTAATCTATTCTGTGTTTGTAAAGAAATTAGGTCACACAAGACAGAGACATGTTAGGTTTTAGTTGACTGTAATTGTATCAAAAAACAATCAGAAGATATCGCCCATCCTTGATAGATACAGAACGAAAATTCGCTAGGGATGGTCAATAGCTGATAAGCATCCAACCACAAATGTTCAAACCTTAAACAAATTTACACAAATGTTCGATGTTCAAACCTTAAACAATTTTACAAAAATGTTCGCTGTTCAAACCTTAAATAAATTTACACTAATGTTCGATGTTCAAACATAATTCACTCAGTTGCTAGGAACAAGTAGAAACTACAAGATTTCAAACCTATATTCAATGGAATTGAAGGAAAAAATAAAGCTTTCAGATAAATTTTCATATAAAGAAAGCATTAGTTACAAATCAAAATACACAAATGGCCAACCCAAACGAAATTCACCTACAAATCCTACCTGAAAAGGGACTCCTCTGGCCCAGGGGATGGAGAAGGACGCTTCTGGGGCATAACCATGGGAGAGTTAAAAGCAACAGACGACATAGTTGGAACCATAGGCTTTCTGTAGGGCAAAGGTACAGCCATAGGCGGCGAAGGCAGAGAAAAGGGCATCGTGGACTGAATCTGAACGGAAGATGAAGCCGCCGCCGCAGACGATGGTGGTGCCATAATCATCAAAGGCATCGCCATAGTCGGAGGCGGTTTCGCCTGATTCTTAAAACTAGATCCGATCAAGTAGTCCAACCGGGAGAAGAAAGGCCACGACGACGTTAGGGTTTCGTTGGACTCCGCGATCTTCGCCTTCTCCGTCTTGTACTTCTTCTTCAGCGTATCGATCCTATTCTTACACTGGACATCCGTACGCCTCGTCTTCTTCGTGTGCCCGTGACTCGCGTTGACGGTCTCAGCCACCTCCTGCCAATCTTTCTGACGGAGGTTCCCACGGTTGAGCTCGAGAAAACGGCGACCCCAGGACTCGACCAACGTCGCCGTCGCCTCCTCCGTCCAACAGTCCTCGCGGGATGGCACCGTACGCGACGGGGGCGTGAGGGTAGGTGGTTGCGGGGGGGTCGAAGTTTCCGTTAGGTCACCCATTGGACGTCAGGGGCAAAGTAGGGATTTGAGGGCAAATATCTGGTTGGGAAAGAGGATTGTGGTGAGGGGTCGTGTGAAATAAGAGGGAGTCGCCACTCGCCGGGGGTAGGGCGCGTGGGGTCGACGGTCACGCGATTTCGGCATTGCCAACTAACGGCGTTTAGGTTACGTCGTACTTTGATTGTTTTTGCGGCGATTGAAATCGAACTTTCTTTTTTTCTTTTTCGATTAATTTGGGCTAAATAAAAAAAGGTTTATAATCGAGGGGATAATAACAATTTTGGTCCCTTATTTTTTGGGCATTCATTTCTGGCCCCATAATTCAACATTTCACCTTAGCTTAGCCGAGAGAATAACACAATTAGTGTTATTTTTAATACCACTATTATAAAACTAGATAACATTTTCATGCTATTACAAAATTAATCAACTTTTTTGTTTTAATTATTACTATTTTTATTTTTCCCTACAAATTTTTTCAAAATTATTTTTTTTCAACATCATTATCTCAATTTCTCAACATAATTATTAATAATTATCTTTTTAATTACAAACTTTCTAAACAACTCCATACGATTTTAAGAAGAAATTTACCTTCCAAATAAAATGTGATCGAAATCATTAGTTGACAATAATATCATCATTGGGATAAAAAAGTTACAAAATATTACGTTCGCCCATACAATACAGTTACTATGACACGGCTGTTATTTCTCTAGGTAAACCAGGTCATCGTAATCGAATTCATCATGTCAATCTCAAATATTATTATGGTATGTGTGCAATGCATGTACAACAGCAACAACAACAACCACAACAACAACAATAATAATAATAATAATAATAATAATAATAATAATAATAATAATAATAATAATAATAATAATAATAATAATAATAATAATAATAATAATGTTGATGAACAAGTAAAAGTTATCGCCTCAAGTAACATTTTATTAACAAAAAATTATTAAAAATAAATTAGTCTAGCAACCATTGTATCACAAGATATGCTGAATTTTAATTCTTTCTATGGGTTTTAATCACTTCATTATAAAATCGTCAATTTTTTTTTTCAACAATGAAGGTGGATGTGAGTTGGAAATCGATGAACATATACATCGAAAAAATCCAAAGAGTTTTGAACTTTTTTTTTAGCGGTCTCGAGGTATCCCCACTCGATCTGTCTATGGGCTAGCCCCTAAATACCGACGTGGGGTTTGCGCCACATAGACCTGGTGGAGGCTTAATTGCGTCACACACTCAAGTGGTGCAGGGCCGGATTACGGCCCGTGCATCATGGCCCAAAGCACAGGGCTACACAATTTTAGAGGTTAATTTTAAAGGGACATGGCCACATTTTTTGGGTTAGATTTTTAAGGCCCCTATGATATAGGGCCTCACTTTTAAATAGGCAGGCCTTTTAGAGAACCGTAGTTGGGTTATCTGGTATTGAGTTCATAGACCACAATCTAAATCTGATTCCGACCTTCGAAAGAGGTCAAATCCGGAAAAAATCTCAACCTGACTGCTGACTGGCTGACTTACCGAAACCAACATTTATCGAATTTGAAAAAGAGTCAGAAGAAATGGTTCGATCCTTGCTAGCTCTTCTTCGGCTTCCTTTGTATCGTAGCCGAATTCCACGATAACAAGAAATAGAAATTAATCGTTTGATGTCTGCTCAAAACACTAGGCCACCTAAATTAAAAAAAAATGGCCCTGCAGTGGTGGGACTAATCCCCGTGGTCAGATGAATACGTCCCAAACCCACCTAACAATGATAGTCATGAGAAATAAAGTTTGTTGATATATATGTTATAACGAGAGTATGTCATGTACGACCGATTCACGTGTAATAAATGGAGAGGATGACAAAAATAATGATTAAAAAAGAATTGGGGTTAAAAGTATAATTATTAGCAACTATTTTGTTTATTTGAAATAATAATGGTGAAAAAAAGTAATTTTAAAAAGATTTGTGGAAAAAGAAAAATAATAATAATTAAAATAAAAAAAGTTGATTAGTTTTGTAATAGTATGAAAATGTTATCTAGTTTTGTAATAGTGGTATTAAAAATAAGACTAAGTGTATGTTTGGTTGATAGGTTTAGAAATTTTAAATATGGGTTTAATAGATATTAACATGTTTGGTATGTATGTTTATATAAGACATTGGTTTATATAAATTTACTTTAAACCCATTAGTATAGGTTTATGATAACACACCTCCAAGGTGGGTTATAAAAAACCCACAAATATTTTTACAATATTACCCCTCAATTTGGTTTCTCACTTACACTTACAAAGATTGAATTCCACATATCAAAAGTAGAATGTATTTCTTTAAAATTAATTGGCTTAATTTTCAGCGATTAAGAATATAAAAAAAATATATGAGCAACATTAACTTGCAAGTATTAATGTATTTGTGTTTGCTTATCAATATTGAGGGCATAAACGTATTTTCACAGAATACTCATTTATTAAACTCATATTTTTACAGAATACTCATTCATTAAATTCATATCTAATCAAACAAGTACATTACATTTAAACTCATCAACCAAACACTCATTTTATTTTATACCCATTAATTAGTTTTATATAAACTTTACTGTTGATGTCTTACATTGACAATGTTGAGGCAACATTTTAAAACTGCTCACATAAGCAACATTTTAAAACTGCTCACTGTTTTCAGCTTATTCATATGGATCTTATGGGTCCTTTGGAAGTAGACAGCTTAGGTGGTAGGAAATATACTTATGTGCTAGTTGATGATTTTTCGAGATTTTCATGGATATTTTTTTTTTTTTTTTGGTAAGAAATGACTTCACTACCACAAGCATAATTGTTCGGTACATCATCAAAACACACCTCTACATCTTCTCAGCACTCAAACATTGATAAAGACTATACTAAATCCAATCAAGAACCCTCACAGAATAATCTAACGACCTCCCTGTCTCCTTTGGATCTCATTAGCCGACTACATCCTAGAAGCCGCCCTCTCACCACAGATTGGATATATCGCATAGTCTCCGTCGCACTCACCGGTTGTTCTCCATGCACACGTCAATTTCTCTCATTCCAAACGTAATATATAACAGCAGATAAGCAAGCTGACACAATCCTTACCCAAACTTTCTTGCCTCGCGCCAATTTGCTCACCCACTTGCACTATTCGTCCATCACATCAGGGATCCTAGTGCTTTTCAGCCAACTCGCCACAAGTTTAAGTATCTCTTGACTATATGAGCATTGGAAGAATAGGTGCTCGATAGTCTCATTATTCAACGCACATAAGGAGCATCTAGGATTAACTATGAGAATTCCCCAGCCCTGCAACCTATCAAGAGTTAGCAGCCTTCTATGAGCCATCAACCATACTATCAGTGAGTGCTTCGGAAGATTCAAGCGGCTCCAGATGAAGTGACTACATCTGAACTGGCTAGCACTCCCCAACAGCCACTGGTAACCTCCCCCAACCGTGTAAATTCCAGCTTCACTTGGAAGCCATCTTCCATTCGCATAACCCCTCGCAAATAAACCTTTGATCTTATTGATCTTGCGCCAGTGCCAATTACAGTCGGGAGGAGGGGCATATTCCCAGAAGTCCATCCCTTTCAAGTATATGCCATCAATCCACCTTACCCACAACTTATCCGCCTTCCTTGCCAAATCCCATATTTGCTTCCCAATCAATGCATTGTTCCACACTCCACAGTTCCTGATGTTTAGTCCACCATGCTTCTTCATCCTACAGACCAAGTCCCAACTAACTAGTGATGTATATCTGCCATCTGCTCCACTGTTCCACAGATACGCCCTGCACAATTAATCAACGCGTTTCAGGACTGCTTTTGGCAGAACGAAGAACGCCCCCCAGAATCCATGCAATGCCATCAGCACGGAGTTTATAAGACACACTCTGCCTGCGTAGGAGAGGTGTCTAGATGTCCAACATTTGATCCTAGCAGCCACCTTATCAATCAAGTTTTGGCAAGTGGTCTTTGTCCATTTAGTAGGAGATATGGCCACCCCAAGATACTTCATAGGATAACTTCCCAGTTGATAGCCAGTTATACCCCTGAGTACATTCATTGTTGCTTCAGAAACTCCAGCCAGATACATGCAAGATTTCGCAGGGTTGGCATGCAGTCCAGTAGCCTCCTTAAAATGCTCCAGACCTTGCTTTACAGCAGTCACAGCACCATCCGACGCTTTGCAACAGACGATGAGATCATCAGCAAAGCATATGTTCACCAGTTTGAAGTTCTTACATAGAGGATGGAATCTAAACTTGGGATCTCATGGATATTTTTTCTCAAGGAAAAATTCGAAACTTTTGATTTTTTCAAAACCTTTTGTGCTATGGTCAAAAATAATTTCTGTGCTCCTATCTTTCGTATTAGAACTGATCATTGCAGAGAGTTTGAAAATCAATTTTTTTAAGAGTTTTGTGATAAAAAAAAAAGGTATTATCCATGAGTTTTCTTCTCCTAAGACACCTCAACAAAATGGAGTAGCCGAAAGGAAGAATAGGACTTTGCAGGAAATGGCTCGTGTCATGCTCCAGTCTAAGAGTCTTTCTAAAAGGTTATGGGCTGAGGCATTGAATACTGCATGTCATATTTCGAATAGAGTCTATTTTTGTCAAGGTACAAAGAAAACGTCTTATCAGATTTTGAAGGGTGTTAAGCCGACTGTTAAATACTTTCATGTGTTTGGATGTACTTGCTATATGCTTAATGATCGTGAGTATTTGACTACGTTTAATTCTAAAAGTGATAAGTCCATTTTCTTGGGTTATTCGACTAACAGCCGAGCTTATCGAGTTTACAACTTGAGGTTGAAAACCATTCAGGAATCTGTAAATGTTGTCTTTGATGATGCTTCTTTTCTTAGCAGGAATGTTTCACAAGTTGATATTTCAGATATAGTTCCTGTCGTTAGACAAGCTGAGGATGCTGGTGAGTCAAATGTTGAACCAGCACCTGCCTTAACATCATCAAGTGACCAGGGCAGTGAAGATGATTCCATGAATGTTCGTAGAGATCCTCCTCCCAGAATTCAGAAAGATCATCCTTCTGATCAGATCATTGGCAGATTAGATGAAGGGCGCAAAACAAGGGACAAACCACGAAAGGACTACAGATCAATGGTAAAGAATGTTTGTATGACTTCCGTATACAGCGAGGTAAGGTTTAACTGCTATGTGTCTGAGATTGAACCGAAAAACGTTCTTGAAGCACTCAAGGACAGTTTTTGGATCAATGCTATGCAAGTGGAGCTTTTACAGTTCGATAAAAATCAGGTTTGGACTTTGGTCCCTCGACCGAGTGACATTAATGTCATAGGTACGAAGTGGATTTTCAAAAAACAAGTCTGATGAACATGGTAATGTGATTAGAAATAAAGCCCGTTTAGTTGCTCAAGGTTATACTCAAGTTGAGGGTATTGACTTCGATGAAACCTTTTCCCCCGTAGCTAGGCTAGAGTCTATTAGGTTACTGCTTGCTATTGCATGTTGGCTCAACATTACCTTACACCAGATGGATGTAAATGGTGCGTTTTTAAATGGCTATATTGATAAAGAAATTTACGTTGAGCAGCCTAAAGGTTTCGAAGATCCTTAACATTCTGATCATGTTTTTAAATTGCAAAAAGCTCTTTATGGTCTTAAGCAGGCTCCTCGTGCGTGGTATGGTAGACTTACTTCATTTCTTTTGGATTTTAGATTTGTTAGAGGCGAAGCCGATAGGACTCTTTTTGTAAAAAGGGTTGGTAATGATGTGCTTATTTCACAGATTTATGTGGATGATATTGTTTTCGGTTCGACCTCACAATCTATGTCTGATCAGTTTGTTCATGCTATGAATTCCACGTTTGAGATGAGTATGATTGGCGAACTAACGTTTTTCCTAGGACTGCAGATTAAGCAAAGTAAAGATGGCATTTCTATGTTCCAGGAGAAGTATGCTAAGAACACTGTCAAGAAGTTCGGGTTAGATACTGCAAAGGTATTGAAAACTCCTATGGGATCTACGCAGAAGGTAAGTAAAGATAATGCTGGGGTAAATGTTGATCCAACATTGTACCGTTCTATGATTGGTAGTTTATTGTATCTTTCTGCGAGTAGACCTGATATAATGTATAGTGTTTGTGTATGTGCGAGATATCAGGCTGAGCCAAAAGTTTCTCATTTAAATGCAGTCAAAAGGATTTTGAAGTATGTTAGTGGTTCATACAATCTCGGTTTATGGTTTTCTAAGGATACTAACACGAATCTAGTTGGTTTCAGTGATGCTGACTGGGCAGGCGACGAAGATGATCGCAAGAGCACGAGTGGTGGCTGTTTCTTCCTAGGTAACAATCTTGTGTCTTGGTATAGTAAAAAACAGAATTGCGTGTCTCTTTCTACGGCCGAGTCTGAGTATGTGGCGGCGGACAGCTGCTGTACACAACTCATTTGGTTGAAAAGTATGTTATGTGATTATGGCGTAGGGAGTCAGTCTGTTCTTATGTTCTGTGATAACTTGAGTGCTATAAATATATCGAAAAATCATATTCAGCATTCTAGGACCAAGCATATAGATATTAGGCATCATTTCTTGAGAGATATGGTCGAAAAAGAGGTTGCTAAGATAGAGCATATAGATACTAAGAGTCAGTTAGCTGATATTTTCACTAAAGCCTTAGAATTTGAAAGGTTCTCGAGCCTGAAGAAGTCGATAGGTTTGTGTCAATGTCAGTAAAAATGTTGGTCCAGTATCTGGATCAACATTAGCATGTGTCTTACATGGTTGTTACTTATTTGATATTTGCTTCGACATGCTCTGTGATGATTTCCTGAAATGATTTGACTCACCTGGACCATTTTCCGAAATGACTCTATTCTTTTGCACACGATTGCTCATGATCTTTTTCAAGATACAGGTTCGAGAGAAACTGAAAAACTTTCAAAGGTACACGGCATTCGCGGTGACGATGTATTCTCTGGAAAAAAAACTCTTGAACCTTGATGGAAAAGCAATCAGGAAAGAGCAGTGCACCGGAAATCAAAGGTAAGAAAGAGCAGAAAATGAAAGAAAAATGAGTCCAGGGTGTTCGAACAGAAAATGAAGGAAAAATTCCTTGAGTATGTTGAGTCAAATGTTGGGCAACATTTGTGACTAACCTGTTTGGCGATGCTATATTCTCTGTGTTTTCTTATGTGTCTTATGTCTCATCTATACATATATATTTAGTTAGTCATGTCTAGGGTACATATCTCTCAGTTAACTTCATGGGAAGAACGGTTATCTCATCGCGGTACATGCGCTCATCGATGTGTCCAGACGGTTAGTATCATATGATTTCGACTTGATTCACTTGGTCTCTTTACTTGCACGATTTTTACTCCACTTATGCATGCTTCTTAAATCATTTTTTTAATGCCAAACTTACTGCCCTTCTTTACCGTTAGAAGCATGATGTTTAATGGGTATGTGAGAGAAAAAATTTCGACCGTTACTCTGCACTGTCATCATTTTTTTACCGTTGGAAAATTTTTTCAGTTTTGGGTTTTCTTTATTTACTCGGTCTTGGCCTAATTTCTCTCAACTGCACAAATCTATCTCGTATATCTGCGTTTATCTCTGCTCATTTGCAAACCCTTCGTCATTCTTCTTCTGTTTTCATAACCTAGTTTCTTTCGATTTCATTTAATTCCGATGGCAAACTCACCCTCTGTTGAGTCTCAGAATGTTGACCCAACATCCAGCCCATACAGCGAAGACCCCAATCCGTTGGCGATGGTGATCTATGTGCCACCTGAAGAACGATCACCTCAGCGCATAGAATCGGTGATTCCGCCTGAGGTTCCTTCACCGCAACCCGATGACGTGCCGATTCCTCTTGAAATTCGCTCACCTCCGCGCTTCGAAGTGCCTATGCCGCAAGAAGTTAATACTCCTCTGCGCGACGAAGATCCCTTCGAGGCAGAGCAAGAACAAGAAGCAGAACCCACTTCGATGCCTGCTGATATGAGCTCATCCACGACGGACAGCTCTGACGAAGACTTCGACAATGCAGGGGGAGAATCCTCTGAATCTGAGTTCATCGACGCTTTTATGGGTGAATCTGACGATGAAGGCCTCCCAGACTTTGTACCTTTGGGAATTCTCTACAACAAGATGAGGACGAGTCGTGGGAAAAGACCAATGGTGTTTAAATCGCCTCCGTCAAAAAGGGCAAGAGTGAGTGAAACAGCTGGAGCCGGGCGGAGCGAACAGGCTGATGCTTATGTGAATGTTGGAGTCGATGCTGACCCAACATTTGGCGCTGACGAGGAAATGCCTGACGAGTCTGACTGGGAAGTTCCTCCACAACCTCAGAGGTTCTATTCTTCAAAGAGTGAGGAATTCTGGAACTCAATGTGCTCTAGGAACTTGAGGGTCGAGAGGATAATCAATAAGAATACCTTCCGACAGTACGGAGTGCTGCAATTCTTGGAGTCGAGGCATCTTGGCAAGGCGGTGCTCAAGCTGGGTGAATATTCTGACAAGGTGACGCGAGAGTTCTACGCGAATCTCTCTGCGAAGGTCAACGAACCAGACTCGATGAAGTTTGGTAAGGTTTATTTGAGAAATCATCTTTATGACTTTACTCCTGCTTTGATAAATGAACTGTTGGAGACTCCGGAGGTGGATCAATTTGGTGATGCTGATATGGATGAAGTAGTCTCGTTCATCACCGGTGGGAAGGTGGTGAGGTGGACTTGAAATTTCGCAGCCACATCTCTTACTTCACTCTACACGGTGCTTTTCAAGTTTCAATTTTCAATTGGCTACCCACGGCCAATGACACTAGAGTGACAGAACCGATGGCACAGCTCCTGTATGCTTTGGGAAACAACCTACCTATCAACTGGGGAGAGTACATCCTCAATCAAATTGCGTACCAAGCTGAAAGGATCGGGAAAGGTATTCTGCCGCTTCCCTCGATAATCTGGTCAGTGCTGGTTCGAGGAGGCTTCCAACCTTCTCCAGGAGACAACGTGGTGCGAAGAAGGATTCACTACTCTATCGCGGCAAACCATCTTACAGGACGGAACAAAGTTGTTGATCTGCCCTGGCAAGGAGCCCAAAATGTTGGTCCTGAAGTTGGTTCAACATCTGCTTCAACATCCGTTCTGGAGCGCCATCTCAAGTATCTGGACGATACTATACCTTCGCTGGTGGAACAACGAGAGATACTTAGAAGCTTCCTTTCTTCTCAAAAAGGGGGAGATGGAGATGGTGATGGTGCTGGTGCTGATGCTGTTGAAGCTGATGAAGATGCTGAGATGGAGGAAGCTACTGCTGCTGGAGTTGGAGTTGATGAAGTTGCTGCTGCTGAAGAGGAAGTTGCGGAAGAAGAAGCTGGAATAGAGCAAGCTCGTTGTTGGAGAATCGTCATCTGATTCAATTGAATCACTTAATTTTTAGATTCTCTAATTGTGTTTGTTGTGTTTTGTTTTGCAGATGTATTCAAGGCTAACTCAGTTTAGTCCAAGTAGTCTGTATTAAATGACTTTAATATCTATTGATGACTACTTTTTGTGCTGAAAGTCTTGATGATTTCAGGGGGAGCTTTTGGATTTAACTTAGCACGGGTTTTGGGAAGAAAGACAAAAAGGAGGAGATTGTTGATGTCTTACATTGACAATGTTGAGGCAACACTGGAGTCAACATTGTTGACTCAGACTGAGTCAAACCGATATTTTGTCTTTCATGCCCAAATAACTGCTTTTCATGTTTTTGTGGATTTGTTTAAGTTTGTGCAGGTATTATTTACGAGTTAGACCGAGCCAAGAGAGAGAAATCAAGTTGAGCCTAAAAAAATAGGTGGACTTACTAAATATAGAGAAGAGAGAGAGTTCAAGAGAACAAGTCAAGTTATAACTGATCTGGACTTCGTTCAACGTCCATTATCATCTTGGTGGAGCAGTGGACGATCGTGGATGTCATGAGTTGTTATTGGATCGAATATAAATATGCTGAAGACTTCGAGAAAGTCTGTGGATCATCACATCGAGATAGAAAAGGCGCGCGCGTGCTAGAGCTGAAGAAAGGGAAGCTTTCGATTATTATCTATCTGTATTTGATCACCTTTGTGCCTAGTGTGTTAGATTTACACTTGTGTATAGGACTAGGATCCATACGTGAGCTTTGTGTGAAGTTGCTAGGCTGATTTGTACTATCGTTGATAGTTGCTTTTTGTAATCCATTCGTGTAGTGGAATTTTGCCCTGAAGGCACGCAGCAAATTTTTATAACTTGCTGCAAATTTTGAAACCCTGTGTCCATCGTGTGCTTAAATCTTTTTACAACTAAGTTAATTTTCCGCTGTGCAAAATCTTCTGATCCCGAATGTTGTTTCAACATTAGGGTCAACATTTTATTTGACTGATAATTTAGTTTTTACCTCCATATCCGGGAGACCCCACCTCACATTTACTAACTTAAACCCTCCTAAATATAAACTAGCATATCAAACGAGCATTAGTTGTGTTATTCTCTCCAGCTTAGCCTCTCTGCAATTCTGAAGGAAGAAGTGTACGAACTACAACAATGAGCCTCTTCTCTTCGCCTGTTTCGTTGAGTCGGCGCGGTGGTGTTTATCTTCTCTTCTATAAAAGGAAAATGTTCCGTACTACATCGAAAGGAAAAGGGCCATCACTGACCGGCAGAATATTACTTTCCGGCGATCCTAATGTTTCAGCGGCATCTACGCTTGAGCAGTGGGTTAGAAATGGAAAGCCCTTCTACAGATATGAGCTTCAGAAAATCATTAATGAGTTATCAAGTTACAGAAGGTTCAAGCACGCACTTGAGGTAAATTCGAAGCCACCTTCTGTAATATTATTGATTATTCATGAAATTATCGGCCCCTTTATGAGGTAAAGATGACATTTTGGTTTTGGGTTTTGTCCCTTTCGCAAAATTTCCATTCGCCCTAGCTTTGAATTTGAGATGTTCTTGATGCTTTGGTAAAATCTGTAGGTATCTCTATGGATGACTAATCAAGGAAAGCTAGAAATGAGTCCATTTGATGTTTCTGTGAGGTTGAAACTGGTATACCATGTTTTTGGGATCACAAAAGCTGAGGATTACTTGGATAAGATCCCGGAAACTTCTAGAACATTCGAAGTCTATCTTGCCCTTTTGAACATCTATAGCATGGCTAACATGGCAGACGCAGCAGAGTCCGTCGTGCGAAAAGCCGGAGAATTAGGCTATGCCACGAAACCGATATGGTACAACCTTTTGATGAAGCTGCATTATAAGTTAGGAAACAAGGACAAGCTTGCCAGCCTCTTGACCGAAATGGAAGTGAAAGGCGTACCTTATGACCAGTTTACTCATCATGTCTGCTTTCTTATGTGCGCGGCAGATTCTGACGTCAAGGGCATGGAGAAAGTCTTGAGGACTATGGAATCTGGGCGAGGTTGTGTACACTGGCGATCTTATGTAGTTGCATCTAAGTTTTACTTAAAGGCGGGATCGCTGGAAAAAGCTCTGCTCGTGCTAAATAAGCTGGAGAACAAGCTGACGACAAACCCTGACGGTACCCTTTTGCTCATCCACCTCATCGATCTGTATGCCGAAGCTGGCAAGAAAGACCTAGTGTACCGAGCTTGGAACTTTTACAGGCCTAAATCCAAGGTTGTCAACAAGGTTTACTTACACATGATACAGTCATTGATCAAACTAAGAGATGTTTCTGAGGCGGAGAAGATCTTTCAAGAATGGGTTATCAACGAACGGTGCTTTGATTTCCGAATACCCAATTTGCTGATCGACCATTACTGTTCGAATGGCGAGCTAGAGAAGGCTGAAGGGGTAATAGCTAGCGGGATATCGAAAGGAGGTGAACCGTGGATGGCGACATGGTGTTACTTGGCTTATGGATATCTTAAAGAGGGCAATGTGGATAAGGCTGTCGAAGCATTAGAGAAGGCTGTCTCGATATGTCCTCCTCGTTTTGAGCCTCGGAAGGATGTGCTGACGACTTGTTCGAGATTCTTGCGGGGCGAGGCGTGTTTGGAGAAGAAAATCGAGATGTTAGAGTTTGTTAGGTCGAAAGTTTCGTCGAAGGATGTCGATTGTAATGGATTTTGTGGTTCGATTGAGATTTGAGGGTGTCGAAGAACTAGCAGTATACGAGGAAATGAATGAGATGGAAGTTGTAAGAAGTTGAGCTAAATCTGTCATAAATAAATAAACATAATCATATTATAATGTGTAATTTGAATCATATTCGCAAAGATATATAAAAGGTCATGCGAAATTGTATATTTAAGTCCCTTTATCCATTATTTAAAATTAATTAAATAAAATGGTGGGGGAAAATCCAAAATGGTCCTCGATGTTTACTCAATGAACCAATTTAGTCCCTAATGTTTCGCGTGGACTAATTTAGTCCCTGATGTTCTTGAAAATGAACCAAATTGGTCCATCCGTTAGTATGTCCGTTAATTTGAATGGAAAAGGACACGTGTCGACACGTGATTCGTCAGAATTAAAAATAATAAAAGTAACACAAAAAATGATAAAAAAAAAGAAAAATACAATAAATTAAAATAAAATAAAACATTAAAAATAAAGAACAAATAAAAATATAGTAAAAAATAATAAATAAATAAAAATAAAAAATAAAAAATAAAGAGAAGTGAATAAAAAATATAAAAAATAGATAATAATAATAAATATAAATAAAAAATATATTTATTTATTTATTTTGTATTATTTAATTATAAAAAATTTAAAAAAAAAAGAGTGAAAAAAGTGTCGATACGTAATTAGGGACGGGGACTATTTCGTCCCCGTTAACTTGGCAGGGACGGGGATGAGAATTTTCAGTAAACTTTCAGTGGTATTTTTTACTCTTTTTTGAAATTTTTGTATAAATAAATACAACAAAAAAATAAATATATTTTTTATTTATATTTATTTATATTTATTATTATTATCTATTTTTTATATTTTTATTCACTTCTCTTTATTTTTTTTTTATTTATTATTTTTTACTATATTTTTATTTGTTCTTTATTTTTAATCTTTTATTTTATTTTAATTTATTGTATTTTTCTTTTTCTTTTTTTATCATTTTTTATGTTAATTGTATTATTTTTAATTATTCCATGCGAAAGACTAAATTGATTTATGCAGTAAATATCGGGGACCATTTTGGATTTTCTCCCAAAAATGGTTATTTGTGAAATTCCATTAGGTGGCTGCTATGCTTATAACTTCGTGGGCCAAATTGAACAGCCCACCTTTGTTGATAGCTTCACTTTGTTGACTTCAAAGACTGAATATATATATATATATATATATATATTTATACAATCACCGCCGACGGTGTAAACCCACTCACCTCTCCAATTGACAACTGCCACGTCATGCCGGTGTTCAAAGCTCCGTTCAACGGCTACTCCGTGAAATTCAGTCCGTTCTACGAGGACCAGCTCGCCGTCGCCACGTCGCAAAACTTCGGAATACTCGGCAACGGCCAAATCCACGTCCTAAACCTCGCTCCGAACGGAATCGCCCCGCGCGCCGCCTTCGACACCGCCGACGGAATCTACGACCTGTGCTGGTCGGAATCCCACGACTCGATCCTCGTAGCCGCCATCGCCGACGGTTCGCTCAAAATATACGATCTCTCCCTCCCCCCTGCGGCCAACCCCATACGCTCGCTCCAGGAGCACGCGCGAGAGTGCCACGGCGTGGATTTCAACGCCGTGAGGAAGGATTCGTTTCTTAGCGCGTCGTGACACCGTGAAGCTATGGACCTTGGACAGGCCGGCGAGCGTGAGGACGTTCAAGGAGCACGCTTACTGCGTGTACTCCGTGGCGTGGAACCCTAGGCATGCCGACGTATTCGCCTCCGCTTCAGGGGATTGCACCGCCCGCATTTGGGACGTCCGCGAGCCAGGTCCGAATTTACTGTTTTGCCCCTTGTGTCAACTAATAATGCTTCTTTTTCAGGAAAATGAGCAACTTTTTCTTGAATTTGCTGATCACATAAACAATGCCGTGCCTTTTAGTCTGCAACTTAGATGTCCCTTGCCGTGGTTCGCCGGACCGGCGGCCGGAATTGCGGGATTAGACTGATTAACACTAGTTGAACTTCATCAAGCTCCATGAATGCTCTAGCAGAAGAAAGAAAAAGACTTCATCCCCTATATGATTTCCCTGCCTTAATCTGATTCAGGTTCGACGATGATACTCCCTGCCCACGAGTTCGAGATCCTATCGTGCGATTGGAACAAGTACGACGACTGCATCATCGCAACGGCGTCGGTAGACAAATCGATCAAAGTATGGGACGTAAGAAACTACAGAGTCCCTCTGGCCGTGCTCAATGGACATAACTATGCAGTAAGGCGGGTCAAATTCTCTCCTCACAGGGGAAGCGTGATTGCTTCTTGTTCTTACGACATGACGGTTTGTCTGTGGGATTACATGGTCGAGGATTCCCTTGTCGGGAGATACGACCAACACACAGAGTTTGCGGTCGGGGTCGATTTGAGCGTGTTTGTCGACGGGCTTCTGGCTAGTACGGGATGGGACGAGCTCGTATATGTTTGGCAACATGGGACGGATCCTAGGGCACCCTAACTCTGCGGGGCTTTAGGTTCTTGTTTTTTTTTTTTTTTTTTTTTTTTTTTTTTTTTTTGCTTTTTTATTTCTTGGGTGCTATTTATATATGTATATATGATGATTTTTTGAGTTCCAAACCTTGCAAAATCAATGATCTTTCTCTTTCTTCTGCAAAATCTCCCCCCAACCACTTTATTACATTCGTATTTCTTGAGTGAGAACAAGTAATCAGCGTTAGTATTGCTATACTATACTTTACTGCTGCTACTAACTGGTCATTATCAGTGAAAAAAAAGCACAGCACAAGCAAAGTTAGTCAAAGATTTCGTTTCATTTTGTTAAATGTTTCTTTTTATGTCTATCTCCTTTTTTATTACACTTTTTTTAAATGTCTTGTCCCCCCTCCTTTCCTCCTCTTGTCTTGCCATAATTCGCGGGATGAGACTTAAAATCTACTTAGTCAGCGTTGCTATTGACATCTTTATTTACAAGGGATCATAGCATTATTTGAGACTATGTGCTTTTGGTGATCACTCTGCTAGGTTTTGAGGACGAACCCTCACGCCCTTTGTTTCTTTTTTCGTGGTACGTCGAAAGTCGAAACCCATCCTCCGTTCTTGATTGCATGGTTATATCTCTGTGATTATCTCATTAATGATTTCAAGATTTACTTGACTTTTTTTTTTTTTAATTTGATGGGATTGCCAACATATATAAATGGTAATAGATATTTAATCCTTGTTTCTTGAGAAAATCATCAAGATTTAGGTAGATTTTGAGTTGTTGGCTTTGTTTTTTTTATTACTGTAAGATTTTGTGTGTAAAGAAAAGGTAGATTGCGGAAATATAACTTTTGACTGATCTCCCCACCTTTTTCTGCTGAGATTTGGTTTTATTAGGCTTAACATAACCTTCATGAGAGCTCTTGAAATGGTGAATCACCTTTGAGCAATGGCTGCCATAGCTCAACATTGTCTGATTTGAACCCATTTCGTTTCATTGGAGAGAGAAAACACTAAATGGAGAAGAAGCAACTGAATCTCAATGCCCCTTTCTATTCAGCAAGGCGATACTCATCGCCTTTGCGTTCTTCCGAGCTATCCAACCCTCAGCCGAATGGAGACAAGCCATTATTACCACCTTCGAGACAGCAATCTCTTGCATTCATACAATCTGAACACGAAGACGACGAAGTAATAACCGAACCAACCTCGTCCGTGCCCTTTCAATGGGAGCAAGCACCTGGCAGGCCCAAACACAAAGCCAGGCAATCAGCCTCCATCCATTTCCACTCGGGTGAAATCCCGAAACCTCCCTCAGGGAGATTATTATCATCATGGCCGTTGAGATTCGAGCGATCCAACGATCAGAATCTGCTCTACATGCCCCAGGTGGAAGCCTTTTCCTTCAGTGATCATGCTAGCCTCTTCGAGAGATTGGACGAAAGCTTTAAATGTGGTACAGAGAGTGAAGAAGAGGAGCATGAAGAAGAAGACGTGTATTCTGATGCGCTTGACGTTCTTTCTAACGGAGAATTGAGGTCATTGAACTGCAGCATGGGTGGGATTAGCGGGTGCCATGGCTCGGAATTGGAATCTTCCAGAACGTTCTCTGTGGACACACAGACGAGAGAACTAACGATGGACAGGTTCTTACCGGCTGCTAAAGCTGCCGTGTTAGAAACTCAGACACCGCACTATGCTGCGAAGAAGAAGTCAACTGTGGTTAGTGAGCTACTACCGAAGCAAGCGCTGAAGAAGGGCGTTTCTTCTCGAGAAGTTAAAAGGCCTGTGGCGAACCCGAAGCTATATGGGATAGGAGCTGCATTGCCTCGCCGTAATATTGATTATATGGCGAATAATCAAGAAAGTGAAGAAGATGAATACATGGAGAGGCGTATCCCTGTCAAGAAACAGTGGAAGCTTTGGGGTATAATCCCTCGATTCTGCGCGACGAATTCGTTGGGTCTGTTGAATCCATTGCCCGCTCTTAAACCCAAATCCCGACCTCAAACGCCTTCGTTTAAGGAAGTGAGGAGACTCGCGGGAAAGGCGCTCAGAGGACCCCTTGACAAGGTAAGATTTTTTCTTACTACCTTGGAACTTGATGTTATGACAATTAACTATTTAAGGATATGCTAAATCTACGTTTTTCTGTTGAACTAATTTTCTCTTTCGACGTTTTTCGGGCTTATGAAGATTGCTAGCCCCATCATGGCTCACAAGAAGAAGTTCCACTCGGGCTTGCTACCTGGGGAGCTGCCGAGCATCGAGCGTAAGCTTTCCAAAGACTCGAACATATTCCCAAACTCACGCAGCTCATACAGCCTAAGCACGTCTCCATTGAGGCGCTACAGGGGCGGGAATTCATCCCCTTACAGGAACGAAATCCCGAAATCTCCATCTCACGAAGGGCCGGGACTTTCAAGCTTACCCAAGAAAGGCGACAAAAACTATACTGATGGTCAGCTCGCTTCATCTCGCAGGCTTTTCAAAGCCTTGCAAGACGTATCTACGAACCATAAGAATAATCTCAAGGCGGATGAAAGTCTTGATCATGAATCATGGCCTTTGGACGAGGATGAAGATGGGTACGAGGTTAGACGCGTGATAAAGGAAGGACGCAAAGTGGAATCAAATATTGGTTCAGAATTTGAGTTTGTAATAAGATCTCCATTTCCTCCTCCGCTGCCAAAGTCTCCCCCCGAGTCTTGGCTTTGGCGAACTTTGCCTTTGGGAAATCCATTTTCGAATTCGAACCGTAAGAGCCCGGCCCGTCCGAAGGAGCACGGTCGGGAAATGAATGCGGCAAACGGTGATTCTAAGTGGGAGACTATCGTCAAATCTACGAATATAAACCGGGAGACCATTCGTTATTCGCAGGTAGGGTTCGTTAAGATCATTGTTGATTCGATTTTTCCGATCTTTTTTTTTCGATGTTTTAATCGTTCTTCCTTTGAGTTTTTCGCAGGAGCATACGCCCCGTGGGGGCGAAAAACAAACCATAGCGAAGGAAGCTTTGTGAAGAACTGAAATGTAGGAGTGTTTGAGGAAAGATTTTTTAGCACTCACTGTTCTATTTTTCTCACCGTGTTTGCTAAACAATCTTTTATGTAGACATTGTGGTGTTGATTAGGCCTAAGAATCTTCTAATTATATTTTGAGTTTGTAGTTTGTTGTACGGACATAGTACAAGCTTGGAGACTTGGATGTTCTCTTCTCTAACGTACAGCAGTAAAATATTTAACGTTGGATTTTGAGTTATTTTTTTGTGTTTTCATCATTGTGATTAGCTTTGGTTAAAATATAACGGATACTAATTTTTTTTTTTTTTTTTCTCTCTTTGCATAGGTGTGAATATTCATGATCGGAATTTTTTACATTTCTATTGGTGTATTGTGTCAAACAACACGTCATCTTTAAAACGAGGAGCTGGGTCCGAAAGAAATTCATTTTTTTTTACTTAAATATATATATATATATATACATATATATATTGTTTTATTTTCTTCAATTAGCATAGTCGCATAATTGCCACCTTCAAGGCTAATAAATGACTTCTTGGTGACAAATCACGCTTATTTATAAATACAAATAATTATTTTGATTAGGGCCCCCGCCCGACTTCACTTTTTAGTTGAAGGGAAAGAAATTAGATAACAAACCACAATAAATAACTTGATTTAGGCTGCTATAATGCGAGTCAAAGTGGGATCCACCTTGCAATAATTTTTAAGGTTTTCTAATTATTACAGCGGATTATAAATTATACGGAGTTGTATAATTTCTATTTAATTTAATCTTACAAAAAATCTATTTCCAAACCAAAGTTGACTTCATCATATGTGTAGAGTTTGTCTAAGACCAGACAGCTAGTTGTACACCAAACCCTCACCAACCCAATGAAGAAAATAAAAAGCAAAAGCAGCTCAATTTCCTCACATAGCATAAGAAGATCCAAGAATCATGTCGAAAAAGATTCTCACAAAAATAAATCAAAAAGACAGAAATACTTGCAATCATTTTATAATTTTATATATATAATAGATGCTTACATGACATCCATGCATATATATATAAACGCCCTCATACAATCTTTCTATAAATGTTATTCTAAGACATATATAATCAAATAACTAAAGACCAAGTACTTGTAAGATCTCACTCCGATGCTCTCTCTCTCTATATAGCAGCATATACGGTCAGAACTTAAGTACTAAGCCTCACTCTCTATCTTACTATATATCCTGATAATCATAAAATATATATACGAGTACACGCGCGCGCGTGTCCAATATATATATATATATATAAACTGTTATGACTTTAAGTGCAAGAGCTCTCTCCCTAGGAATGAGAGTTTAAAGAAAGTGAAAGCATGGTGTTTACATCCGAGTTGTCTCCTCCATTACCATTGCGAGCTTTGGGATCGCCATTGTTCAAGCTTAGGTTCAAAGTAAGCTGCAAATCTTCTGTCACCTTCTCATTGTAATCAATCTTCTTCTCCTCGTCCGTCTGTCGAAAGCGACGTAATAATTAGCATAAATACACTTAGTGTATGTACATATATTTGATGGAGTCGTTTAGGACTACCTTAATCATATAGGGATGATCAAGATTACTATCCGGCGTTTGATGAACCATACTTTTATTGCCAATAGTAGCCCAGTTGAGTAATTTTGGTCTTAAATTTTGCAATGTGGGATAAGGCAGAGCGTTGGAAATAAGGGTTTCTTTCTCCTTCGAGTAAATGTTTTGCGCCAAATACTCCTTCGTAGGCCATCGTCTTTCTTCGGGAAATTGATTCGATTTGGATGATATGAAACTCCTTTCTATATTCCAAAAGTCTCTTGAGATTCTAGATTCTTGATTATACACAGACAAGTTTTGGTATCTGTACAAAAATCACACATACATGCATTATGATCATTATGAACACTCTATGATATATGTCATAACATGAAATGAATGAACTTGCCTGGAAGAGAAAGATCTAATGTTGTACGGGCGGTGGAATTGCGGGTTTTGAGGATTATGCCAATGCTGTTCTCTTGCAAGAACGATGCCGCCGTTCTCTAACCTCAACTGATGATGAAATGGACTGCTTTTGTCGTATGAATTCCCAGAAAAGTAGCTTCGGACATTGCAAGCCCTATTTGCTTGACCTATCACTTCTTTCACATGGGATTTGATAATAATGAAATCAAAACGTGAATAATTAAATGTACCAAAAATTTAATGAACAGCTGTAAGTTTTCGCTGCCCATCACATGAAAGACCAATCAATATAAATATATATAAATGGAAGTAGTTAACCCTTCTTGGTAAATAGATCAACCATCAAATGATCCAATTGTAACTATTACCAAGTACCCTAACTAAATAAGAAAGCTTTTATGACATTAGGTTATACGTACCATTCCCTGATTCGTCGAGTTTTTTGTTTCGGTGCATCTGAAAAATAAACGACGCGTAATTATATTCTAATCATGGGAAAGCTAGAGCAATGCATTAGCACTAATGTTGATATATGTTATTTATTACCTGCAAGTGACTTTTGACATGAGATATGCTAAGTCCTCTCACGTTCATCAGTTGAAGCACTGCTTTTGGAGTGGCTCCTGCATATGAAGCAGTTCAAATATGTAAAGATTGACCTAATAATAATGAGAAATGAAAGGGAATTAAAAGACCCTCAAAATTTATTTATATGTTAAGAAGCTATCAAACACGCTTACTTTCTTGTCCGCCTAATCTCTCGATAGCATTAATGAATGAGTAGTGGAGCTCTCTTGTCCATCGAAGCCTTGGCAATTTAGAGCGTATATATCGTCTAACTCTATTCTTCTTCTTATTCTTATCATTTCCATCCGAGGACTTAGAGCTATCATCGCCTGTTATCTCACAGTTTGTTTCCTCATTGCCATCAAAGGTATTGTTAGTATCTTCTTCGTTCAAATCAATGGAAGATGCATTCTCCGACGAATCGCATGATGTGTTTTGATCTGCAACGTAATCGAGTTGATTTCCTTCTCCTTCTTCGATCATTTCGTCTACATTAGCCATTGAGTGTAAGAGAAATGCAACTGAAACATTGAAGCATTAGTGTATGCTACGGAAATTAAATTGAAAAGATAGCAGATAATATATATCGGACACTTCATTTTGCTCTAGTTTTTAATCTATTAATGGAAATACAATGAGGGACATGGTAGGTATAAGATTTCATTTTTTTTTTGGTAAAAGGTACATAGATTTAATTTAATATCTTGAAAATACATAACTTCAACCACAGTGACGTATATGCAAATGCAAAGCAGAATTTGGTTCTTGGAAAGCATACAAGAATTTCATGAAGATCAATCATAAATCTCTCATATCAGTCGTCTCAGCCGAATCATCTAATTCGCAGAAACCCTAAAAAAACGAAGATAGAAACCTTGCTTGAAAAAACTTATAAATAAATGATGTCCACATCTAATCCAACGGTTATTTGAAAAACATAAGCTTTCTTACATGATTGCAGTGGCAAAAAAAATGTAACACATCAATTAGAACTCTTTCTGCAGCTGGTCCGATCAACGTTTCAAGATCGAAGATCGAAAGACCTCAAAGGTAGTTTCAAGAAACTTGTTGTAATGAATATGATTAGAGAAGTAGTTCAAGAAAATTCGACAAAACCTCGAAGATTCATTCAACCCTAGATAGCTCTACAAACATGGAAAGAAATATTGCTATGCAATCAACATACTTGATGATCGATGGGTCGATGTTTTCGCTTTCTACTCGAACTTGACCATGATCTTGCACTTCTCAACTTGCAATCCTTGAAGTCGAAGTTTTCGAAAAGTTCTTACAAAGTGAGATCTATATGCTTGTATGATTCAAGATCAAGAGGACATGATTAGAGAGTCTCTCGGAGAGAGAAAAGAAACCAAAGGAGATGAGTAAGTATTTATTACAAGGCGATTGATTGTTCGTCATAAATTAAGATTATTATCAAGAATTTCCTACAATAGGTATACTTTCTTAATGACCAACGTAAAAAAAAATCAACAATTCACTGGTCGGGCTGTGATCCACTTGCTCTATGATATGTCGGAACAAATAAGATATATATATATATATATATATTAAATATAAATCTACTACGTATTTATAAGTTTTATTTCATTACAAACATCGTATAGAGAAGAATGTGATACTATATCATCATATAAAAATTGTTTACTTATTTACACGAAATATCATATAAATATTGTTTACTTATTTACACGAAACTCTATTTTAATCAAAATGGTGATATCACTTGACATCAAATTCAACCGGAATTTTCATTTTATATAAAGCAAATTAAAAACCCTAAATTTAATTTAATCAAACTTTCTACTCAATACGGTAGCAATAATTCTGCAATAATTCTTGCATTATGGTAACAGATGACTTGGGTCCCATCTTGTGTTGAATATCATGTGACTTGTGTGTATTTCTTCATATAAATATATTATATGTATAACATAAAATCATTTATTTGACAGTTGTCTTTTATCTTAATTGTTTGACTTTTCTAGTGACTCGTCTAACATTATTCATTAAATGTAAATTAAAAAAATAAATAAATTTATGGGCATCATATGCAAATGCCACTGTCAAGAAATGATATAGAAATAAAGGTTCCTCTAAATTTATTTATCTTTACCTAAAACAAAGACTATATTCCACCATAAATATTAAATTCAGCTTCCTGTCCCCATATCTTTAATTTAATCATCATTATGAATGGGACTTGCAGAACTAAATATAAGTTTTCAATTTACTTAATTTATTATAATTGACATAGAATTAGAAAAATATTGATTATCCAATGGACGTATACATCACGATGGAATCTAATTGCTAATCCTTAATCAATTTTGTTCGGAATTTTTTTAGCCCTATTTGTACGTTGTGTCATCTATTCGTCACCGTTAATGTTAATATTTACATACACTAAAATGGGTTTACTTTATAATTTCAAAGGTCTAGTGACCAAATCAGAATTTATAGTTTGGGGATCGAAAAATGCTTATATGTGGATCGAAAAATATTTTTCAAATAAAAACCATAAAGACAAATCAATATGCTACAAATACTAAGTACGTAATTTCAATTTAAATATATATATATATATATATATATATATATATATATTTGATCTTAAAATGATCACCAACCTTTATTAATCTTACCATTCTAACTCCGACCAGGACGGAGGGTCGGGCTATCCCCTGAGTTCCGCCCCCTAGCTACACATCAAATTCCAAAGTAGTTGTTTTTCTTTTTAGCTTAGTTATTCTTACACAATGTCACCGTAGTCCCTACAATCCAATTAAGTTTAGTCTTAATCGAATCTTAAGTTCATTGTCAGCTATGAGACAGTAGCCCCGACTTCTGCGGGAGAAATCATAATAGTCTGTGTATACTGTTTCAAGGCACAACAAACATCGATAGTAAAAGTGACCAAGCAGAATCGAATATGTGATCTCCTTCTGAAGATATCACTATCCGACCGCTTGACCCAATCCTTGAAAATTATTCCAAAGTAGTTATACGATTGATTTCAAAAGAGATGCGCTTTAGAGGTTACAACAATCAACTGTAAGAGTGAGGCCATATGCATCAATCACTTCTTAATTGCATGCATTGCCCATCAAATCAAAGCACAATTAAAAAATATTGAAATAATTACAAGTTCATCGACCACATGACTCATAATTCCTTTGAAAGGCCTATTGAATTTCCAATTAATTAGCTATAAATTATTTTTTTCTACTAACAGACAGTACATTAGGCCTTCATTCAAAATTGGTTGGTGACACTAAAGGACAACCGCAACTGGCTGCTGCTTGAGTTGTTGTTATATCATATGACCACAAAATAATTACAAGTTACTATAATATAATAATATTAATAATTAATATAATTTAACGTTGCTGTTATAATGCATGCAGACACTTATATTATAATCCTTCATTTTGACTTCTAATCAAAGGTATTTGAACATTGGCAAGGAACACTTCAATACGCATTTCGCTTGTCATAATCTCGTCCGCATGGAGTTGACTTTTTGGGTAATGTACATTGTCCGAATCTTTCATGGAACTAATTTTTAAAAATGACGACGTAACTCAAATTTCCAAAGATAGGGACATGCATGCAAAAATCTCATTCAATTATTATTATTATTATTATTATTATTATTATTATTATTATTATTATTATTATGTTCCAAGAAAATTCTTGCAACGATGGCTCGTTCGACACCATTTAATTGAAGTGAATTCTCTTTTTGGATTTGGAATGTTAAATATACCAATAGTAATTAATATAATATATATATATATATATATATGTTAAAGGAATTTTATGTGCCTTCAATTGCCGGCATATTTAGGTAGAATATACTTCCACTGTGTAGTATATTAATATTAATTAATTATTTTGATTACGTTATAAAGACTTGGGCATTTAATTGTGTTATTGATTAAATTGCATTTAGATATATCACTATGCTTTGATTTGAAATGGCCCCCTACCTCAGACAGACATTGTCGCGTGTTAGAGAAGAACTTCCGACTAATGAACTCTCACCGGCCTACCAAATAGCAAGTTTTATACAAAACTAATTATGAATTTAAGAATATTATATATTTATTAATAGGACAAAATTAATATAATTAAAATTCTTATCGAATTATTGTTGCTTAGGATCTGATCTAGAGTGGGGGACAGAGAAGGAGAATATATTGTAGATGCGTGAACAATTAGAAGTATTCATGGTAGTATTTAGTTAATCATTTTATCCCTAATTAAATCACTAACATGTCATCAACACGTCAATGTTATCAAAAACTAGAGCTGTCAGTTGGGCCTGTACTTTTAAGTATTCATATATATTTTAATAATAATATAACATTAAAAATATATTTATGTATATTTTAATAATAAAATAACATTAAAAAAAATTAATTTTAAAAGTTTTTAATAATAAATTAAGGAATAATTACTAAAAAAATAAAATTTTAATTAAATTATATTTTAATCACCAAATGACGGGCTTTGGCGGGATACGGGCCGGCCCGCCCCGCCGGCCCGTTTTGACCACTCTAAGCAAAATTGTTCTTTCAGTTTACATTTTATGCCTCTACGATAAAGTAAGATTGGCCCTAAGACCCAAATGACGATAATGGGGCGGGTCGAATATATGTAAGGCCCGTTTATGATTATAGTTTCGGACTCGAACCAATTTTAATAAATTGACCATCGCTTAAAGAGTTCATTTATCAAAAACCACTTCTTTGTTAAGTAAAAGGAGTGGTTTAGAATGGAGGTTGTGATTATTTTATTGATTAGAATGGTAGATGAGATTTTTGTGTGGTTGATGTAATATTTTATTTTGTGGATGTAATTGGATGAATTTGTGTATAAATAGGTGATTTGGGATGTGTAAAAAGATAAGAGAAAGTATTGAAGAAAAGAAGTTATTATCTCTCTAATTATATCGTTATTAGTAAAATACTTAATAGTTATAATATTTTATAACACGTTATCAGCACGAGCGCTCTCCGTCATCAGTTTCAACCTCCGTCGAAGATATTGTACGAGTTTAGGTATGGAAATTTTATTTTGTATTTACATTAATCATTCTCTAATAATGTTATATATATAATAAATATTTAATTTTAAAATTTATAACTAAAACGTCGATAGCCGAGTGGTTTCGCGGAATATCGTCATTACAAGTGACGAGAGGTCCAGATTTCGATCCCCGGTGTTGGCATGTGGATTTTTTTTAAAAAAAAAATGATTTGGGTTGGATTACCGTCTAATTACAAATTTGCTTTAGAGCGGAGTACCGCCTAATTACGAATTTGACTTGGATCGGTCATTCTCCCAGATTTACTTAACATTTTATTTACAATATTATCGTTATTAAAGATACTAATAATAATTTATCTATGTTATCTAATTATTATGTTATTTTTCAATTATAGAATCATGTCGTTTTATACAAAGATGGATCTTCTTCTTCTTACTTTATTTACGGTGATCCTTACCGCTATGTGGATAATATTTTTAAGGCTTTTTAAATATTATGATTAATTGTACTTTTTCCTTTGATGTTATAATCACGAAACTTATTTTACATTTTTGTAATTGAAGGATGTCACTCTATCTGATGTTTAATCTATTGGTCATGATTATTTTTACGGCGACACTTATATGGATGTGGATATCGTTTTTCATCATAACTTTTACAAAAGAAGATTTAAAAGAAGATTTAAAAGAAGATTAATTATATTTTTTTTTTTGTATAATGTTTTAATTATTATAGCATGTTTTGTATTTTAATTATTATAACATGTTTTGTATTTTATTATAGTAAATGTCGAATTTGACGAGTCTTGAGTTTGTTGCACTCGACATCACTGGCAAAAAATTATTTACCTTGGGTTCAAGATGCCGAAACCCATTTGACAGCAAAAGGTTTAGGTGACACTATTGATCCCACGAAAACAACAACTATACAAGACAAGGCGAAAGCCATGATTTTTCTTCGCCACCATATTCACGAAAATCTGAAAGTTGAATACTTGACAGAAAAGAATCCAGCTGAGTTGTGGAAAAATCTGAAAGAGCGATATAGCCATCTGACCACCGTTATTCTTCCCAATGCAAAGTACGAATGGCTGAATTTACGATTGCAGGATTTTTCATCGGTAAGCGAATATAATTCTGCTGTTTATAGAATTACTTCCACACTGAAATTATGTGGAGAGATAATTACCGATAATGATATGCTGGAGAAAACATTTACCACGTTCCATCCGCAGAATATGATATTACAACAGCAATATCGGGAGAGAAAATTTAAAAAGTATTCCGATTTAATTTCTTGCTTACTTTTGGCTGAGCAAAATAATGAATTGCTGGTAAAAAATCACGAATCCCGAGCGACTGGTTCTACTGCACTCCCTGAAGCGAATGCAGTCAAAACTAATAATGATAATAGTCGGGGTAATGATCGTGGACGTGGTCGTGGTGGATTTCGCGGCCGTGGACGTGGTCGTGGTCAAGGTCGTGGTCAAAGCCGAGGTCGTGGCCGAGGATATTATGGTGGTGGTTATCAGTATCATCGTGGTGGTTATCATAATTATCGTGGCAGTCATCAAAATCTTCCCCAGAAGAGGAAAATTTATGATAATAAAGATGAGAAGAGGCAAACTGAACAAAAGAATAATGATGAAAAGTGTTATCGTTGCGGTGGTTCTGGCCATTGGTCGCGCAATTGTCGTACGCCCAAACATCTTGTTGAGTTATATCAAGAATCTCAGAAGGGCAAAGGAAAGAAAATTGAAATGAATTTTGTTCAGGGAGAATTCCCCTCTACCTCTGATGCCAATGATGAAAATGCTCATTTAGAGGCTTCGGATTTTCTGATCGAAGAAAATTAATCTGCTTTGATTTTATTATGTTTTACTATTGTGTGTTTTATTTGTTTTAAGTTATCTATATGTTTGTAATGCAATATTTCTTTTTCATTAATAAATATTATGTGTTTGTTTATAAATGATATTTATTTGATGGATGCGAGCATGTGCAATGGAGAATTATGTCTTGCAGACTGTGCAACGACTAATACGATTCTGAAAAATAAGAAATATTTCGATCATCTTGATATGAAAAGGGCCAGTGTTATTAATATATCAGGCAACACAAATATAATTGAAGGCTCCGGAAGAGCTAATGTTTTACTGCCTAGAGGGACAAGGCTGATGATTGAAAATGCCTTGTATTCTCCTAAGTCTCAAAGAAATTTATTAAGCTTTAAAGCTATTCGACATAATGGCTATCACGTTGAGACTGCAGAAAATGGAGATATTGAATATTTGCACATTACAAAAGTAACTTCGAATGGTAAACAAATTATGGAAATATTACCATCTTTTGATTCTGGCCTATATTATACATATTTTAGAACGATTGAATCATATGCTATCATAAACCAGAAGTTTATTAATGACAGTAAATTTGTTGTTTGGCATGACCGGTTGGGCCATCCCGGTTCAGTTATGATGCGAAAAATAATTCAAAATTCACGTGGACACTCATTGAAGAACCAGAAGATTCTTCAATATAATGAATTATCATGTGCTGCTTGCTCTAAAGGAAAGTTGATTATTCGACCATCACCAGTAAAAATAAAGAATGAATCCATAAGATTTTTGGAACGTATACAAGGTGATATTTGTGGACCGATACATCCATCGTGTGGACCATTTAGATACTTCATGGTATTGATCGATGCATCAACTAGATGGTCTCATGTATGTTTGTTATCAACACGCAATGTAGCCTTTGCGAGATTGTTTGCTCAGTTGATTCGATTAAGAGCACATTTTCCAGATTACCCTATAAAGAAAATACGACTTGATAATGCTGTGAATTCACTTCCAAGGCATTTAATGATTATTGCATGTCTATTGGAATTGATGTTGAGCACCCCGTGCCACATGTTCATACGCAAAACGGTCTTGCAGAATCATTAATTAAAAGGTTGCAATTAATTGCAAGACCATTATTAATGAAGTCGAAACTTCCTTCATCTTGTTGGGGACATGCTATATTACATGCAGCTGCACTAATACGCATCAGGCCAACAAGTTATAATGATATCTCCCCGATACAAATGGTTTATGGTCAGGAACCAGATATTTCCCATCTGAGAATTTTTGGATGTGCGGTTTATGTTCCAATTGCTCCACCACAACGCACTAAGATGGGACCTCAAAGGAGGTTGGGAATATATGTCGGATTTGAATCTCCATCAATAATAAAATATTTAGAACCTTTAACTGGAGATTTATTTACGACTAGATTTGCCGACTGTCATTTTGATGAATCGAATTTTCCGACATTAGGGGGAGAAATGAAACAGCTGGAAAAGAATATTAGTTGGAATGAATTATCGCTAAATCATTATGATCCTCAAACGAAAGAATGTGAACTAGAAGTTCAAAAGATAATTCATTTACAAGGATTAGCTAATCAACTGCCAGATAGCTTTACTGACCTTAAAAGAGTGACTAAGTCACATATACCAGCTGTTAATGCTCCTGCAAAAATCGATGTTCCTGCAGAACATACAAAGAGTGTTATCGAGCCTAGACCACAATTGAAACGTGGCAGGCCCTCGGGTTCCAAAGATAAAAATCCTCGAAAAAGAAAAGGAGCAAATAATAAGAATGGTCCAGTCGAGGATTTATCGACTCTAGAAGAGTCAATGGGCATTAATGATTATGAGAATGAAAATAAGGTACCTGAAAATTCTGAGAATAATGATAATGAAGAGATCTCGATAAACTATGCCCAAAATGGAATTAGATGGAACCGAGTAAAAGTCAACGTTGACGATAAATTCTCATTTAACGTAGCGCTACATGAAATGAATGAGATGAATGAGAATGAGGATCATGAACCAAGGTCTGTACAAGAATGCAGACAAAGAAATGATTGGCCAAAATGGAAAGATGCAATCGAGGCAGAATTGAAATCACTTGAGAAACGAAAAGTTTTCGGACCTGTAGTCCGCATACCAGAAATGTAAAGCCGGTTGGATATAAATGGGTTTTCATCAGAAAGAGGAATGAAAACGCCGAAATTGTGAGATACAAAGCACGACTTGTTGCACAAGGCTTCTCACAACGACCTGGTATTGATTATGAGGAGACATATTCTCCTGTGGTGGATGCAACTACTTTTCGTTATATAATTAGTCTGGCAGTACGTGAAGGACTCGATATGCGTCTTATGGATGTTGTCACCGCTTATTTATATGGATCACTTGACAGTGACATATATATGAGACTTCCGAGGGATTTAAGTTGCCTGAAAATTCAGGGCCCCGACACGAGTACTCGATTAAGCTGAATAAATCGCTTTATGGATTAAAGCAATCTGGGCGTATGTGGTATAATCGCCTGAGTGAATATTTATTGAAAGAGGGGTACAAAAATGATCAAACTTGCCCCTGTATATTTATGAGAAGGCGTAAAAGTGAATTTGTTATCATCGCAGTTTATGTTGATGATATTAACATAATTGGAACTCCCGAAGAGTTATCAAATGCTGTTATTTGTTTAAAAAAGGAGTTTGAAATGAAAGATCTCGGAAAGACGAAATTTTGTCTTGGACTGCAAATTGAATATTTGAAGAATGGGATATTTGTACATCAAGAGACATATACGAAAAAGGTATTGAAAAGATTTTACATGGATCAAGCTCATCCATTGGATACTCCGATGATTGTCCGATCATTAGACGTGAATAAAGATCCATTTAGACCTCGTGAAAATGATGAAGAATTACTTGGTCCCGAAGTACCATATCTCAGTGCTATTGGAGCACTAATGTATCTTACGAGTCATACGCGACCTGATATTGCGTTCGCTGTAAATTTATTGGCGAGATATAGTTCGTCACCGACTCGTAGACATTGGAACGGGGTTAAACGGATATTTCGATACCTTCAAGGAACAACTGATATGGGATTGTTCTATTCAAATGAATCGAAAGCAGATTTAATTGGGTATGCAGATGCTGGTTTTCTATCTGACCCACATAATGCTCGATCGCAAACTGGTTATTTATTTACATATAGTGGAACCGCTATTTCATGGCGATCAGTTAAACAAAGTTTAACTGCCACTTCATCTAATCATGCAGAAATTCTAGCAATTCATGAAGCTAGTCGAGAATGTGTCTGGTTGCGATCGGTAATTCAACATATACAGCAAACTTGTGGGATATTATCTGAGAAATTACTTCCAACGATTTTATATGAAGATAATGCGGCATGTATTGCCCAATTAAAGGAAGGATATATTAAAGGGGATAGAACAAAACATATTTCACCGAAATTTTTCTTTACACATGATTTGGAGAAAAATGGTGATATTGATGTACAACAAGTGCGATCAAGCGAAAATCTTGCAGATTTATTTACAAAAGCACTTCCTCCCATTATTTTTAGAAAATTAGTATATTCAATTGGAGTTCGAAAACTTCGAGATCTGAAGTGATATTGTCATCAGGGGGAGCAAGTGCGCGTTGTACTCTTTTTCCCTTAACTGTGGTTTTTTCCCTATGAGGTTTTCCCAGTAAGGTTTTTAATGAGACAACAAGTGAAAGCGTACAAAAGGAAGTATGTACTCTTTTTCCTTCACTAGGTTTTTATCCCGCTGGGTTTTTCCTAGTAAGGTTTTAACGAGGCATATTCCTTAATATACATCCAAGGGGGAGTATTATGAAATATTAAATAAATATGTGGATGTATATTGTTTGGAATGGTGGTTAAGTAAAATGAGTGGTTTAGAATGGAGGTTGTGATTATTTTATTGATTAGAATGGTAGATGAGATTTTTGTGTGGTTGATGTAATATTTTATTTTGTGGATGTAATTGGATGAATTTGTGTATAAATAGGTGATTTGGGATGTGTAAAAAGATAAGAGAAAGTATTGAAGAAAAGAAGTTATTATCTCTCTAATTATATCGTCATTAGTAAAATACTTAATAGTTATAATATTTTAACATTCTTGAATTTTTTGGAACTTTTTTTTTTTTTTGGAAAAACACACCTAATGTATTGAATATATCCGTCTATAATTATTTTGTAACATCGTTATTAGAGCGTATATTTACGTAAAAAAATCATTGTAATTGGACTTTGCTTGTACATATTTTAGGGTTGGTTGCGTGAATACTAACTTATAGCCGATGTTCAATGTTAGAAAACCTAAATATTTATAATTTAATACAGTGGTTTTCAGCCATTATTTAGCAGTTAATCCAATAATAATTCGACGGTCGCTTATTAACTATTTATTGTAGATTTGATTTTTATACCGTGATCAGCTCGTCATTATTAACTCCAATATTTTGTGTCGCCTCTCCATTGATAACCCACTCGAGGATAGGTTTGACGATGGGGCGGGGCTCCTAGCAGAGCAGTGGCGGAGCTAGATCTAGAATTTCTTCTCAGTGGGGGTCTAAATTTATAATGATATAAATAAAATAAATAATCATTAAATGTTTATTAATTTTGAGTACACATGTTACATTAATTAGGTTGAGTATTTATTATTTCTATTAAAAATGATAAAAGAAAAAAAAACATACTCTCCGTCCAATGGGATCATCCCCGCTTCTTCCGTAGAAATCTTGGATACACTAAATCACTCAACACCACTTAAATAATTTCTTAAATCCTAAATCCTTTTTTTTGTCATTTATTTCTTTCTTTCTTTCTTTCCTTTTTCTCTAAATTATCACAATCATATATTTTAACTTTTGTTGCCCACTGGTGTGCGTGGTGCGATTTTTAGGCGGTTTTCAATAAATTTCACACCAAATTGCCATATGCAGTTTTTTTTTGAAAAATCTTAAATTGCGGTTTTGAAAAATAAAACCACACGTGCAGTTTGAACGGTTTTTTGCGTTTGCGGTGCGGTGTGCGGTTTTTAGTTGATACAAGTAAATTATTTATATTTCATCGATATTATTATTATTATTATTATTATTATTATTATTATTATTATTATTATTATTATTTAACGAGTTTAGGGTAGAACCAAGGACTAACAATGTCGTAAATATTTCAGGCTCAAATGCGGAAAAAAAAAAAAGAAAAAGAAAAAACATTAACAGATATGACAAATACTACGCAAATATAGAACTTGAAGTGACGTCAAAAAGTATTATTCTTTTGTCTTAAACTAGCTCGTTTTATAATTATTTATTAATTTAAAATAATATAATATTTACCTTTGTTAAAGTCCTCAAATTGTTCAATATCTTCTATCACCGCACGATGATATAACTAAATATTTACGACTATATAATTATTTATTAATTTAAAAACTAAAGTTAATATATAACTAAATATTAATATTTGATAAGTAATAAAATTATAGATATAATGTAGGGTGCGGTTTGGTTCGGTGCGGTTTGTACAAAAAATCTACACCTAACCATTTTTACGGTGCGGTTTGATAGTTAAAAAGAAAACTACGATTTAGGGGTTAATATGTGATGCGGTGTGGTGCGGTGCGGGCGATTTTCTAAAACCATTGCACACACCTAATTCTCATGAGATTGTCACATAAGTAGGGATATGATGACATTGAAAAACATTTATTCAATATTAAGGTTCAAAGTATTTTAAAAACTATGAAATTCTAATTTAATTTGGTATATTAAAAAAAAAGTACTATTCTACTCTTTAATTTTTAATTTACAAAAAAAAATTATTATTTTATCTTTATTTTCTTTTAGATTGAATAATTATCATTGTATCCTTTAACTTTTGATTCATTATAATCATATCCTTATAAATATTTTTTTTTCTTTTTAAATACTTAAAAAAATAATTAATTTTAAAATAATATTATATATTTATATATTAGAGTACACTGTGGTAAAATAGTAGTAGATAATAAGATACTGTAATCTGTTTTAACTACTCCTTGTCCCTATTTGTCTTTTAGTGATACGTTACGTACCTTTCACTAGCTAAGGGTACAAAAGGCAAGGTGGTAAAATAGAAAACTTAGCTTGAAAGCAAACATTGAACAATTTATTGTTGTCAGATTAAGGTCCATATGTAATAACTTCCCGCACAGACAAATATATATATATATATATATATATATATATTTATACTATTTATAATGACTCATGACCTTATAGTAACCGAACAATCTTGATATGTAATGAATAATTACAATTTTACACTTAATGTTTAAATTTATCTATACTATTTATAATGGCTCATGACGTAACTGACATTCAATTAATTGGTATGTCATCAATAATTACAATCTTGATATGTAATGAATAATTACAATTTTACCCTTAATATTTAAATTTATCTATACTATTTATAATGGCTCATGACCTTATAGTAACTGACATTCAATTAATTGGTATGTCATCAATAATTACAATCTTGATATGTAATGAATAATTACAATTTTACCCTTAATGTTTAAATTTATCTATACTATTTATAATGGCTCATGACCTTATAGTAACTGACATTCAATTAATTGGTATGTCATCAATAATTACAATCTTGATATGTAATGAATAATTACAATTTTACCCTTAATGTTTAAATTTATTCCAATTATATCTTTCATAATCAATTTTTTTATATAATTAAAAGTAACATAAAATTAAAAATTATAATTGTAATGTAATTTCATCTAATAAAATGAACATAAAATATTAGCTAACATTATATATTTATATATTATAGCACACGCATTTGAGTATGCGTAAAATACTAGTATATAATATTGATGAGGAGTTTATAGTAACCACCCCCAATTAATTGATGTGTCAACCATAAATTACTATTTTACCCCTCAAAATATTATTTTATTTCATTTATATCCTCATAAATTATTTTTTAATTATTTACTTAAACATACAATTAAAATTAAGGATATAATTTTATTTATCAAAAATTTTGATTTATAAATAACCTATAATATGAGATTTGCTATGGTGCATACCCTACCGTGAGCACCGCACACATACTTCGCCTCTTTTCGCTCCAAAATGAAATTTTTAGCCCAATGTTAATCACATCCCCCTTACACAACAACATGATGATGTTGTAAAACAGATTCATCTTTATAAAAACACGCAAAAGATCGATAAGAACAATTTTTTTAATATCACATCCGTGTGATGCTTCTTATCGATCTTTTGCGTGTTTTTATAAAGATGAATCTATTTTACAACATCATCATGTTGTTGTGTAAGGGGATGTGATTAACATTGGGCTAAAAATTTCGTTTTGGAGCGAAAAGAGGCGAAGTATGTGTGCGGTGCTCACGGGGTGCTCACGGTAGGGTATGCACCATAGCAAATCTCCCTATAATATTATACATATTTATATATTAGTGCACACACCTCGCATGTGCAAAAAAAACTAGTATTATATTATTAGCTAGAACCTGATACAAAACTGTCATTTAGTGTGTCACTATTAACCAATCAAATTTTTTCTAAAATTAATAATTAAAGAAAAAGTCTATACATTTAATCCTTTCTAAAAAAAGATCACTCACTAATAGAAAAGCTCTTACCCAACAAACCTTAACATGCTTTTTCTTACAAAAATACTTAGGATTGTAATAATTAACTCTTAATTATTTTGTAATAAAAATTGAATTTATAATAATAATTTAACCTCTAAAATTATCTAAATAAAATTAATTTCACAATAATACCATATAATTTAATTAAAAAAATTAAATTTACTATTATAATTATTATTATAATTAAATTTTTTAATTGCAGAGACAATTGACTGTGCCTAATTACTAGTATATATTATATGCTGACATTTTGTCATGCGTTTTCGATAAGTCGCTACTTTGTGATTAAAGATTTTGTCGTCACTTCCATAGAATATATGTACAACGTCGAAACAGAAAATAAACTAAAAAAGTTTTTATTTTTCATCTTCACTCTCTTCCTATTTAAACGAGCAAAAAATCAAAAGAAAACTCCATATATATGATCAAGTTCTTACATATTTTCAAGAAATGGCAGCAGAGAGCACTAACAGGGACGATCAAAAGAGGGAAGCCTGCGTGTACCAAGAATGGATGAACCTCCAGCAAAAAGAGCTCTCCGAGCTCAACCAAGCCATAGCCTTGAGCTCAAACGGATCCACGAACGACTCAGAGCTGACCCAACTGATCGAGAAGATCATGAACCATTTCCGAAGCTACATACACCAGAGAACCCTAATGGCAAGAGCCGACGTCTCGCCCTACTTCGCGCCAACCTGGTGCACCTCGCTAGAGCGGTCGGTCCTATGGCTCGGAGGGTGCCGACCCTCTTCTTACATCCGCCTGATATACGCTCTCTGCGGCCTGAAAGTCGAGCAACAGCTCGACATGTTCCTCCACGGCGCTGATGATGATGAGGTGGAGAGCCTTGGCGGTCTCTCGGCGAAGCAGTTATCAATGGTGGATGATCTCCACCGTAGGACGATCGAAGAGGAGGGGAGGCTGTCTTCTAGGATGGCCAGCATGCAAGAGGATGCTCTGGACAATCCGTTGGTGGAGATAGTGATGAAGTCGGCCGGAGATGCCGAGGCGGCCTTGGACAAGCACGGCAAGGAAATGGCGGAGATTTTGGAGGAGGCCGATGAGCTGAGGTTCGGCACGGTGAAGGAGATCGTGGGGCTGCTTGATCCTAGGCAGGCTGTGGATTTTCTTGCGGCTGGTAAGAAAGTAAGGCTTTCCATGCAAGATTGGGGGAGAAAGAGAGATCTTGATCATGGAAGGGACAACTGATGATGCATCTATGTGTTTTAGTGTTTTCTGCCATACTTTCTTTAGTGCGTTTGTATAGCTATTTTCTTTTTTTTTTTTTTTTTTTTTTTTGAGAAGAAGAAAGAGAGGCCATGTTTATATTATAAGGTTTCTCATATAAGGTGATGATGATCTATCCCTTTTAAGAAAATCAAGAGTTTTATGTTTTATTAAAATTTTTGAAAATCAGTAAAATATGGTTTAGTTTCATGAGAATACGACGCCAACTCCTTTGGGCTTTGATATTGTTATGGAGAATGGTATCATTTGAATTAATGAAATCTTTAAATTTAACATATATAAAATGGGAAAGGGATAGGATATTTTTTTCTTTTTTGGAAGTATTCCCGCGGAATATAATGTCAGCTGTTTGATAAGCTATTTTGGATGTAATGAAGCATTATCTCAAATGCACGTTTACATGCCTCGAATTGCATTGATTGCTCAAAGTTTGATAACAAAAGCATGGAAGTCGCATGTTTATTACCACTTACAAAGCCTTTTGTTTTGTGCCCTTTTTGTCGACAAGTGAAGATAAAGAACGCTGTAGATATTTTCCAAACGAATATATATCTTTTTTCAAACTGTACATAACGCTAAGCATCGAGCATATAAATTAAGGAGACAAATAAAATTCGAATTCATGAAACTATCCAAACATACGAGGCAAATAACTATGAACATTTACACCAAACGAATATTAAAACTCCACTCTAATGGTGACAATTAAAATCAGATTTGTGATAAACAACAACAAGCTTGTCAATGTAAAATGTTGAGGTTGGGTTGGACATTATTGATGGGAAAAAGAATGATGAGAGGTGTCGACGGACGTGCGGAGACGACCAAATGATTGTGGATGTGAGGTTGTGTTATGGTAATGGATTATTGGATTTAATGTTTCATTTGTTGTCATTTATGATTATTTGAAATTAATTTGTAATAAGAAATTTATAATGTTGGGTAATATCGTAGAATTGAATAATTTTCTATTGAGCATCGGTAATATAACTAAATCTTTACAATAAATAAGTACGAATGGGCACGGTTACTATTAGGTAACCAGTCAATATATTTATTAAATGACTTTTAATATAATATTATTGTTACTACTTTTTAACTTGTAACTTGTCCTTTTATCTTCCCTATTTAATTTACAGCTGTATTTATAATTGCAACGTGTCCTAATTTAAGCTACATATTTCTCTGACCTTATACAACAAGGAACAAGAACTAACGGCGCTCAATAAATCCATAGTATCGAGAGAGATCTTTTCACCATCATCACTCGGTATGGTTTATTCAAATTCACCATGGATGTGATTCTTTGTTGAGTTTATTATTGATTGAAGTTGCAACTACAACTAATATGTTCGATGATGTCCCTATTGACTGTAATCATATTTTAGAACTTCACCCATGGGAAGATCTAAGTAACAGTTAGCAGTTTATCTTACTCTATCATGAGACAATGAGATTAATGTTTATTAGCATAAATACTATTGATTTTAGTTGTTTTATTTGAACTTCAAAATTTGCAGCCCGCGGATATCATGATCTGGACTTAAGCTTCAGTACAGCTCCTCGGGATAAACAAGACGTTGAAGCTCGGGAAATACACCGCAATAGCAGATTCTTATATGTATGTTATAAAGGTCAGAAACATCTGTTTTATTTTATGTTCAGCGAATGATCTTGTTTTGCTCTGCTCTAAAAACTTATTTGTCTTACGTATGGCATTTATGTGTCATTTTTACACTTCAGGTATACTTATATAGTCTGTAACCACTATGATATCTTAATCACTCTTTGGTTTTAACTTATGTCTATTAAGTCTTCAAATATTGACGGGTATAATCGACATCAAGCCGCACAATGACGGGTATATATATATTGAAGTTACGATCATGCTTGGACAAGCTCTCCGTCTCTCTAAAAAATCTTTTCATCTCTCTAAAAACCATAAATCTACAAAGCCCATTCTGTTGTGAAATAGGAGTGGATCCGATCGAGTAACACCGCAACTAATTTGAGATAAAATGGACACCGAGATTTTTACGTGGAAAATCCCTAAAGATATCGGGGTAAAAAACCACGGACGAGGAAGAATTTCACTATAGAGGAAAAATATAGGAGTTACAACCTCTCGAGCTATAAAGAAGAAAACACTCAATTCCCTCTTTATAGTCGGAGAAAATACCCAAACTCTCTATACCTCACTTTTCTCTCTATCTCTATTTCTTCTCTCTCTATTACTCTTACTCACTTGGGATATATTCACAAATGAACGTTCGATGCCTATTTATAGGCAATCCTAAACATATTAATATGCAGTGGTTAAACCACTCCATATAATAAAAGTTATGAAGTGGTTAAACCACTCCATATGTTGGAGTGGTTAAACCACTCCTTCTAACAATCTCCCACTTGAAGATTTGATTGAAAATCCAAATCAGATCTTCACAACATTTCATTCTTCCTTGTCATTTAAGTCAACCCACAGGATGAACGACACCACATGAACTTGTCAACGCTAATTGACTTGGTCATGAAGTCAGCTAGATTATCCACAGTGTGAACTTTTTGCATGTCCACCGTTCCCTCTTCTACTTGTTCACGAACAAAGTGGTATTGGACCCGGATGTGTTTGGTCCTTGAATGAAATGCTGGATTCCTTACAAGATGCAACGCACTCTGGCTATCACAATAGAGAACAACATTCTCTTGTTTGTGGCCGAGTTCTTCCAGCAACATCTTCAACCATATTGCCTCTTTACTGGCTTGCGTAGCTGCGACATATTCTGCTTCCGTTGTTGACGTAACAACAATGGACTGCAGTTTTGAAACCCAGCTTACAGCACCGCCAGCAAGATTAAACACATATCCGGTTGTGGATCTGCTTTTATCAAGTTGACCTGCATAATCAGCATCAACAAAACCATTGACAAGAAAATTTGTACCTCCGTAACATAATGCGAGATCGGAGGTTCCTTTGATATATCTGAGTATTCTCTTAACAGCACTCCAGTGCTCCCGACCAGGGTTGGACATGTATCGACTTATCACTCCCACTGCATGAGCAATGTCTGGTCTGGTACAGATCATGGCGAACATCAAGCTTCCAACCGCCGATGCATATGGCACTCGAGACATCTCTATCCTCTCGTCTTCATTGGTAGGACACACATCGGAGGATAACTTGAAATTAGCAGCAAGAGGAACAAATATTGACTTACAATCTTGCATGAGGAACAGAAATTAGCAGCAAGAGGAAAACTTTCTTCAAGTAATTCTTTTGAGAAAGCCATATCTTCTGATTGCTTCTGTCTCGAAAAATTTGCACGCCAAGGATTTTGTTTGCTGGTCCCAAGTCCTTCATCTCGAATTCATTGGCTAGTTGAGTCTTTAGATCATTGATACGATCTTTGTTGGGGCCTGCTACCAGCATATCGTCGACGTACAACAGCAACATGATGTAGTCGTCGTCACTAAATCTCTTGAAATATGCACAAGGATCTGAATATAGCCTGCTGTAGCCAAGACTCATTATGAAGGAGTCAAATCTTTTGTACCAGCATCGTGGCGTCTGTTTGAGCCCGTAAAGAGATTTGATCAACCTGCAAACAAGATCTTCTTTTCCTTTTTCTTCGAAACCTTCTGGTTGAAGCATATATATTTCTTCCTTCAGGTCACCATGGAGAAAGGCCGTTTTTACATCCAGCTGCTCAAGATGCAAGTCAAATGTAGCACACATTGACAAGACTACCATGACTGTTAGAAGTCGAACTACCGATGAAAATATTTCGTTGAAGTCGATCCCTTCTTTTTGAGCATATCCCTTTACAACCAGTCTAGCACGATATCGCTCTACCTGGTCATCAGCATTCCGCTTGATTTTATACACCCATTTGTTGCCAATAGGTTTCCTTCCTTGCGGTAATGACATCAACTCCCATGTCGAATTTTTATAGAAAGCTTCCATTTCTTCTTGCATTGCTGAAATCCACTGACTCGCATCTGAACTGTTCAGTGCTTCTTGGAAAGTGGTTGGCTCTCCATCCTCAGTTAGAAAACAGTATGCAATATTGCTCTCTGTATCATAATCTGAGTACCAACTTGGCGGCCTACGCATGCGTTTTGATCGCCAGAGGTCCGGTACTTCAGTTTCGACTGGGTCGAGCTCTTCGTGCGCCGGTTCAGCTTCAGAAGAATCACCTTGCTTCAATTTTCGTTTCACCGGTATCGTCTTTGTCAATCTGCTATCATTTTCGACTTGCTCTTGTTCGCTATCTTCTAGAAAAATAACATCTCTGCTGATAATCACTTTGTGGGCAGTGAGATCCCACAAGCTATACCCCCCTTTACTCCATCGGCATACCCCAGGAATAGACACCTTCTGGATTTTGGATCTAGCTTCGTTGTTTCTTGATTGTGATACATCGCATAAGTAGAACTTCCAAATATATGGAGGTTTGAATAGTCTGCGGGTTTACCAGTCCACATTTCCATCGGTGTCTTCATCTCTATAGCAGTAGATGGAGCCCGATTCACCACATAACAGGCAGTACAGACCGCTTCTGCCCAGAATTTCTTTTCCAGGCTCGCAGTTCTCAACATAGCCCTTGTTCTTTCCAACAGGGTCCTATTCAACCGCTCTGCCACTCCATTTTGTTGTGGAGTGTACGCCGTGGTGAACTGTCTTCTGATACCCGCTCTTTTGCAGAATTCAATGAATTCTTTGCCAATATATTCCCCTCCATTATCTGACCGCAGGCACTTGATCTTCCTGTTGGATTCAAGTTCTACTCGCGTTTTGTATGTTTTGAAGACACGAAGTAATTAGCTCCTCCCAGTGATGTAACCGGTGCTTGCCATACATCAGAATGAACCAATTCTAGAACTTCTTTACTACTAGAATTTGATGTGTTGAACTTCGGGCGATGCTGCTTGCTGACAATGCAATCCTCACAAAATGGTAGTGACACAGTTGTGAGTCCCGAGAGTAGATTCTTCTGGACAAGAATTTTCATGCATTGTTCCGACATGTGACCAAGTTTCTTGTGCCAAGTCATTGAAGACTTTTCGCTCGAACTTGTCGTGGAAACGGATGCTTGTCCTTCTTCCAGAGTCTCTCCCTTCAGCATGTATAAGTTTGCAGCTATCTTTTCGCCCTTCATGACTACCAGTGCGCCTTAAAAAATTTTCATAATCTTATGCTCCAATTCAATTTTGAAACCCAGATCATCCAGCTGCCCCACGAACAACAAATTTTTCTTCAAGCCTTCCACGTGTCGATCAGCTTGAATGGTGCACACGGTGTCATCATACATCTTCAGTTTAATTGTACCAACACCAACGATCTTCAGAGCTTGATCATTACATCTGTACACGTATCCCCCAAAGGTCGGTTCGTATTGATGAAACCATTCCCTCGAGACGTCATGTGAATGTAGCTGCTGAGTCAATGAGCCATATGTCGTCATGTGAAATGTAGCTGATGAGTCAATGAGCCATATGTCGTCAAATCTGCCATTTTCCCAATAGGGTTGTGGGCTTCACACACCAAGGCACAATTCCGTAGCCTGAAGTGTTGGCAACATTCCCTTGGGCATTAGGGTTTTTGTTTAGAGCCCAACAATCTTCTTTAAATGGCCTTTCTTCCCACAGTGGTAACATTTTATAGCCTTCTTATTTTCAGAAACGATCTTTCTCGTTTTGGCTCCCACTTGGACCAGGCTCTCCAGATCTGCCCGTTTTCGGTGCACCTGGCCCACGATCTCCAGATATTGCCCTCGTCACTGTCAGTGCCTCTGCTTGGGGGATGTATCACCTGTCTTCTTTGTTATTGCGCGATTTCTTCCTCTAGAACCGCAGCTGCAATATTGTCGAAGATAGGTTTCCCAGCAGTTTGATTATTGTTAGGCTGATACGAGTTGATCGTAGGAATCTGGCAGACTTTGGAGTAGAAGTCATCACGTTCGTTGGCTATATTTATAGTCCAAGTCTCTGAGTTGTGAGAACAGAGTATTCAACTGTTGATGTGCTCCGTCACAGAAGAAGATTCTTCCATCCGTAAGGAAATAATTTTCTTTTCAAGAAAATTCTGCTGTGGAGTGACTTGACTTGATACAGCTTCTCTAGATGATCCAGATTTTTCGCACTAGTTTTCTTCAACGCTTGACAATATTCATCTGCTAATGTCAGATGAATATTAGCGATGGCAGCCCAGTCTATCTTCTTCCATTTGGCATCACTGGTAATTGTTTCAGGTCTGCCAGTGATCGCCTCGAGACAACGATCTTTCAGTAAAATTGCCTTCACCCTCATTTTCCACAGTGAGTAATTTCTCCCGTTGAATTTCTCGATGTCAAATTTCGCCGCCATAATTTCTGCTCGGTCGTGAACGATAGCTCCGACAAGATTACAGCAGATAATTATTGAACTCGTATCGGCTAATCGTCACCACACAAGGGTAATATAATATCTATTATTTTCTGATGTGGAGGGTCCACGTTCGTGGCAACCACAGAGCATACGATAAATAGATATATAAAACCCAAGCTGGCTCTGATACCAATTGTTGTGAAATAGGAGTGGATCCGATCGAGTAACACCGCAGCTAATTTGAGATAAAATGGACACCGAGATTTTTACGTGGAAAACCCCTAAAGATATCGGGGTAAAAAACCACGGGCGATGAAGAATTTCACTATAGAGGAAAAATATAGGAGTTACAACCTCTCGAGCTATAAAGAAGAAAACACTCAATTCTCTCTTTATAGTCGGAGAAAATACCCAATCTTCACCTCACTGCCGCCACCGTCCTCCGTCAGCCACCACCTCACAGCCGCCGTCGAACCTCCTCGTTCCGGCCAGTCACTCCATTTGATTTAAACATAAAAGGTATGAATTATTGAAATAAGTAAGAACCCTAATTTTTTAGTTTAGGGATTTTGATTTCTTTTCGGATCCACAGATGATTTATAAGGTTCAATTAACATGTTATATATGTTAGAATCAATGGGTGACTGATTTTGGATGTCGATTTGGCCGTTTGGGATTTCGGGTTTCATGTTTGGGATTTGACGGAATTAGGCTCGAATTTGTCTTGACTCTTGGATGTTGGTATTTGCAGATGGCAAGTCATACTCATGTTTCAAGTGAAGGTTCAACTAGGAATGTTCATATTGGAGATGAAGAAGATGGTAATCGAGAATCCCAAGCTATCGAACCCGAACAACATGTTAACATTGGAGCTAGTGATGTTCCACCAAGTCAAAGTGCCGACATCGATGATCTAGATTCGGACGATAAGATAGAAGGCAACCGAAAGGGTCGGAAAAAGAATAAAAACGTGGTTGCATCTAGATCAATGTGTTGGGAGCACTTCGACAAGTTCTTTTGTGAAGTCGACAAAGTTCAAAAGGCGAGGTGCAAGTATTATAGCAGTGTACTTAAAGCCGATCCAAGGATGCATGGAACCAATTCTTTAAAGAATCACTTGAAGTCTTGTAAAAAGAAGCCGCAAGAAGTTCAAACAAGTCAATATCGTCTTGCTTTTCGGGGTCGTGGGAATGATCAAGACGTTACATTCGGCACTTGGCGATTTGATCAAGGTAAGGTGGTTGATGCATTATGTTACATGATTGCCGTTGGTGAGTTTCCGTTTAAGACCGTTGAGAATGAAGGGTTTAGGCATTTCTTGTCGGTTGTTTGTCCTATGTTTAGAATTCCTTCACGGAAAACTATAACAAAGGACATTTACAACATGTATGTGAACGAAAGAGATAGATTGAAGTGCCTCGTAAAAAATCAAGCACAAACGGTTTGTATTACGACGGACACGTGGACATCGATTCAAAGAATCAACTATATGTGTCTCACGGCCCATTTCATTGATGATGATTGGAATTTGAGAAAGAGAATTTTGAACTTTTGCCCGATTTTGGGTCACAAAGGTGAGGAAGTGGGCAACGGCGTCGAGCAAGCCTACTTGAGTGGGGAATTGATAAGATATTCACCGTTACGGTTGATAATGCATCGTCTAATGACGGTGCGATTGCTTATTTGAAGAATAGTTGCGATGTTGGTACAAGTATTTTGGGAGGGAAGTACATTCATATGAGATGTATCGCTCATATTATTAATCTTGTCGTGCAAGATGGGTTGAAAGAAAAAAATGATGCTATCTCTCGTATTAGAGGAGCCCGTTCGATACATTAGGAACTCTCCGAGTAGACTAAAACGGTTTTTTGAGTGTGCCAAAACCGTGAAGTTAGAGACGACTAAGGGCTTGAGTCTTGATGTACCGACTCAGTGGAATTCTACGTACTTGATGTTGGAGTCGGCTATATATTTTTCTAGAGCATTTAGAAAATTTGGAGATGTGGATGCGGCATTTGTTAATGATTTATCGAAGGAGCCATTTTGTGGCATTCCAACGGCGGATGATTGGGAAAGAGCCAAGTTGTTGGTAAAGTTTTTGAGTCATTTTTACAAGCTTACGTTGAGCATTTCGGGTTCTTCGTATGTCACATCTAATGTAGTTTTTCATGAAGTAACTACCGTCGACTTGCTTCTTCGGGGTTGGTTAGATGAAGACGATGAAGAACTCAAAAATATGGCTCGTCGAATGAAGCTTAAATTCGACAAATATTGGGGGTCGATAGACAAAATGAACAAAATTTTGTACTATGCCGTGATTCTTGATCCTCGTTCCAAGTGGAATATGATTGATTTCTCATTTGACCGGTTGTATCCCGATTGTGTTACCTCGTCGATGATGAAAGAACAAGTTAGGTGTGGCATCCAAGAATTGTTCACGGTGTATAAATTCCGATATGGAGTACCCGATAGTCCAATTGCTCCACAACTAGTTAGTGGTGGTTCTTCCTCGTCTATTGCTACAAATGCCACATATTTGTTTGATGAAATGAGGAAGAGAAAGAGAGAAGGAAAAAGCGAGCGTGTGAAGTCGGAATTGGATAAATATTTGAGCGAAGATATTGAGGATCCTTATGATGGCTTTGACATACTTAAGTGGTGGAAATTGAATTCTCATCGCTTCCCGATTCTTTCTAAGATGGCTCGAGATATTTTGGCCATTCCGTCTCTACGATTGCTTCCGAGTCTACTTTTAGTACGGGTGGTCGAGTGCTTGATGCTTTTAGGAGTTCGTTGTCCCCTAAAATCGTGCAATCTCTAATATGCGTTCAAGATTGGATTCGCCATGATTCGAAACCAATAAATCTTGAGGAGGACTTGATCGAAATTGAGAACATCGAGAAGGATATGTTTTCTTTTTACTTATGATTTACTTAATTTTTTTAGCATTTGGTTATCATTGCTATTTCTTTCTTCTTTTTTTTTTTTTGTAGAATTGGAGAGCACAAGTGTGGATACATCAACAATCGCAATTTGATAGGTGTGATGGTGGAGCGATTTCTAATATTTGATGATTGAACTTATTTTGTGTTGTACTATTTATGATGGTGTTGAATTGAACTTATTTGTGATCTCGTTTGTCGTATCGTAGGCATGATGGTGTAAGATGTTTAACAACTTATTTTGTGAACCTATTTTTTATGGTGTTTTATTGTTGATGGTTTTGAATTATTTTCTTTCTAATGGTGTTGAGTTATTTGATTTTGTTGGTGATGGTATTGAATTTATTATTATCGATGGTGTTTAATTTTTTTTATTGTGATGTGTTTGAAATTATTGTTTTTTTTTTTTTAATGTTGAACCAAGCGTAAGCGGCATAATTTTTTTTAAAGTCCATAACTCATTTTCCTCGTGAAAAATCAAATAAATACAACTATGCAAAAAAAAAAAAAAAAAAAAAAAATACATGCAAAACCCAAACCCGACCCGATCGGGTACCCGACAATCAGGTGCCCGGCCTTTGTCGGGTCGGGATCGGGTTTTATGATACGAACCCGCACTTATCGGGTACCCGACCCGATGCCACCCCTGCCGGAAGATACTAAATAATAAATATAATAATAATGGAAGTTCAACAGACAGACAAAAAGAAGAAAGAAAAACTGATCCATTTTTCTTGGAAAGGCGTACGTACGAGCACGCGCTTGTCATTATGGCGTCTCTTGGAATGACTGGCAAGTGGCAACACCCCATGTATAAATTCGTCCCTCCATCCATAGCTTGAAGATTCAAAAACCATCGTAGCAAAGCCTTTTTTTTCACGAAGAAACGGCGGAGAAAGCCTCCGACACCACCACCACCACCGTCTTCATCGCCCAGTCCCACCCATGTCGTCGCTGCATCGCCACCACTCTGAACCTTACCACCACTTCCCCACAGCCCAATCGGCGGTGTTACCTGACCCTTCGGCGTTCTTTTCGCCTCAGCTACTCGGCAGGCCTTTGCCCACAAACTCTTTCTTCCAAAACTACGTCTTGAAGAGAGGCGACCAACCCGAGTACATACACCCCTATTTGATCAAAAACCCAGCTTTCATATACGAGGTTCTTACCGAGGACCTTGTCATTTCTGCTAGTCGTAGTCCAATTCCACCTTCCTTGAAGATCCTAGCAGATTACATCTGGGGTTCTAACAGTTCCCCTCATGTAGTCTCTTCTTTCAGTGATCTAAGCGTAACGCTAGACTTCCCTTCGTCTAGTCTAAGGTTCTTTCTTGTCAGAGGGAGTCCATTTGTAACATGCAGTGTGGAGAATCGTGTCGCAGTATCTATATCCACTGTTCATGCCTTTCTTGACCTAAGCCCTAATAGCTCTTGCACAAAGTATGTGATTAAGCTGAATAACAATCAGGTGTGGTTGCTTTATGCGTCTTCGCCGATAAAATTGAGCCTTTGTGGGGTTAATTGCATTAATTCTGAGGCTTTTTCTGGCGTCATTAGAATTGCTGCATTGCCCAATGGTAATAAAAGGCTCGAGAGCTTTCTCGATAGGTTCAGCTCATGTTATCCTGTGAATGGTCGTGCTTCTTTTGATAGGCCTTACTGTTTGGAGTATAAGTGGTTGAAGAGAGGGTGTGGAGATTTGTTAATGCTAGCGCATCCCCTCCATCGGAAGCTTTTGTTCTGTAACTGTTTTGGATGATCTTAAGTATGAGAGTATAGATGGTGAGCTTGTTGGTGTTGTCGGAGATTCTTGGGTGTTAAAGACCGATCCCATATCATTGACTTGGCACTCGGTTAATGGCGTCGATGAGAATTCGTATTCAGAGATAACGGAGGCACTTGTTAAAGATTTGGAGGCGTTGGATTCTAGCTCTATAAAAACATCATCTTATTTCTACGGAAAGTTGGTCGCCAGGGCTGCGAGGTTGGCTCTGATAGCAGAGGAAGTGTGCCATCTCGAGGCAATTCCCGCCGCGTGAAGTTCTTGAAAGAGACGATCGAACCGTGGTTGGATGGTACGTTTGGCCCCAACGGTTTCTTCTACGATCCCAAGTGGGGCGGGATCTTGACGAAGCAAGGCTTGCAAGATCCTGGAGCTGAATTTGGGTTTGGAATCTACAACAATCACCATTACCACCTGGGATACTTTGTCTATGGAGTCTCTGTCCTTTCAAAGATCGATCCCGCTTGGGGCAGAAAGTACAAGTCCAAATCATATGCTCTTGTGGCTGATTACATGACGTTAAGCACCCGAGATAGCTCAGCCTACACACGCCTGAGGTGTTTCGACGCGTGGAAACTGCATTCTTGGGCAGGTGGGCTCACTGAATTCACCGACGGTCGCAACCAGCAGAGCACGAGCGAGGCAGTAAACGCATATTACTCAGCTTCTCTGATGGGCTTAGCCTATGGAGATAGCCGCCTTGCTTCATTAGGGTCCACTTTAACAGCTTTAGAAATCCAAGCTGCACAAACGTGGTGGCACGTGAAGGAGGGCGACGATCTGTATCCCAGAGAATTCGCCAGAGAGAATCGTGTCGTCGGAGTTCTGTGGTCTAATAAGAAAGACAGCGGGCTGTGGTTTGCTCCTCCTTCGTGGAGAGAAATTAGGCTCGGGATTCAGCTGCTGCCCATTTTACCGATTAGTGAAGCTCTGTTTTCTGATGTAAGCTTCGTGAGGGAGCTTGTGAACTGGACATTGCCTGCTCTATCTAGAGAAGGCGTCGAGGAAGGTTGGAAGGGATTTGTGTACGCTTTGCAAGGGATTTACGACTAAGAAGGTGCTTTGGAAATGGTGAGGAGATTGAAGGGTTATGATGATGGGAACTCTCTTACCAATCTGCTTTGGTGGATCAGTAGCAGAGACGGCGGCGAAGGAGTTTCCTGTAGGAAAGAAGTTTAGCTTGTGATTATATCTGCTTTCTTATATGCATACAGTCGTCAATAGGATAGCTTTTCTATTGATGTGTGCATGTCTTAATTGTCTTTGAAGCATTACCTCATTTCTTCTTTTATGTCTCTGATATTTATCTGCTTTATGCTGATTTTGTGGGAGGGAAAAATGACCGTTAGAAGACCCATTTGAGAGGTGTTGATTCTCTGTTCAACGCCATTTTTGTATGAAGGCCCAGACACAAGTTCCTCAAGAAAACTAAACAAAGAGCCCAAAGCCAAGGGTGACTTTGTAGTTAGCCAACATTACGAGGGGCCCCTTGGTATAATTTACCAGACAATGAGAGGGAGAGAGAGGGAGTGGACAAAGTGTAAGAAAGCAGAGCTGTAATCACATGCGATTGGTGTTTGGTCTATGGGGCCATTCTTTTCTAGTCTTTCTTTTGTCTTTCACCGATAATTATGGCCACTGGACGACGAAGACTCAATACTTTTCGCCAGCTATATTAGTTGGAAAAATTCGACCACTCCATATTTTTTTTTTCCTCTCCTTTTCTCTTCCAGTTATGCAAAAAACTTGAAGAAGAGGTCCCTGGTTCTTACAACGGCTGACGATAATAAGGTAAAGGGCCTTTCTTTATCTTCCCCCCTTTTCAAGCTTTGTCTGTTTCTCCTCTTTAGTTTTTGCTCAAGAAATGCGAGTCGTGTGGAATACTTCTTTTTTTTCTTTCTGTTCAAGTATATCTTCTTGTCTTTTGAATCTTCAAGAAATTGCAGATCTGTTTCTCTCTTATTCTTGGAAAGATCTGTTGTTTTAGCACAGTTGTGGGGTTTTGTTTGAAAAAGTTCAGATCTTTAACTTCGTTGCTTAATTTTTGGGTAAAGTTTGTCGATTTCTTGTTTGATTTCGCCGCCTGCAGTTGATGGTTAGTTCCAAACTTCTCTTCCTTGTCGAGGCTTAATTTGAATCTAAGCAATTACTTGTTGTATTTGTGATGGCTTCATGATACTTGATCTGATAGATATTGGGTCTTCATAGATCTTATATGGTTGATTATTTTCGTTCGATACTCAGATTAAGTCGAAGAAGCTTTAACTTATCATCATCATTTTCTTAAGTCACAGTTCTTGATACTAATTTCACTCCATTATCCTGTAGATATCTGGTCATGTGATGGACGGGAACGACGCTGTTGCGGGCCACATAATTTCTATTACCACGGGAGGCAAGAATGGAGAACCTATGCAGGTGAATCCATTTATCTGCGCGAGTATCGTGGAGTTGATAGCTTATTAACGTTTATTTTCATAAGAACAATGGTCTATTAGTCTGTGAATTTGTGTTTAACTATAGGTTTTTCTCCTTAGGATTCTCCAGCTTAGCTTCCCTTATGTATTGATTTGATCATTTCCTTTCGTTTCTTCCATCGTAATCTTATGAGGCTAAGAACTGTCGATGATTTCTTGACCTATAAACTTATGGCATTCCATGCAGACTGTTAGCTATATGGCAGAGCGAGTTGTGGGCAATGGCTCGTTTGGAGTTGTGTTTCAGGTATGTATATATTCATGCTCCCTTAAGTGCTAATTTGTCTCATTTTCTGCGTTCTTTTCCTTCATGTTTTTGGTTTATTTATCGTAATGCTCTGTATAGGCTAAATGTATAGAAACCGGCGAGACTGTGGCAATCAAGAAGGTTTTACAAGACAGGAGATACAAAAGCCGTGAGCTGCAGTTGATGCGGACCATGGATCATCCCAACATAGTTTCCTTAAAGAACTGTTTCTACTCAACCACGACTAATAATGAGCTCTTCCTCAATTTAGTCATGGAGTACGTGCCAAAATCCATGTTCCATGTCCTTCAGCAGTACAACAGCGCGGGCCAGAGGATTCCGCTTGTTTATGTCAAGCTTTACACCTACCAAGTTGGTTTTAATCTCATTTCTTACTGATTTGTTGTAATGATGTATTCTTGTTTCTTATTGCAACGTTGTAATCTGGGATTTGTGTGCTTTTTGCAGATATTTAGAGGATTAGCTTACATGCACTCTGTTGCTAAAGTTTGCCACCGAGACTTGAAGCCTCAGAATGTCTTGGTAATGCTTTAGAAGAATAATCATATATCGATGAATTAGATATAAATACACACACAAAAAAAACACTTGATTGTCGTATTGTGATCGAATTACATTGTATAGGTTGATCCTGTTAGTCATCAGGTTAAAATATGCGACTTTGGAAGTGCAAAAGTATTGGTAAGTGATGGATCATATATCTATATCACACATTGACATATCTTCTTGAGTATATATGTGGAAAATTTGCACAAAATTTATTATGTGTTATCAGGTCCAAGGCGAAGCAAATATATCGTATATCTGCTCGAGATATTATCGGGCCCCCGAGCTCATTTTCGGTGCTGCAGAGTACACAACTTCGATTGATATTTGGTCGGTCGGTTGTATACTTGCTGAGCTTCTTCTAGGCCAGGTGGGCGGTACCATTCAGTAGTTAATCTTTTCATAATTTATTCATCTATCCTTTTCTTTCTAAGATTTATATTGAAAACTCTGCAGCCTTTGTTTCCTGGGGAAAATACTGTGGATCAGCTTGTAGAAATCATCAAGGTACTCCGAACTCCCATTAAAAGTCTTCTTCTGGCGAATGATTTTATCCATTTGTTCACAGTTTTTCAAATAATGGATTTTTTTATTACAGATTCTTGGAACTCCGACAAGAGAGGAAGTTCGTTGTATGAATCCAAACTACAACGATTTCAGGTTTCCTCAAATTAAGGGTCAGCCCTGGCACAAGGTACATGACTGCTCTCTCACTAACAGCCTTTGCTATATATAATATATATATATATTATATATATATATATATATATTCATTATCTAAATTAAGATTTGCTCAATGAATTCCGACGTTTCAGATTTTTCAAAAGCGGATGCCCCCAGAAGCGATAGACCTCGCCTCTAGGTTACTTCAGTACTCTCCGAATCTGCGTTGCACTGCAGTGAGTTTCTTTATACTTTCCTTTACAGAGTTGCATTAAAAATTATTTCTTTTTATCATCCGTCTTTGCAATCACAGTTGTTACTTACATCATAGTTTATGTAAGTAATATATATATATATATATATATATATTTTTCACACGTATTATTGTTATTGCAGCTGGAGGCATGTGCACATCCTTTCTTTGACGAACTTCGAGAACTCAATGTTAAGTTGCCTAATGGTCGTCCACTTCCGTCTTTGTTCGACTTCAAACAAGAGGTATGTGAGCAGATTCAACACCTTTCATAGATGATTTTAATTAGAATCTCATCTTATTATGTTGGAATGTTGCATAACACAATGACCGTAAAGAATCTTTATACGATCTGCTTATGAGACATTATCTAATCTTGAATAATCCTTACATTGTAATCTTATAAATTTCAGCAACAGAATTCCTTCATCTAGTACATCGTAGTCTTACCTAGTACTTAATGTCCTTTATCTAGTTTATCATCAGCAACTTCCATAGATGTTTTTGATAAGAATTTCAACTTAATATGTTCAAGTGGGAACCCTAGCTTTAGATGGAAACAACTCACATAACATGTTCGACGCTCATTCGCTTCTCCTTTTTTCTCAATTTCTGTCTTCTATAGCTCTCCGATGCATCGCCGGACCTCATCAACAAATTGATACCAGATCATATTAAAAGGCAAATGGGGCTACATTTTTTCGCATCTTACGAAGAAGGTATGACGTGAGTTATGTATATGGGCACAGTAAAAAAAAAAGCGACGGTGAAACTCGAAGTATATTGTGATTACTAATCCAACCTAGCTGCAGCGAAGTGAGTAGTACCAAACTTGATGTTCCAAAACTGTTTCAGCAAGTTTTCTATCTGTAATTCCAACTCTTTGTTTTCCACACAATGATTCCGAGGAAGCATGTCTGCAAAAGAAGGAAATCTTCGTATGTACTTGTTGTACTTTGTAATGAAAGTATTTGAGTGTGTAGTAGTTTCCTACGTAGAACGCCCCAAAGGCAGCAGGCGAAGACGAAGCAATGTTTTATTATTTCTTTTTCATCTGGTCATCTTTTGTATGTACTTTGTTTGCTGTTGTAAACTTAGCGAAATGTGGAAATTAATTCTTGAGAGCTTTTCGTTCTTTTTCGAAATGGGAATGAAATAAAACAGCTTGAAATAATCCAACAGTCTCCAACATATCAGCATAGAAAGCTAAAAAAGTCTATGAATTAAGCAGCAGTTCTACAAGTTCACCCTTTTTGAGCTTTGAGTACCCTTTAATCCCTTTGGACTTTGCAACTTCTTTCAGCTGGGCAAGTTTCATTTCCTCGTACTTCTCTGTCTGCTGCTCACTCACATCTTCTCTTTCAGACAACTCTTGCTGATCAAACCTGCTTCTCGGGCTCGAACCGCCTGGTATTGGAGACTTTCTCGAGAAGCTCGATGCCATTCTCAACGGTTTCGAACCCATATCTGATAAACTTGCCTCGTAATCCTTGGTCGAGCCGGGCTGTGAAGCTGGCGGCTTATCGAGTTTCTTGCCTATACTCCTCCCTGTAAAAGAGATTGGTAAGATTCAGGCAACCTTTAGAGATAAAAGATTATTGCATGTAACTCTAACCTTTGCCGCGCGCCGCCCTGGGCTGGCGAAGAACATCCAAGATCGACTCGGCCGAAGGCTTATTACTACTGCTGCCATCTTCATCAAGCTTTGATATTCTCTTTTTGGGATTCGATGAGGCCTCCCCGTCGGATATGGAGGCTTGTATCCTCTTAAACAGTGCAAGAATCTCCTCCTTGTTAGGCGACAACGGCGGTCTGCGCTCGTCGAGTTGCCGAAGGTCGGAATCTTCTTCGGACCCATCGCCTCCTTTCGACAGCGATACTCTGAGGGACGAGAGATTCTTTCGAGTTATTTCTGCCAAATTGAAAATGCTGCATCAAGAAATGAAATGAATAACTCAGTAGTTTTCATCTGGCATGTCCTCCTTTAGATATTCTCAAAAATAATGCAAGAAAACATACAGATTGTAATTTGTACCTGCAAAAGGAGTATTATTAGTATATGGTTTCTTTCCAAATCTTTGGCCAGACAAGACATGAAGAGAAGGCAGATAGACAGCAGACAATCCCATATTTTCTTGGCCGAGCTGTAAGTAAATATTTGAGAGCATTGTAAGTGCTATATACGTTTTCTAAGTGTTGTGAAATTACGTAGGCCACAATATTCTTGGGAAAATCTATGTTGTATGACGTGGGCATATATTATCCAGATAATCAATATCCATGTGTTACGTGAATATATGAATATTAATAAAAAAATATTAAAGGAAAAGAATTGGCAATTAATTACTAGTGTTGCTTATAATCTCAATTATAATTGTTATTATTTTTAAATAATTAAAAATTTGAATTTAAGGTCCTAGTAGTGACAACATATCTTTAGTGATGAATGTGAGTTAATAATTGTTTTTATAAATCATCAATTCTAATTTCTATGTAAAATAGGGTTAATCAAATTCACATGCCATGAGCGATTTTTTTAATTTGTATTCATCCATTATTAAATGATGATGATGATGATGGATATATTTTGAAATATTAAAGTAATGGAGAAATCGAGGAACCATTTCATTGAGAAGTTTCCATTACCTCCAATTTTGAAATTTATCTAGCATAACGTTTGACATAATAAAAAGAGAAGTTATAATATCCTCGCCATTAAATATAAGTCAACCTTTTCTAGGTCAATGATGGAGCTAATTAGTGGTACATGACATGATAGTTACTAGTCAAAGTCTTCTGCTTAGGTTCTCCGTCAACTTTCTTTTTTTTTTTTTAAATTAACTTTAGTGCTATATTGTAATTATATAATTTATAAACCAATTTGGATTTTTATTTTTCTAATATCGAACTCATCAACTAACACAGTTTAACCTTCTAATGTTCACACCTCCATGAAATCGCAGTTGTTTAATCATTGATACGTCCTATATTTTGTTAAATGATTATACATTCAAGATGATGATAATAATAATAATAATAATAATAATAATAATAATAATAATAATAATAATAATAATAATAATAATAATAATAATAATATATGTTTATTACAATACAGACCTTAAATATTGCTTAAGCCGCCGGGTAGGGTAATCAAAGGGTTCTTAGAACTTCCATTTTTTTATTTTTAATGGGATTGCATTATCATTTTTTCCACATTGGCCTTTACATATCCAGGAAAATTAGCATATCAACAATTGGGCATCTCTTATCTTATCACACGAATTAATATATCAGTCACCTAACATCTAATTGCTCTAAAATTAATTATATGCTAAAGTCAAAGTTAAATGAAAGAGACAAACCCCACTTGAAAGAAATAAAAAACGACCACAATCATAGCCACCATTTTCTTTAGTCAGCTTTCGGACAATATTGAAACCGCTCTCATTACACATTGTATCATTACATCTTCAAGAAACCATTCACTATATATACATTAAATATATATATATATTATATGTATCATCTTCGCCTAAAACATCTCAAGGTCCATATTCAAAACCACAAAAAAACGAAAATGCTTGGAAAAAAGCTCTCTTCAATGAAGATATTAGCGATCAACAAACTCATCAAGTGTTCGACGAACAATAATAATGCTGATGAAACCTCACTACACTGTTATGAGTGGTTGCTTGCGACTGAGAATAATAGCAATGGAGGCGAACCATCGGCGACGTCCTCCCCGACCAAGACTACGACTACGCCCTCGGGAACATTCCCAGTTTACGTCGGCGAGGATCGAAGGAGATTCGTGGTCCCCACGAGCTATCTCTCCCACCCTCTCTTCAAGATCATGTTGGAGAAAGCCCAGGAAGAGTTTGGCTTCGACCAGTCGAACGGTCTGGTCCTGCCGTGCAGCGTCAGGGCATTTAGAGGAGCCGTGGCTGTCATAGAATGCTGTAATGGGACGTTTGAGTTCGGAGATTTGATCGACGAATTTATCTAGCAGATTAGTAGTACGAAAGAAAAGAATTATTACCCTGCTAGTGTTTATAAATGAATCGGATAGGTCCTATGTTGTAGTGATAGTACATTTATGGTTGGTTGATCGGCTATATAGAATGCTTAGTGTTAGTGAAGAAAATGGCAGCTTGGTCGTCACTGCTATATGCTCTTCACTTCTCAATATCTATTACATTAATATGGATTATGAATTGCTGGGCAAATCTCCTTTGGCAGTGAGCTCAACGACGTTGAAATTAACGTCATTAGTCGACTGCCAAATGAGTAATTGCCCGGTAATTCATCTACACAGACCGATGATACTCACCTTTTGAGACCTATGATGAGCAGTTTGAACAGTTTCACATATATATAGTTAGCTGCGTGAAAGCGTGTTTGTATGTCGAATTCAAACGTATTACATGCTTTGCTTTTCGGTATGTGGAGGCATATTCTCGAAGTTGCTAGTAAGAGGGATAAAATTGTTCTTACAAAGAAACTATTCCCCCCAATTAGTAAATGAAAGAAACTATTTTCTTAGTTGTTTAGTATCATCATCATCATCATCATCATCATCATCATCCCATGACCTTGCAGAAACTGTCAATGAAATTGAGAGCTCGATAACCTTGCCATTACAAAAACAAATATGGAAAGCGATCAATCGGAAAGAAAAGTTTCGTATTTACATCGATCTAACGTTCTTATTCTTGCGAGCAACAACAATGCGAACTGATTATGTGTCGTAATGTCGAAGCAATACATGAGAGAACAAACATTATAACTAAGCGAGGAATAAGGCACTCTCACCAAAGATCGATCGACACATTCCCTTGCCAAGTATTCCTAAAGAAAAGCATATCCATAAGCACAAAAGAGATCAATAAAAAGGCCGTGCAAGAACAAAATGGCCCAACCAAAAGTAAAACCCTAAAGAGGGAATGGTTCAAAGCATATCCTCTAGAATATCCACAAGATCCTTCGTATATATGTAAATAATATGCGTGGTATTGGACATAGAAATCGAGGAATTGTTACACATTTCATGCATATATAAACCTATTATGTTTTAAAGAATAACAGTGATTTTCTTTGGCAGGGACATATGTGAAATGCGTCGGTTGCGAATGCATATAATATATATATATATATATATATATGTGTGTGTGTATAGTTCTTTCCTTGCCAAAGGAAAATTGCCCTGCAACTCAATCCCACAATGCCTCTCTGCATTGCATAATCTTCTGAAGCGTATATATGAGCTATATATTAGGTATTGTAAGATTTCCTTGTAAATACACTAACTTACTCCATTGTTCAGCCATGAGTGTGTCTTAAATAAACAAAGTTTTATTGGCCTAATTCACCCCCTTTCTATTCACATTTTCCACCCTCTTCAATTAGTATTCCAAAATTGTTAAACATTCAATAATCATGACGGAAAAAAAAAAGCAACATTCTTAACTCTCTAAATTGTTATTCAAATTTAAAGTACATTACAATAATTGATAAATAAGAAAATGAATAATATGGTTATTATAGCCTTGAAGTCTAAAAGAGGCTGATATAATAATATAGGTTTGCCCCTACCAGTAATATTATGTGGAACAAGGGCTGAAATATATATAGACGTCGAGTTTTATATCATTGCTTATAGTAACAAATTAATAATGAATTCAAACTTATTTTTATCATTAAATCGAACGAATATATTACAGAAGTTTGAAATAGAATTAGCACATGAATTCTCTTACTAGATTCCGTGAACGAACAAAGACTTCACAAACACGACAAAACAATTATGTACATATATAACATATAGTGGTGCAATGAGAGAGAGAGAGAGAGAGAGAGAGAGAGAGAGAGAGAGAGAGAGAGAGAGAGAGAGAAGAGAGAGAGAGAGAGTGGCGTGGAGAGTGAAATGTCAAGAAGATAGTGACAAAATTGGGGATAAAGAGGATGGAAGAAGTTATGACATTGAAATATCGGAATACAAGTAGACAAGAAAATGACCCACGTCACAGACCTTAAGAAATAGATAAATAAAGTGTACGTTCATACGCTTGAAAACAGAAAAAACTACGAGAGAGTGATTCAAGGAGGTATGTTATATATATGTTCCTTTGCTGCTACCATTCATTATGTTTCTTCTGCCTTTTTGGATGTGTTACTTTGTCACTGCGAATTTTCTACGCATGCAAATATCGAAGAAAGGAAATTGTAAGAAAGATTTGAGAGGTCTTTTCATGGACTTGTACGGTTTGTGATGTCCGAATATATTTATATATATATATATATGGGAAACTTACACTTAAATATCCTTTTATATTAAAATTGTCAATTCAGTCCATTGTCAGCATTTTTTTTACATTTAGGTACATAGTAGAATAAAGTTTTTACACATAAGTACCTATTTGCGCCGCAGGTACATCATATAAGTATATTTAGGTACGGTGTAGAAACGTATTGTGGTACATAATACCGTAAGAAAAGGTATATCACATAATAAATTTAGGTAACATAAAGAAACGTATATAGGCACTACATAAACGCCTGATGTGGTACGTAATATACATATAAAAAGGTACGTCAAGAATGGTAAAATGGTACACACAACCAGTTGGGTACTTAAATATAAATTTTTTCTGACAGAGTACTGAATTGCAATTTTTTTATACAAGTATTTAAGTGTAAATTGGCATATTAGTTTTCCTTCGTAAATAAAGGATGTAATGTAAAAGAGAATTACTTAGTCCCATAACGGTTTTCATGATTTGGCTAAAAGAGAATTTATACTTCCATTCCATGCCGAAAAATGAAAAAGGAAAAAAAAAAAAAAAAAAGGATTGGCTTATATAATTATAATTAAACTGGCCTTTTTTAATTATTTAAGCGTTTTTAATTAGGTTATTAAATAAGCTTATAATTGATAAAATAGACAATTTTGTGACAATTAGCCACTACTAATTATCACAACATCTTTTGCGATTTGGATTTTTAGTCTTCAGGTATAGTTAAATTCAATGAGATTTGATTCAACTTTAAAATTAATTGGCAATAGAGAAAGTACTCCATGGGCTTATAAGCAGGTCACAACTATTTTCTCTAATCGATGTGAAACTTGAATTTGATACCCAACAAGCGATAAATTGGAAATAAAATAAAATAAAAAAAATTCTTTGCCATTGGTCACAATATTCACATAAAAAACTATTAACTATTACAACTTTAAACCTATTTAATTATTATTAACATAATTAAAAGGGCTTATTTTATCTTTAAAAAAAAAAAGCCATTAAACTCACTATAGTGAAATGTAAATGTTGAAAAAAAAAAAAAAAAACCGTGTTACTATCCATTGCACAACAATTGCCCCAACTAAGGGTGCAAATATATCAGAAACATGTGATCATTCATTCGCAGGCACTGTCAACAAAACCATAGAATAGAAGATAGGAAAGTGCTTTGAATGACTAAACTGAAACAAAAGGACTTTTCGCAATTAAGCACTCGTGATTCTTCTATATTGTTATTATTATAAGAACAACTTTTCTATTAAAGTAAACTCCAAATATATGTGTATATTATATACATATATATATGTACAATAGGACCTACACGAAATAGCGTTCTTTCCCCTCTGTCGAATTTTGCAGAATATTTTGATTCTTTTGGTGCCAGCAATTTGGTCTCTAATGTTTTGTATGCATGATATTGCTGATGGTGACACCTCTCTTATTTAGACTATTCAGATATAATCTAATTGTATTTCTTTTTATTTAATTTTTCTAAACGCGCATCCTATGTAAAATGTATTCGTGATATTTCTAACTCGATTAGGTTTTCTTTCCATCTTATTTCTCTCTCTTCTTTTTTTTTTTTTTCTTTTTTCGGTTCCTTTTGATGAGAGATTTCTTCCCTATGGACAAATATTATCAGAAGGATCATTTGGCCTCTTTAGTCCATTTTAAATTTGTTTCTATTAATAAAACTGTCGTTTGAAAAAAAATGCGATATATTTATAAAGTATATTTAGGGCCTATGCTTTTCAAAAATCAATGTTTATTACACCTATATGATATGTCGGAACAAATCTTCCGCCTTAATGATGTGTTGGAATAAATTGATCATCTGAATGATATCTCAGATTACCTTACATTTGAAAAACAATAAACATAAAAATATTTAATACTCTAATCTTTTATGTGATTAAGGCTCGAAATTATGAGTTTTTAAAAAAAGTATATATAATATATATATATATATATAGGAAATGATAAATGCTAATACTGTTTTAACCTGCATGAACTATCACAATCATTGAACACTGATGAGATAAAGTTCACGTACATATTACATAGTGCGTCATGAGTTGCACCAATAATTACAAACCTTTTTCCTATTTATTACTGATTTTATAATAAATGATAATATAATAATAATTCATTACAAGACAGATATATGTCAGAACGATATCTTCACATTCCGTGACCCCATAAACCACACCATATTCTCCATTCCCTACATATGCAGCAGCCCCACGCTTTTTTTCCTTTTTTTTTTTTTTTTGAGTCTCTATAAAAAGAGTCCTCCCAATATTAAATTTCCACACCATTAAAAAAGACATACATACAAAAGCCCACAATATCACAACAATGTCATGTAATAAAATGCAAAGAAGGATTGCTCTTCGCAGAAAGCTTCGTGTCTTGAGAGCTCTTACCAACTCTCAATCAGTAAGATTAATGATAATGTCTCAATTCTTTCTAGGTTTTGAGATTTATTAATGAAGCGACTTTTGTTTTTTCCATTTAATATCTTTTTCTGAAGGTGAAGAAGAGCTCCATCATCATGGATGCATTCCTCTACATATACAAGTTGAAGCTTCGAGTCGAGGCGATAAGAAAGGAGTACCAAGATCTCATAAATCACATCCAAGTGAGTAAATTATTATTTTTTCTAAGATATATCCTTTTATGATGTTAGAGATATGCATGAGGTTAATTCTTGGACAGGAAGTGAAGGTAGAGAAGCTCGAGACGGGGCAGTTGACAGTGAAGATCACATGTAAGAAGGGTGAAGAAGTGTTGGCTTCGATATTCGAGGCGTTCGAAGAGATGAACATGAATGTGTTACAAGCTAGGGTTAGTTGCAGGCACTTCTTTGGAATGGAAGCTATTGTTGAATCGGTTGGTATTAATAACGTTGATCCCACAACTTTAAGTGAAGCAATTCTCAGTGTTATTCGTGAGAAGTGTGATTATTTAGTTGATTAATCTAATGTTCTTAAAGATATTTGTAATAGATTTTGGGGTTTTTCTTTTTTTTCTTTTTTTTTTTTCTGGCGGTTTGGTATTAATCATTTTGAAGGAATTCTTATTTCTTGGCTTTGTGAGGATGCAAAGTTTCGGATAATATGTGGGGCCTTTCGGCCATTATTGTTACTAGTACTTTACCTGCAAATCGATGAGCGTTTTATGATATATATAATATTATTTTATATTTTAATTTTCATTTAATTCAAAATATTTAATAAACGAAATCATAAAATTTAATTTTAATTAAATATTTTTTTTATGTATGTAAAAATAATTGTTGTAAATTAATATTACGATAAACTTTTGAAGTAAATGGTAAAGTATTAATTATATTTGTCATACCAATTAATTGAAAAGTTACTATATTTACCCTTAATAGATAAATTGATATTATAATAAACTTAAGAAGTAAATGGCAAAAAAATAATTATGTCTGCCGTACCAATTAATTAAAATGCAGTTACTATATGTCCATTACCCTTAATATAATAGATGATAGATAGATATATAGATTCCTTAAGTTATAATGGACCATGGAATGATACAGATAGATATATATATATATATATAGACATAACTCGAACGACGTCATTGATACTAAATATGAACATTATTGTCAGCTATTTGATGACCTATGACTTCAAGTGGTACTAATTCTTCAGCTCTGTATCCCATCTAAATCTACACAAACAACGATCTCAAGGAATAGGAGAATCGAACATGAACTCGATGTGTAGAGTCATGTGCTTAGCACTTGACCTTGCCCATGAAATAAAATCTCAATATTGCCTTTATGTTTTGTTCTAGTATATATATTTCTATAATTTATTTATTTTCCATATAAAGTATAACAATGAAAATAATAAGTAAAATAGTTTAGAAATAAATTAATAATAAACCTACATGAAGGATTTATGTGACAAATTCTTAATGAAAAAAAAAAGAAAAAAAAAAACTAGAAGTGCTTGGTGGAGGATAATTTATTATGATTTTTCTAAATTAAAGTCAAACAGATGCGCTGGTCTAAATAATATATTGAAGCATAATTTAATTTTGATTGACCAAAACTTAGGAGGACAACTAATACGCTACGCAGTTGATGACGTAATGATTGTTACATTCCAACACATCGACCTTTACTTAATAAAACATAATCGGAGTATATTAGAAAGGTCAACAAATAACACATATCCTTTGATAATTAAATACCATATTTGTGACTTTCTTTCGTAATAAAAATAATACGATTACACACACACACACACACATATATATATATATATATATGTATGTATAGTCTTATTCATTTGCCGAGGACATGGTTTATTTGAAAATAATTTATTACTGGATCCATATAAAATTGATACACAGAAATCTTCCATTTTGAATGAAACAGTCATTAAATATGGTATTATTTTAATATTTATATACTTTCGTTTTATTTCCAACAGATATAATTATTTGCGACCCAAATCATATTTCATAAAATATGAGATTTTGAAATTATTAACGAATTAATATTGTCATATTAACGAGATAATACCAAAGTGTATGTGTGTGTGTAATTAAGAACTCTTGCCTTCATATTTTAAGATAATGGTAGATAAACTCCGAAAACATAAGAGGGAGTGTAATAATTAATGCAATTATTACAACTGACTAATCAATATTAAATTCATTTCAGATCTATATTAAAATAATTAATTAACTTTGGATTGATTCAACATTTTCTCTGCCAATATTAAAAACACAATCGCCACCCAATCCCCCATAGCACTCTTCTTCCAAGTTTCTTGATCCATCTCTCTCTCTCTCTCTCTCTCTCTCTACATGGCTATGGCCAGTGGATCATTCAGCCACCGTCGATCGATTACCAGCGACAAAGATTTGGTAATAACCGAGAATTCACCAGAAAACAGCAGTGATTCGCCGTGCTCAGCCGCTTTAAGTGGTGATGAAAAGATCCCCGCCTCTACTTCATCTTCCAAAACTAGGTGAAAAATTCGAGGAATATTTTACGACAATTTTTTTTTGTTTTGTTTTAAAATTGTTGGATATTATTTGAGGACACAGACGAGGCACGGAGAAGCGAGTGATCTCTATGGCAATAAAAGACCTTGAAGGGTTTAAGGTAAGAGGTGATCATATGAGTGCACCACCATCTGATTCTTGGACATGGAGAAAATACGGACAAAAGCCCATCAAAGGTTCACCTTATCCAAGGTTAAATACTTCTATTTCTAATTGATTTTTACCTTAAATGTCATCTGGTATACTTCTATATTACAAGTGTTTATCTCTCAGTTGGACCACCCTTGAGATTATGTATTATAAACCTAATCCCTCAAAATTTAATATACAAAATCTCTATGAATGGCTCATTTATTACATTAAATCAAGAACTGACTTTTTTATGATGTAATGTCACAGAGGATATTATAAGTGCAGTAGTTCCAAGGGATGCCCAGCAAGAAAACAAGTGGAGAGGAGTAAAGTCGACCCTAATATGCTGCTTGTCACATATACGTGCGAACACAACCATAGCCATGGTAATAATAGAGCCATTGGCTCTAAAAATAAAGCCTCCTCCTCAAATGTTAGAAAGCCAGCGACACAAACTACGTCAAAAGCTATGTCTGAGTCCGACGAGGAAGAAGATAAAGAAAACCAACAAGAAAAGAAATCAGTTCTTGATGATTGTAATGACTCATTATTCAGCAATCAGCAGAAAAAAGTGACCGAGGACAACAAATTCACTAGTATAAGTGAAGGGGCTAGTGAATTTCGATGGTTCGATTTTGAGCCGAGTTATTGTACGATGTTGGAATGTCCAGTTTTGACAGAGGACGAATGTACTAGCTTGGACAGTGATATGGCCATGGCCTTCTCAATGCGAGAAGACGATGAGTCGTTCTTTGCAGATCTAGGGGAGTTGCCGGAGTGTTCCACCGTTTTCCGGCGAGAGATGGCCCGGGCTGAGCCGCGGCGGCATAGTCTGGCAACCACCAGTTGATCATGGCATTGGTGATGGGGCACAAAGACTCGTATTTAAATACATTATTTTTTTTTTTATTGAAGATATATATGAGTGACTTACGCAAGAGATATTATGTTATGAAATTTATGTATAAAATTGTCTTTGTGGTTATCCAACGAAAAAGATATTAACTCAATAAACTCCTCATTTGACTGAATCGTGTTAACAGGAAATATATGTTAAAAAATGAATAAAATAAGTGTTTAGTGTTATAAAAATATTAATTGTGATTAATATTATATTAAGATTATTTTATTATAATTATACTTATATTAAGATTATAATGATAATATAGCTTATAATAATAAAGAGAGAGGGATTAAGTATTTCAATACTTGGTGTGATTTACAATGAACTTTAATCACCTATTTATACTACTAATAATTCACTATTACAACTAATCACATTAATTACAATTATACACCTCACACTAAAATACAAACTCTTCAATTAAACACCTCATCTTATCATCTTATCATCTCATCAACATTTAATACAATACTTCCAAATCATCAATCATTTAACTAATATTATTATTTAAAATATCCACATTAATATTATTATATAATACTCCCCCTTGGATGTTTTCAAAGAATATGTCTCGTTAAAACCTTATTAGGAAAAACCCAATGGGATAAAAACCTAATGAAGGAAAAAGAGTACATGATTCTTTTATATACGCTTTCGATTGTTGCCTCATTAAAAACCTTACTGGGAAAACCACATGGAAAAAACCTCAGTGAAGGGAAAAAGAGTGCAACGCGTATTTACTCCCCCTGATAATAACATCATTCCAAATCTCGAACTCCAATTGAATATACCAATCTTTTGAAAATTATTGGGGGAAGTGCTTTCGTGAATAAATCTGCAAGATTTTCACTTGATCGCACTTGTTGTACATCAATATCACCATTTTTCTGTAAATCATGTGTAAAGAAAAATTTTGGTGAAATATGCTTTGTTCTATCTCCCTTAATATATTCTTCCTTTAATTGGGCAATGCATGCAGCATTATCTTCATATAAAATCGTAGGAAGTAACTTTTTCGATAATAGCCCACTAGTTTGTTGTATATGCTCAATTATCGATCGCAACCAAACACATTCTCGGCTAGCTTCATGAATAGCTAGAATATCCGCATGATTAGATGAAGCAGCCGTTAAACTTTGTTTAACTGACCGCCATGAAATAGCGGTTCCGCCATGCGTAAATAAATAGTCTGTTTGCGATCGAGCATTATGTGGGTCGGATAGAAAACCAGCATCTGCATACCCAATCAAATCTGCTTTTGATTCATTTGGATAGAACAATCCCATATCAGTTGTTCCTTGAAGGTATCGAAAAATTCGCTTAATTCCATTCCAATGTCTACGAGTCGGTGATGAACTATATCTTGCCAATAGATTCACAGCGAACGCTATATCAGGTCGCGCATGACTCGTTAAATACATTAGGGCTCCAATAGCACTGAGATATGGTACTTCAAGACCAAGTAGTTCTTCATTATTATCGCAAGGTCTAAACGGATCTTTATTCACATCTAAAGATCGAACAATCATTGGAGTATCCAATGGATATCCATATAAAATCTTTTCAATACCTTTTTCGAATAAGTCTCTTGATGTACGAATATCCCATTCTTTAAATATTCGATTTGGAGTCCAAGACAAAATTTCGTTTTACCGAGATCTTTCATTTCAAACTCTTTTTTCAAACAATTAACGGCTTTTGATAACTCTTCAAGAGTTCAAATTATATTAATATCATCAACATAAACTGAAATGATGACAAATTCATTCCAGATCTTTTCATAAATATGCACGGGCAAGTTTGATCATTTTTATACCCCTCTTTCGATAAATATTCACTTAGGCGATTATACCACATACGCCCAGATTGCTTTAATCCATAAAGCGATTTATTTAGCTTGATTGAGTACTCATTTCGGGGCCCTGAATTTTCAGGCAACTGAAATCCCTCGGAAAGTCTCATATATATATCACTGTCAAGTGATCCATATAAATAAGCAGTGACAACATCCATTAGACGCATATCGAGTCCTTCACGTACTGCCAGACAAATTAAATAACGAAAAGTAGTTGCATCCACCACAGGAGAATATATCTCTTCATAATCAATATCAGGTCGTTGTGAAAAGCCTTGTGCAACAAGCCGTGCTTTGTATCTCACAATTTCACCGTTTTCATTTCTCTTTCTGATGAAAACCCATTTATATCCAACCGGTTTTATATTTTCTGGTATGCGGACTACAGGTCCGAAAACTTTTCGTTTCTCAAGTGATTTTAATTCTGCCTCGATTGCATCTTTCCATTTTGGCCAATCATTTCTTTGTCTGCATTCTTTAGCAGACCTTGGTTCATGATCCTCATTCATTTCATGTAGCGCTACGTTAAATGAGAATTTATCGTCAACGTTGACTTTTTCTTGGTTTCATCTAATTCCATTTTGGGCATAGTTTATCGAGATCTCTTCATTATCATTATTTTCATAAATTTCAGGTACCTGATTTTCATTATCATAATCATTAATGCCCATTGACTCTTCTAGAATCGATAAATCCTCGACTGGACCATTCTTATTATTTGCTCCTTTTCTTTTTCGAGGATTTTTATCTTTGGAACCCGAGGGCTTACCACGTTTCAATTGTGGCTTAGGCTCGATCCTTATATGTTCTCCATGAACATCAATTTTTGCAGGAGCATTAACAGCTGGTATATGTGACTTAGTCACTCTTTTAGGGTCAGTAAAACTATCTGGCAGTTGATTAGCTAAACCTTGTAAATGAATTATCTTTTGAACTTCTAGTTCACATTCTTTCGTTCGAGGATCATAATGATTTAGCGATAATTCATTCCAACATATATTCATTTCCAACTGTTTCTTTTCTCCCCCTAATGTCGGAAAATTCGATTCATCGAAATGACAATCGGCAAATCTAGCCGTAAATAAATCTTCAGTTAGCGGTTCTAAATATTTTATTATCGATGGAGATTCAAATCCGACATATATTCCCAACCTCCTTTGAGGTCCCATCTTATTGCGTTGTGGTGGAGCAATTGGAACATATACCGCACATCCAAAAATTCTCAGATGGAAAATATCTGGTTCCTGACCATAAATCATTTGTATCGGGGAGATATTATTATAACTTGTTGGCCTGATGCGGATTAGTACCGCTGCATGTAATATAGCATGTCCCCAGCAAGATGAAGGAAGTTTCGACTTCATTAATAATGGTCTTGCAATTAATTGCAACCTTTTAATCAACGATTCTGCAAGACCGTTTTGCGTATGAACATGTGGCACGGGGTGTTCAACATCAATTCCAATAGACATGCAATATTCATTAAATGCCTCGGAAGTAAATTCACCAGCATTAACAAAGCGTATTTTCTTTATTGGATAATCCGGAAAATGTGCTCTTAATCGAATCAACTGAGCAAGCAATCTCGCAAAAGCTACATTCCGTGTTGATAACAAACACACATGAGACCATCTAGTTGATGCATCAATCAATACCATGAAATATCTAAATGGTCCACACGATGGATGTATCGGTCCACAAATATCACCTTGTATACGCTCCAAAAATCTTATGGATTCATTCTTTATTTTTACTGGTGATGGCCGAATAATCAACTTCCCTTTAGAGCAAGCAGCACATGATAATTCATTAGATTGAAGAATCTTCTGGTTCTTCATTAAATGTCCACGTGAATTTTGAATTATTCTCCGCATCATAATTGAACCGGGATGGCCCAACCGGTCATGCCAAACAACAAATGTATTATCATCAGTAAACTTCTGGTTTACGATAGCATGTGATTCAATTGTTTTAATATACGTGTAATACAATCCAGAGTCAAACGAATGTAATATTTCAACAACTCTTTTATCATTCGAAACCACTTTTGTAATGTGCAAATATTCAAGATTTCTCTTTTCTGCAGTCTCAATGTGATATCCATTATGTCGAATAGCTTTAAAGCTCAATAAATTTCTTTGAGACTTAGGAGAATATAAGACATTATCAATTATTAGCATTGTCCCTCTGGGTAGTATAATATTGGCTCTTCCGGAGCCCTCAATTATAGTTGTGCTACCCGATATAGTGATAACACTTGTTTCTTTCATTTCAAGATGGGAGAAATATTTCTAATTTCTTAGAATCGTATTAGTCGTTGCACAATCTGCAAGACATAACTCCCCATTGCACATGCTCGGATCCATTGTATTGATAAATATATAACTACTGTTATTAAATAAATAAGCGTAAAATAAAATTATATATATATAGATAAAATAAATAAATAATGCTTAAATAAAATTTATAACGATGTATTAATTTTCTTTATTTGGATCTTTAACAAGAACCACAATATTCAAAATGAGCATAGAATCTAGCACCAATTTTTTGAAATATCGTAATTTTGAGCAAAATTTAATTTCATCGACACTTCATATTTAATTGCTCTTTATAAAGATCAACGGGATCTTTGGGTGCGAATAATAACCAACGATAATATTATAATAACCTTTATATTGCACAATACATCTTTTTCAATCATTTACTAGTTTTTCACTTCGGGGGAAATATTAATAATAACCACGGTAAATATAATGTTCACGATCACTTTTATGGTTTGCGAATACATTCACTTCAGGGAATGCAACATAATCATTTAGTCGCACTTATGCTTTTCATTCATCTATCATAATATTTTTTTTTTGATCATTTTCTCCCGATATTCATTCGCATTACATTCGATGAACTGAACGTGGTGAATGCTTTATGATATACCGAAGTAATTGTGTAAATCAGTTGCAAGCATAAAATCGAGAGTGATAAATCAAAATTTTGCAAAATTCAATTTATTGATATCATGAAAATAAAATCATCATTAAAATACTAAAAGGAAAATTACAATTAATCTTCTTTTATATCTTCTTTTGTAAAAGTTCAAATGAAAAACGATATCCACATCCAAATAACTGTCGCCGTAATAATAAACATAAGTAATAGATCAAACATCGGACAAAGCGTCATCCTTCAAAATAAAATATATTTCAGTAATTATAATATTAAAGAAAAATTATAATTAATAATTATATTTTAAAAACATTGGTAAAAACATTATCCACATAGCCGTAAGGATCACCGTAAATAAAGTAAGCAACATAAGATCCATCTTTGTATAAAACGACATGGTTCTATAACATGAAAAAGAACATAATAATCAGATAACATATAAATCAATGATAAAATATATGAATTGTTTTATAAAACTCGTTCTTTATTATTTCATAATTATTGTCCAAGCTCCGATAAGGTTGCGGTAATAAAATTTATCCATTGTTCAAAATTATTCGGTCCAATAATTACTTCAAGATTGTTCAATCAAAATATCAATAATATGCCGCTACTGAGGTGGGGATAACCACAAGACCTCGTGAGCTTTTAGTGTTGTGTACGTGCATAAAAAAAAACTTGAATCATAAATCACGTTTAAAAAAAATCCACACGCCACTATAGGGAATCGAAATATGGACCTCTCATCAATTTTAATGACGGTATTCCGCGAAACCACTCGAGCTATGGCGTTTTGTTATAAAACTTTTAAATTATACTTTTATAATATATATTTTTAAATTAATCACAATTAATATATGATTAGTATAAATTAAAAATTAAATTACCATACATCGACTAAACTCGTACGAGATCTTCGATGGAGGTTGATCTTGACGACGGAGAGCGTTCGTGCTGATAACGTGTTATAAAAATATTAATTGTGATTAATATTATATTAAGATTATTTTATTATAATTATACTTATATTAAGATTATAATGATAATATAGCTTATAATAATAAAGAGAGAGGGATTAAGTATTTCAATACTTGGTGTGATTTACAATGAACTCTAATCACCTATTTATACTACTAATAATTCACTATTACAACTAATCACATTAATTACAATTATACACCTCACACTAAAATACAAACTCTTCAATTAAACACATCATCTTATCATCTTATCAACATTTAATACAATACTTCCAAATCATCAATCATTTAACTAATATTATTATTTAAAACATCCACATTAATATTATTATATAATATTTAGTGAGTATAAAACTACCATTATTTTTTTTTATCGCCTGCCAAACTGCTCGTAGTTGACTTGTATTTCGAATTAATTAAATAATGAAACTAATTAATTAATTATCTTTGTGCATCCAACATTTCAACTAGCATCATATAAGTAAAAGAAACAATAAAGGGCCTTGATGTTGTCACCACACTCACAACTACACTATATCTTTCTTATACATACATGTAGTGACTCAATTGTCATCCAAAAAATGAAATAAAACAAAACTTAATCTCATCGTAAAGCCTACATCTATATTTTGCACTTGCTTTAAAATCGAAAACCCTAAAAGTAACAAACATATATATGTAGATGTTTGAGTATGTCAAAGTATGAAAAACAATATATATATATATATATATACCTATATATATATATATATATATATATGTATATGCTTTTATTTATTTTTATTACATGTATTCCCAAAAGTCTAAATCTATAGTTTTTATTATTATTTATTTATTTATTTATTTTAATGAAACTGTCTAGAATTCCACTAAATAATTTACATTGTTAGCTTCTTTATTTATTTATTATTTTTGTTGTTGAAAAGTATCGTGACAAGTTAATTGAGAGTTGATGCAATTCCTTAATATAATAATAATGTAATTGATTTTAATAGCGTATTTTAGTAATTCGGTGAATCGGATCCCACGACAAAAATGATAGAAATCCCGCTCCACGGGAGAAAATTTCCCCCGTCCCCGACCCACAGGAGAGAAATAAATCGGGATTCTCCTTCCCAATTGGGGCAGAACCCCGGCGGGGGACGGAAAATCCTCGCTCGCTCCATTGCCAAGAGCCTAATTGCATATGATACCATCTCTAATCGTACCCCAAAACTCAAAAAATGGAGTAAAATGGTCCCAACCGTACTTGAAACTCAAACTCAAAATGAGTTTTTTGACTTTCTGTCTCCTATATAAACTCATTTTTGCGTTTGAACTCATTTTTTGGGTTTGTACTTTTATAATTGCTTTAGAGACCTTTATTTATTTTTAATTAATAAATCAACCATAAATAAAAATAAAATAATAAATAAAAATATATTCCTTATTTATTTATTAATAATTAAGATATATTATATCTTATTACTTATTTTTTATATTTCATTTATATATAATACAAAAATTAAATATTATTTTGTAAAGTTATTAAATATGTAGGTAGAATTGAAAAGTTATAAAAATTGATGTGGAAGTGAATATTACGAGAATATACTTTTGAGTTTGAGAATGAATTTAACGGTTGGAGATGAATTACTACATTTTGAATGAGTTTGGATTTGAAAATTAATGTTTCGGTTGGAGATGGTCGAAGTAATCAATTATGACTCATCGTATGAGTAGCAAAGATAATCAAACAAGGCAATAAAATGGCCATGATACTTAAATCAAAGCGTGAATAATGGTGAACGATACAACTGGGAAAATTGAAGAAGGATAAAATTGAAGTAACTTTAAATCAAATATTTTGATGCCTTGAATCAAAAGCGAATATGGGCAATTTGAGCATATATTGTGGGCGCAGAATCATGCTATGTTGTCCAATTAGTCCATGATTGAATAATACGACCACATAAAACGTCTTCGTCGGTAGTTGTCCTTCATTTGCAACATCAATACGATGTAATAATGGAGGATCGACTCAGAGAGAGAGAGAGACAGAGCAAAACTTAATATATATATATATATATAATTATATAATGGAGCCTGACAGCATGTGGAGGTGGAAACAACAATTTAGTAATAGAGTCCATATTTTTCCTTTCTTTTTCGTATAATTATGTACAAATATAAACTATAGCGTACAAACATATTTAAAATAAATTGAATAGCTAAAAAATGGATCCTTTAAAAAAAATTACCATATTAAAAATTGGGTCTTTTATATAAATTTTAATACGTATTCCAAAAAAAGAAAAACATTAAAGTAAAATCTCCATGGCTGTTACATATTATATATACTTCACGTGGAGTAAACATACGCCATTTGACCTCATTCACTTTGGCTTCACTTGCCCTTTTTAAAATTCCCTGCCATTATATGCCCAGTTTATTTATTTATTAATTTATTTTTATCATTACTATCTTGATTTTTTTGTACTCTAAAATGTCCACCACTTCAGAGATTTCAGAGTCAGCTGCTGCGCCTACACAGAGGAGAACTCAACTAGTATCGAAATCTCTGTCGGAGAGATTGCTGACAAAGTTCAGCGACTTCTCAGAATTCAACTTCGACTACTCTCAGAGCGGCCTGTGGTCTCCTCCATTTCGAAGAAGCGTATTTCTGAGCTCTCCCGGCCATATTTCCACTGAGAAAGACATGGCCGACAAGCTCAAAAGCGTGCTCGACACATCACACAGTAGTAGTAGTAGTGGTAGAAGAAGAAGAAGAAGATCATCGTCGTCAAGGCTATCTTTTAACGTAAGCCCATGAATTTAGATTATTTAGTCATGAAAAAGAAAATGATGGTAATAATATAAGAATTCATATGTGTGCTTTTGTGCAGGCATGCTTGTGTTCTCCCAGGAGAGTGTGAAAATGGGTGTTGGCGAATTGAACTCATCAGCTTCTGTGCTGTGAAAATATGATTTTTTTTGTAAATTAAAATATTTACTTATTAGGGTTCGATTGTTTGTTATTCTACTTTTATTATTTATATGTCATATGTATAAAAAATAAATCGTTTCCCAGGTAGTATTTCGATTCTTCTTTCAATAAGTAGATCAGCATAGGATAGATAGATAAGGCTGTTCGTAAGATAACCATAAATAGCATTTGATTTGAATACGCTATTGATTGGACAATAACAATAAAATGCGACGACACTTTCTTATATATTTATTTGATAAGGTCGATTCATGTAGAGTATAGAGGACTTTAAGGAAAAAAAAAAGAATTTGAAAAATATCTTAGTCTGCAATGAATTTAGGTTGTGGTCCTGTTTCACATTGGTAACAGCTGACTTCGACAGAATATATTAAATAAATGGCGATGGAACATTTTTTTTTTTTTTTTTTTTTGAACTTGAAAGTATACTTTAGGATATATTCTATCCTATCTACTTTGGTAGTAATCCAAACAAAATTAAATTTCTTTGGACGTGAAGTTAGATTGTGTTTCAAATTTCAACATAGGTAGGTAAGAAATAATCATATCTTTATACTATGCGTTGTAGTCCTACTTATCAAGTTTGGTATTAAACGAATCTGAACCTCTACTTCTAGTCTTCTACTATATAATGACTCCAATTATCCGTGAAACTAATACTCATGTGTATATCATCTCAAGTCCACGTGGAGAACAAAAGTCAATAAATTAAAAAAAAAAAAAAGATTGTATCCATAAAGAAACTGTTCTACCATGAAGAACAGTTTGTTAATGACTTACGTACAATCCACAATCACTGGGAAAAAAAATGACAGTTCCACGTCTAATTTAACTCATCCACAATCAGGTATTGACACGTGTCCACCTTATTTAATCATGGAGTGGATGAAATCATGGGATGAACACATGTCAACATCTGATTGATGGAATACAATATGGAAACACCAAATGAACGAAGAGAATCTCATACCTTCCACGCTTTGCAAAAAGGTTACATGGCCTGCACACACATATACATCAGCTGTCTATAAGTTCATGTTTCCTAATTTATTTTTCCTACTTATCTCAAACCCGAAAATATGAACTACCCCACCTCAAATTTTAATGTTCTCCTAACATATCGATAGTCGACGGGCAAAGCATTCACGAAAGCATAATGCTTAGTTGACGAAAGAGATACAATGCATAACACATACAAGAATCAGGGCAGGGAGTTGGATTACACTTACCTGATGAAATAATAGTAGAAAAAGTCTGCATACAGAGCAGTTTGGACTAGACCAGAGAAGCAAGCTGCGGAGGAAGTAGAGTCATTTAGTTTCGAGGTAAAGCATTATTTATAATCAACTATGTTTCATGTCTTACAAAACCATCGGCTGAACTGCGGCTCAGTGAAATATCAGTATATCCAATTTATGACCGATAAGCCCTTTGAACCACAGAGAAGTAAAATTACATAGGTTTTAGTACTGAAATTGTGGTGTGGGGGTGCATAGTGTGCCATCTTATCTAGTACTAAGTTCAAAATATCAACTATAGAATCTAAGATTAGTGACCCTCTTACGTATTCTCACTTGAATGTATTACAACGGCAACAACATAAGCATAGAGAACAAGGACGATCCAATTCGAAGACTTTTTTTTTTTTTTTTTTTTTTTTTTTAAAGATGTAGGGCACAAAAAACGCATATATATATATGGCAAATAAGATGCTATAATGTCTGCATGGCAAAGCATCATGTATTTTTTGTTCTGTGTTTAGTCAAGGACAGCAGAGGAAAGAATCGAATTACCCGAGAAAGAACACATATTGTCCAGTCAGATTGTGGACATTTCCACTTCTTTGCAATAGAACCAACGGTGGTAGAATTGCGACAGCCTCCAAGTATATTGAGAATGCCCACAGTATCTGGAAAATACGTCAGCATTATATGTCATATATCATCAAACACCGATGGTGCCAAACAATAATCAAGTTGTTCCTCCATTCTGTAATTAAGGTTAACCAAAAAGCAATTACTTCATAGGCATTTTAACTGAATATCAATGATCCTTTAGCTACGTACAAAAAATAGCTTCGTAATAAAAGACTTTAAAATCTATAGGCAAGATATGATCTAAAACACGGCCAATAAACGTTAATCGTCGTCAATAGAAACTATTAACCCTAACACATACTATCCAATTCGAGAGTACTAAAAATTTTAATTAATCAATAAATCCGCGCTGAAGCTGAGCACAAAACCCTATGAACAGAATATATATACATATGAAATGCGTCGGGCAGTAAAATGAAACCTGAACATGATTTAGTGGCATAGATTTTGAGGAGCACTATAATACTGAAGAAATGAGACGTCGCCGGCGAATCTAAAAACATTCATGGATGCGATTTTTACAACAGCGTTCAATCTCCCCCGCGAAATGGAATCCGCCGAATCGATTCCAAAGCCCAAAACTTCCACACGAAACACGAATTTCTTACAGCAGAAATGGCGGCATCGAAAGCGGTGAATAAGAAGAAATGGGTTTAAGAAATTTTAAAGTTGCAATATTTTATTAAAATTAAAGAATCAGTTCATTTCATTCTTTTAGAATATACAACTGTTATAAAGTTCCATTCTTTTTATAATAACACATCTTAAAAACTACAATCAATTGGTTGTGATATTTGTTTTTTAGGAAAAGTGGTTGTGATATAAATTTACAATTTTACTCTTCATTTTACAGTATACTAAAATTTTACTTTTGGTGCTCAAAATTTTGAATGCGTCGTTTTAGTTCCTTAACTTTGTAAAATCGTTCATTTTTTGTTCTTTTGACCCAAACAACCGGTAAGAAAACAAAAAAAGAACGATGTTGCAAAGCTTAAGAACTAAAACGAAGGATTTAAAATTTTGGACACCAATAGTTAGAATTTTTTTTTGTTTTTTACATACATGTTATTATGTAACCTTTATATAAAATTCATTTTCGATTATCAAGTGACTTTTGAAATTTTTTTTGTTTCAAGGGGTATCCCAACATAGTCACACCGTAATCCCCACACAAGTTCAGTCTAAATCGAATCCCCAAATATGTGGTAAAATTGAACATTTTGTATATTTCATAATTAAAACTCATGTAAGAGTTCATAAAACATAGAATAAATTCGTTGGTTTTGAAATTTGGAGTAATCCTATAGCAAGACATTTATCGTTGCATCTTATAATTATCGTATTCGATAAATACCGTGCAGTATCGTTTTAAGGAATAACGTGCAATAAAGGATATGTAGGGATAATTTTGCATAAAGGAGGTGTATTTATTATTATTATTATTATTATTATTATTATTATTATTATTATTATTACATTGTCTATTTAAATTTTCAGTTAATTGAAAATGAGAGAAATCTATGTAAGACTTAGAGTGGACAACAAATTAGTTGTCCGCTTCCAGTAAAGCGGCTAATCCTTCAATTTAAAAATTAAACGCGTTTTCTTAGAGATTAGAAAAAAAAATTGCTGTTTTTTTTTTAATCAAAAGACATCTTATATGATTAAATAAGGTCAGAACATAGAATATTTGCGAGAGCCTGCGTCGGTAGAAAACGACATGTACTATCGTAGCTTAGTGATTTTGCCAGGTAGTGGGTCACTTCGTTACAATGACGCTTCACAAAGGAAAATGTAATTGACGAAAAAAAACGACAAAGATAAATGCAATCTTCTAGAGTGGCTCCGATCGTAGATGAATCTATGCATTTTTTTTTTGTAATTTCAGAATGAGAGTTTGACAGTCCCCTTCGATGATGACGCAAGGCCAATCGTTCTCCCTTGCGAAAAGTATGGAACGATAGACCGCTATAGCCTCAATAACCTCCGGTTCAAAAGCACCTTCATAAAATCTCGTATATCATCCCACACATGTTCCATTATGGTCTCTCGCTAAGATTCCGATAGCTTCCCCATTTCGTCGTGTATTTCGAGGAAGTTTTGCTATTATACATTAGATAAATATAATTACTTTATTTTCTCAATAAATGCATTCAAAACTCGAATTCAAGTACAAAAATCTCACCTAATCTCCTTGTCATCGTTATTTTTATGACGAAAAGCACGAACTAGGAAGATTAGTTCCGCTGAAAGCCATTGTTATTCCATCGCCGATTATAAGTTTTGGAAAAAATAATAAAAACGTAGGGATTACTCTAGTGTTGATTAGGCTCAGATCGAAATTAAATAATAACCTACAGTATAAACTCTATAAATTAATACATTTGCGACCAATAAAATTTATTAATAAATGTATAAATTAATAAAATATTAAAAAGTTTACAATTAATAATTATTATTTATAATAAAATACTCCATTTACAAATATCTTTCAAACTTTTACTTAATTATTATATCGTGTATATATATCAAATGAAGGGTTCATTTCGAAAGAAGTATTCAATCTTCTACTTTAATAGTTAAGAGATTCAAAGTTAAATTGATTTAAACAAAAACTAAAAAATAATTGATTCATTTTTTTAAAGAAACATAAATAAAGCATTATTTAATAATATCTCGTATATAAAGAATTATTAATTTATATTTTAAATAAGGTCTATCTAAATTATAAAAAATATGTATTATCTTATAATTTTATCGAATTATTAATTTAGCATCATATCCTCAAGTTGGAACCGACAAAAAAATATTATATTAGAGAATTAATTAACTAATCTAATATTAATTTATTGAATTTTTATTTTTTTTTTGTAGTTAAGTAAACTTTTATTTATTTATTTTTATATGAGGATTAGATTCAAAGAACAAAGCCTTATTAAATTGCCCAATGAATGCCTACTTTCCTTGCAGCAAGCACCTATACGAAAAGACTAAACACGTGCGCCACCCGCATTTCCAGGACATAAATAAATGATTAATTAATTAAATATTTTTTTAATACAATAATTTTCTACTTCTACAGCGCACCCCCACACGGCAGTGGCACGCTCGTAATTTAGCCTCATACTCAGGCCCCAAAATATAACCCAACCTACAATACTCACTCCTCCCATTCCATTTCCAACCCATCCTCAACTCTCAAATCACATTCGACACGTCAAAGACCAAAGCCATTGAGTTTGTATCGTATAGGCATTTCATCTCTCTTCTTCTTCTTCTTCAATCGTGTTTGCAGCTGCTCTAGAAGCGATGACGTCGGGGACGCGGCTTCCTACGTGGAAGGAGAGGGAGAATAACAAGCGCCGGGAGCGCCGCCGGCGAGCGATCGCCGCGAAGATCTTCGCCGGACTGAGGATGTTCGGGAACTACAAGCTTCCGAAGCACTGCGACAACAACGAGGTCCTTAAGGCGCTGTGTAATGAAGCCGGTTGGGTCGTTGAAGAGGATGGCACGACTTATAGAAAGGTAACGCTAGCTGATTCGTGTCTTATGTCTCGGATCTGATGCGATGAGTGTAGATTTATGCTTGTGGCGGCGATTCGAAGTTGTGTTATGTAAATATCTTTTTTTTTTTTTTTGGCTTGCTGAAAAGAAAAGAGGTGCGATGAGTTATGTGAAGGCAATTCTGTGCTCGATCGTTTGTGCTAACTTAGTATGTGCTTGCTTGGAAATAGAGTATGTGTTTTTGTGCGAAGAGTTGTAGAAAGGTTATCTGTTTTTTGTAGCTAGGATTTGATCGATTATGCCTTATTTGGCTACTAAAGAATTGTTAAGTATGGTAACAAGTTGAGTGGATCGATTCTGTTTATACTATGATCTTTAATGCTTGTGCTAACCTATTAATTCTAATGGATATGTCGCGGATGCTATCTTGCGCCGTTGGGAATTGAGGTTTAATTCTCGTATTGTTGGGAAATCGAAACTACTGTATTTATCGTTTGATCTATACTGTAGAGTTTACTATATTGTAAATTTTTTTTAATTTTTTTTACCTAGAGGGTAGTAAAAGGACACAGCCTACGTGTTTATGATGAGTTGTCAGATTTAGTGTTGTGGAGCACATGTGAGAGTTATTGCAGTCGGCGTACGTTAGATCGGTTTTTCACCGGTGAATGTGATTATTTTTTGTTTTTTTACTTTTGAGGAATGTTACGGACTTTGAAGATTCCTTCCCTTTTCTCTTTAATTTTATTTCAGTCATTTGGTTATTTTTAGTCTCTAGTTGTCAGAGTCCTATCCGAATCTTGATCAGAGCTTCGTAACGTGACGAAAATGCCCTCACCATGCTCTTCAGTTTCTTTAATGAGTCATTGACAGTGGAAGAAATTGGTCTGTTGTAGAATGCATGACTGGTAATTCAGAGATTAGCTAGCACGCCATGATTGAACATTTGTTGTGTCTATGCTTTCGATCTGTTGTATGATAACCATTTCTCAATTCTCATCCTCTGCAGGGTTGCAAGCCCGTGCACCGCATAGATCCCATGGGCTCAGCCGCCACGAGCCCTTGCATATCATACCAACCGAGCCCAGGAACCTCTTTCAACCCAAGCCCTGCATCATCTTCCTTCACCAGCCCTATATCGTCCCGTTATGCTGCACCCATCAACAACGATAATTCAGACCCAAACTCTCTCATCCCTTGGCTGAAGAATCTGTCCTCTAGTGGTCTCCCTCCCTCATCTAAGCTTCCCCATCTTTACATACCGGGAGGCTCTTTAAGTGCTCCTGTGACCCCTCCCTCGAGCTCACCCACTGCAGGCAGCCCTAGATTGAAAGGCGGTAATAACTGGGACGACCCGGCGACTAATTCTTTCTGGAACGGTCAGCACCATCCGTTTCTATTACCATCCTCAACCCCTCAAAGCCCGGATCTTCGAACCCCACCCGATTCCGGGATGGTCTCGGGCGTTCAGACTCCTCAAGATGGGCCTTCTTCTCCGACATTTAGTCTCGTCTCCCCGAACCCTTTCGCCTTTAAGGAGCCATTGTCGAACGGGGGTTCTCGCATGTGGACCCCGGGCCAGAGCGGGACCTGCTCCCCAGCTATTACAGCCGGGTTCGATCAGACAGCTGATGTCCCAATGGCTGATGCCATGTCTGCTGAGTTTGCATTTGGGAATAGTAGTAACAATGTTAGTCCCAAGGGGCTGGTGAAAGCTTGGGAAGGAGAGAGAATACACGACGAATGTGGTCCTGACGAACTTGAGCTGACTCTCGGGAATTCGAGCACAAGGTATGATTCTAAACACACGGGGTCGAAAAATGGGAGCACAGACTGTTTTCTGTTACTAAAGAGAATCTGAATTTCTGAATGGCAGGTGAAGAAAGGAAGATGGATGAAATGCCACCAATGATAAGATAGATGTACATCTTCTATTACTGTCGAACTACTATCTCCCCCGTCTTCATTGATGAACGCTGAGGTGTTCCGGGCGATACAGCGACAGAACAGTTTGCGCCTTATTCTGCTTTCTGCATTATTCATAAATTCATTTGATAATGGAAAACTACTATATTTTAAGAACTATGAAATTTCATTTAGTTGAGTTGGTAAGTTGATCTGCTGTTTATTATTTTTTTTAGCAGCTTCTGATTTGTATTTCTGATAATATTCTCTACTTTGTATGCCTGGTAATATCTGTTGTGTTTGTATGATTTTTGTACCTCCAATCGTGTTGTTCAACTTTGTTGTAGATCTTTTATTAGGCTGGCATTTGTACTATATTTTATTTAATATTCGATGATATTACTTCTTGACTTGCTTATCTTCTTGCGTTGACTGTTGAGAACTCAGATAACGTTAGAACGGGGGAGATAGTATACATGTTTGCGTTGACTATTATACATGTTTTCGTTTTTCGTTTTTGGGTCACTATGTTTGATAATTGCAAAAATAGGTCACTAATTTTGTATGTCAAAATAATTTTGGTTGTATTTTCAATTCTGGGTCATTAAGTATATATTTTTCGATTTTGGATCACTAAGTATCAATTTTTTAATTTTGAGTCAATTTTAATAAGCCAAATGATTGACCAAAAATTGAAAAATTGATACTTAGTGACTCAAAATCGAAAAATATATACTTAGTGATCCAAAATTGAAAACATAACTCAAAATTGTCTTGACATATAAAGTTAGTGACCTACTTTTGCAATTATCAAACATAGTGACCCAAAAACGTAAACAAGCATACTTAGTGACCTAGAATTATAATTTTGCCACGTTAAACTATTGCAGCTTTGACTTCATTAACTATTGTTGCGGAGTTATATATATATATATATATATATATATGTATATTTCATATATTATAATAATCTACTTGTATATTATGTATAGACAACGCTTGTGTCGTGTGACTGAACACTATTTTCACATTGTTTTTTTCTTTTTATGAAATTTTGGGTCTTCAACAAAATATTGCGAATACGACAAGCTGTCATAGCCGGCCATTAATACTACAAGAAATAATATTTCATCACGGGCGGATATAGCCGGCCGTTAAAAGCAACACATTGAACCTCCATGGGATTAAATTTGATTTATGGGATTTTACAAAGTTTAATTACGGCATGTGAACAAAAGCAACTCAAAATGTCAAATTTATGAAATTTTATTATCTTGCACTATTTTTATTTTATTTTTTTATCTTGGAACCCTGCCAGTAAAACTCACGGATTAGCACAAATGCCTGTTAATTATGCCGACCACTCAAGTCACTCTAGGATAGCATATGTGAAAGATTGACTCAAGTTATTTGTTAGACAAGAAGATTTTATCGTATAATCTCCTTCAAAGACTTTGAACCCTCTTCTTTTACTATTTTTACCGCCTTTTACTATTTTAAATTACTACACTTTACATATATTTTGATATGCATAGACTTATGGTATAGTCGAAGATACATATATATATATATATATATATATATTAAGATCAAATCGACTTTAAAACGTCTCGATCCTATAAATCTTGTGAGATTCCACTCTAAAAGACAATTGACAATTAGATGGAGTATCTCACAAGCTTATATACTTGTAACCCACATTCGAATTATCTAATGTGGGATTGAGTTTGATACCCACAATAATATATAATATATATACTATTAATCTTTGGATAGTTCCACGTTGAAGAAATGAAGATATTTTATATGGTCCAATTCGCATTGTGGGGGAGGTTATGATATTCAATTCGCATGCGAGTTGAAATTTTCAATTTTGAAATCTCATTTAATTGTGGAGTGGTTTGAATTTTTGGAACGAAATTTCTTTGCACTAGCGATTAGTGTGGTGCCCCAATATGAGTTTCTCAGTGTTTTAGAGTATAGTTAGCATGTTTGATTGGGATGATCGATTTAGACGGTATTAGTTTTAGTTGGGTTAGATAATGGATATTTGAGTTTTTGGAGTGTTTGGTTGATGTGTTTAAATAATAATGTATGATGTGTTTGGTTTATGAGTTTAGAATTTAGATGCTATTAAGTTTAATTAAATTAAATTACAATCTTACCCTTATTTTTTATTTAAAAATTTTATAAATAAAGGATACAATGTCTGCATTGATTAGATAAAGCCAAAGGGAGTGATAAGGTCTGATTTAGTTAAATACCTTATTGTGGTTAATTCATATTAGTATGATTTATCATATCTTTTAATAATTTCGTCAATATATTTTGATTGATTTGTATTCTTGGGTTGAATCTAGACTGAATTATATTTTTTTTTATAGATAAATATTAGATAAATTAGAAATCCATGAAATATTATAAGGACATGCATATTTATGAATGTACAATATTAATATATAGTAAGCGCCCTACGCAACTAAGAATAAAAGCTTAACCCGATCTCATTCGCGAAGCATTTATGATGAAGATCACTAAGACATCGAGGCCATTATTATTATATTCTTTCATTTTTATTTTATATTATATCATAGTATTAGTGAAAACGATTAGTTCTAATGTAATGATTCCCACATCTCTGTTTCTTTTAATTGCTATGTCGTTTCGTTCGGTTATACCCCTTCGTTGCCATCAATAATATAATCATCAAGATCCCAAAATTCACTTTGATTTTCTTGTTCTTTTTCTTGAGTACAGAAACAAGAAAATATTTAGATACAACACGGAAAAATAAAAATTAAGAAAAAAAAAATTGTGAGGTTAAAGTACATAAATTACAAATTCAAAAGGTGGAGGTATGATTTTGAGTATTAAAATTTTTTAAATTTGACATAATAACTACCCTATCACGTAAAATAAAATAAAACTTCGATTCAATCCCATAATTCACATCTCTATATTTCCGGTTGGGTGTGGAGAATGGAGATGTCCGTCAGCCATCATAAATAAATTAAAAATGTAATAAAATAGCACATCACATCACACTACTCAACGATATCTACAAGGAAGAAAAAACCAACACCTAATATATATATATATATATCAACACACATGCCTTACAAAAAAAGCATATGTAATAACAGTTACAATCGAATGAAACCATAAATCTAATGGTCAGAATGCCGAACAATTAAGTCCAACCATCTTCATTTGCTCGTTGAGATATATATATATGTATATTGAGAACTACCCCAAGAATTACCATCAACAGATAAACATCAAAAGACCCTCTAATCCCACCATTAATAATGTCTGAAATATCATCAAATGGCAACCATGGAATAGCTATGAACATAAAAGACGACGATGCTGTGAACGGCCAAAAGATCGAAGATTCGTCAAGATGCAGCTTTATCTCTGTGCCCTTTACTCAAAAGGTATGCACGAAAAGGTTTGATAATGATCTATAAATGATCATTTTCTTACAAGAACATCCCACAAAACATACACAAAACCCTAACCCTCGTTCCATTTTCTTTCAAGCTTTGGTTTTCGATGAGAAAATAAACCTAGCTAGAAATCCCTGTCCAAATCGATATGCCTTTCGCTGAAAACCTACATTAATGCAGACCGTAGTATATGGAATGTCGTCCAAATCGATTCGACTTTTACATGTCGCAGATCATAGCGGAGACGCTCGGGACCTATTTCTTGATATTTGCTGGCTGTGCTTCTGTGGTAGTGAACAACGACAGAGATAAGATCATAACACTGCCCGGGATTGCCATTGTTTGGGGCCTTGTGGTGATGGTCATGGTTTACTCAGTTGGCCACATCTCAGGCGCACATTTCAACCCCGCCGTTACCATTGCTTTCGCCACATGCAAGAGATTTCCATGGAAACAAGTTAGTGCGTGTTTGTGTGTGTTTTTGTAGTTGGGTTCTTTAAAAAAAAAAAGGCCTTTAACACAGTCAATTTGAAAAAAAATTAACCTTGTTGTCCATTTTTTTAAATCAATGGTCTCCAATTTTAAGGATATTTTGGTCATTTTCCATGGATAGACCCGTGTGACATTGGGGTCTCGTGCTATATAGGGACCCATTCTATATACACGAGACCTCTACTAGAAAAAAATGTGTTTTAATCAGGATTTGAACCTATTACTTAGAGGCTGACTACCCAATCACTAGACTACACCCAGACCACCAACCCTTACATGATTTGCATTTAACATATTTATTTCTTTATGGCATCTAATTAGTAAGGGTATATCGTCATTTTACACTTGTGAGCTATATTTTTAAATTTTGTTTTTGAGGGGTATATTGACCCAATTAATCGGTTTTTGTATTTCTGACCTAACATCCTTAAGTTTAGAGTGTGGTAAAGGCAGCTTTAAATTTAATACCAAACTCTATTAAACCTTTCTTAATTAGTTGTTTGTTATTCATGATTATAATATAGCCTTTCGTTTCGTTCGGCTATATTCTCCTTCCTTTTTTTTGAGATTTTATTGATGTATTTATTGTATGTATGTAAAGAGTCAACTACACGCCGCAATCTTTAATATTTAATCCTAATAAAAGCCACGAGTGACATTTATATAGGAATGCAATGGACTTTTCCTATATATTTGAGTAAATATTTACAATTAATAGTCTAACTTAATTTATATACATATTTATTCACCTATATAATTTCTTGATTTATTTATTATAGGTCCCGGCTTATATTGCGGCTCAGGTGGTCGGAGCAACTTTAGCCGCCGGAACCCTCCGATTGCTATTCAACGGAACTCATGACCACTTCGCCGGAACCCTACCGAGTGGGAGCAACTTGCAGTCTTTGGTCATCGAATTTATCATCACATTCTATCTCATGTTCGTTATTTCCGGCGTTGCAACGGATAACAGAGCGGTAATAACAATAATAATCTATTTCGTTTATCTTTTTCTTTTTTTTTTTTAACTATATATATATAAATTAATATTTCAATTACTAATGCTTAGTTCATTTTGAGTCAGATTGGAGAACTTGCTGGGCTAGCTGTTGGAGCCACTATTCTTCTCAACGTGTTGATCGCAGGGTATGTGTATGGTTTTCAATTATTTCTTGCATTTTTACTAATTTTTATTCATCTCTAAAATATAATATATATATATATATATATATATTCATAATGATAACCCCATTAATACAGAATAAAATCGATAAATTAATACCCGATTATTTAATAGTCTCTAAAATAATAAATTTGGCCGGTCCCGACTCGAGATAAGGTTGTAAATTAATAGTTCGCTAAAATTATTACATAAAACCTTTTTGATAATTTCTATTGCCTAGATACAAAATATAAATTAATAATTCATTATATATTGCTATTGTTACATGAATGTGTTGAAGTTTTCTTCTATATATGAGAAGTCATGCCGTGTGTATGATTTGATCATATATTTATGGAGAAAATATTTTTATTAATATCCATAAAGCGATACATTGAACACAAGAATCATAGTAAGGTGAGAGAGTGAAGAATTGTTTTAAATTGGATAATTCATTTGATCTTCGTACATGGTAAAATAATTAAGTGAAAAATTGAAAGCTGTTTATAAATTGAGTATTTCATAGTAAATTAAATATTCATCAATATATAAATTAATGTAATTAATTAATAACTCTTTAATTAATATTTTGGTTGTCCCAGTGTATTGAGTTTTTGAGTTTTTACTGTACTTGGCATTTTTATTAGGCTTTTTGGTTGGCAGGCCCATATCAGGGGCTTCTATGAACCCAGCAAGGAGTTTGGGCCCAGCAATAGTATCCACCAACTACAAAGGCTTATGGATCTACTTCGTCGGCCCAATAGCAGGCGCCATAGCTGGCGCTTGGGTCTACAATATCATTAGGTTCACTGATAGTGATAAGCCTCTCAGTGAGCTTGCCTTGACCAACTCTTTCCTCAAATCTAAATCAAGAAATGCCACCTAAATCACATTATTACATATATGAATGCGTGCTATGCTCGCCCTACTACTGTAACTTCGGACGAAATAAGTCGGGATTTTATTTTTCCCGACGAAAGTTCCATTAGAGAATCGATTTTTACAGCACAGTTTGCTGCAATACATTATCCTCTCCGAGCAGCTCCCTTCAGTCGTATTCTCGGGATGGCGAAGGGCCTGCAGCAGACGAGAACGAACCCTAGCTCTACCGTAAAAATACAGAAGCTAAACCATATTAATAATATTCTCCTCCAAGACCATATTAACCTTTTGAGAAAGGGAAGATTCGAATCTAAAGCGATCGATGCACCGTAGATCTCAGGTATGCCAGCTGCAGCAGGCGAAACCTGAGCTCTCTGTACGATGGCCACTCTTAAGAAGGCGGACGGTGTTTTGCCTTCGGTGAAAGCCCGAAACTTTATCTTTAAATCTTGGGTTTCGGCTACATAGCCAGTTAAGATAGGAACGGCCTTGAGGAGGGTCAGCAAAAGCCTGATCGGTTTGCTTCTATACTGCAGCATGCACGGCTGCTTCGAACTTGTGTGGGCTTTTCCGTTAGCAGTGAGGATGTCTACTCTAACCTTGGAGAAAAGAGCATGAAAAGTGTAAAGCAAACAAGTTCGATCACTAAAAGAAGTGGTAAGAAAACGTAAACAGCAATCTCCTACCTGGAAAATCCCGAGATTCTGATTGTAGTCAGACTCGGGCAGTGTCAACGAAACAGTAACGTGGAACTCATGATGAGGCGGTATGATCCTTGATTCGCTTCCTTCGACAAATCCAGGCTTTTCTCCTCGGGTTGTTATCAATGGCACCAATGCAAACGGATTCTTTTCTTGAAAATCGAAGTTTAAACGACTATTCATCCTCACGGGCTCCTCTACTACAACCCTTATCAGTAAACCACCGATCACAAATGCCGACAAGAGTAGCCCGACCAATACAATACACACGTAGCACAACTGCAAGAACGCCCAACCGCACTTCAGACCGAAGCTCAACCAACCGTTGTGTTCTTTCAACCACTCGTAAATGAACGGAAAGATGTTTTTAAGTGCAAAATCCCAAATAGCTTTCATATCCCGCGACAAACGAGCTTTCGCCAGCCTCGTGAACCCGAACGGATCGTGCACAAACGTATAGAATTTATAAGCCGACCATATGGGAAAGGTAAGAACCTTACACAACAACGTAATCTGGAAAACAATGGCCCTTGAGATAGCACCAGCAAACATGAGAAGGAAGCTGGGATGTGCTTCATCGTTTTCTCTCAAGTATAGATCGCCATGGCTCGCATCGGTGGGATAAGAAGAACTCTCTTCATTGCTATCACTCTTGGCCACATCTGCAGTGATGGTAGAAACCTCATCATTCGTATCTATATCTACCAAATCTACCATCTCTTTCCCACCCTCCAAGCTGTCTTTAACCCCCAAAAAACCCAAATTCTCACTTCCACCATCCAATTTCTTCTCATATCCATCGATTTTGCTGAAAGGTAGCAGCTTTCTCTCCCCGTGGATCGGTGATTGATCCGAATCAATCTCAGGGCCAATACTTGAACGATCGCCTGCGACGCAGGCCAGAAAAAATCTCAGCTTCGTCCTCCTTTATTTGCTTAGGATTTGAGAAAGCTGAAACAGAAACGTCGCCGTTCGATTCAACGGCATCGGAAATAGTTACTTCGGCATCGGCGAAGGGAAACTGATCGGAGGCGTCGAGGTACTCGCCCAATACGGCGTCGTTCGCATGCGTCATTTTGCGTGGGTAGAATCTTCTTGCTTGATGAATGATAACGTGAGAAGTATTATCTGATCGTAGACGAAGTTATGGCATGGTCGTGGAAATTAAGGAGATGTTGCTTCTTCGGGAAGATTGTACATCTTGCTTCCGATGTTGTACATTCATCAAGACCACGAAAAATGTCATTTTTGAAGGAATTTTAACAATTGGGTGGTACAGAAAATATATCAAATTAAAGCCCAAAGAAAAAAAGATTTAAACTTTTCATTGATTCAGCCATACAATGGGGTCATCTTAAAGAGGGTAATTTCCGGATTATTTCCATTTAATTGTAGTAGAAAACTTAAACATATCATTAATTTCCTTCCTACATAAAATAAATATCAAAATGTAACAAATCTTGAAACTTGGGCTTGATTACGTTTCTTGGTATTCTTGAATCCTTAATCTAGTGGTTGATCTATCGATGTCCAATGCATGCATGTGGTGTATGAGTGATTCACAAGAATATGCATGTGGTGTATGAGTGATCAAGAAAACAAAGGTAATTAATCAATGGGCGGATTAGCAAGGAAGGCATTGGATCTCACACTAATTGATTTCAAAATCTTTTGTGAAATAATTAAAGAATATGATGCATATAGAAAAAAAAATAATCCGATCGAACTACGGCGAATAATCTCACTCCAATTTTCTGCGGAGGGTCGTACCCATCCGTTCACTCTTTACCAGGCATTGGAGGCCTTCCTCATCGGAATCTCCTCGGAAAAGTCCCGAGGAAGCACTCACAGCCATTTTGATCGTTCACATGCCATTTTAGCAAGGTATTTTACCGTGATAAATAATCTAGAGAGCAACGAAATACATAGAGATGCTCGCATATTTTATGAAGTGATTTTTATTTTAAATTAACTAATTTAATGGTAATTACTTCTAATGGGATGGGATCCATCTTGTATTGTTAACATATATGTTTTCTCCCCCAAATGAGATATACCTTACCTCGATTAAAGAAAGTGGCTTTGTTCATTCTAAGTTCGAACTTCCACCTCCACGCTCTATAAACGAGGTCCTAACATTGTAGCAATAAGTGAAGAAAGATCATTGTTTGTATTTTACTTTTGTCCAAGCATGTAAAAATTAAACCACAAGACAGTTAAAAAGGAATAGAATTTCACATCAAAGTGATGGTGAAAGCTGCACTTGGCAGCACCGTATGCGCCATCCTAACCATATTTAGAAGGGTTTTATTTTTAGGACCACAACTACATTCCCCAAGATGTTAGAATTATTAAGGTTTTATATGTAGAACTTCAATGAATGTATCTTTTGGTCTATTCGATAATAATTACCCTAGTTTTGCTTTCAAAGCTGCGTGAGTATATTGTATATGTATATATATATATGTATATATATATATTATGTCGGTTAAACTTGTCAATCAAGATTAGGTTGACATGGAACTTACATAGTAACTCAAACCATAGAGTTTTAATAATGGAGTTATTGCATTAATTGGGTTAGGTCATTGCATTGAAGACAATCAGATTTCAACATCAAGAACCCCAAATATGACTATCAACTTTGATATTTGAGGTCCCCTTGTAAGAAAGAATATTGGTCCTCAATAGAATTTCGGGAAATTACACTTTTTCCTTTTTTTTTTTTTTTTTTTTTTTGACCTTTTGCCAAATTATGTGGAAGAAGATATTTTTTTTCCCTCGTAGTTTATTAGATATGTATTGCGTTAGTTTCCATCATTGTGGGCCTCATGCTAGATATGAAAGGAGATTTTCTTCTTGTGGCCAACAAGGACTTCATCATCAATTAACTCTTTTTTTTTTCTCTTTTTTTTAAACGTTTTATTACTTTATATATATATAAAATAGGGTCCTACTATTCACACCCCCTTCACACCACACACCCCACTTTACATCTCCCAAAACACATGAAATTTGTAAAAAAATATTTACATAACTACATGAATTCAACAATAATTATTTTATTATTTATTTTTAACAATATTAATTGCATGAGTTATTCAACAATATTAATTAACCAAGATACATCGATAGAATATTTAATTTATTTTTTATTATATTTAGAGATGTTCATACGACTTGAAAAACCGGAACCGAAACGGTGGTCAACGGTTCGATTAACCGGGGTCAATGGTTTCAGTTATAACCGGAGGTGTTCCGTTCCGATTTTTATATTTTCAAAATCGAAAACCCGCGGTTAACCGCCAGTTTTTTTCTAAAATAAAAAATAAAAAAAATAATTATTAACGGTTCAGATCTCATGGCCGTTCGAGATCAACGACCATAATTTACTGACCGTTGAAAAATCGGCAATTAACCAAAACCGGCGATTTTGAACGAAAAAAATAAAAAAAATAAAAAAATAATAATAAAAAAAAACCAATGGACCGGTTTGAGATTTTGGTGCAACCGGAACCAGCGATTCCAAATCGAAAACCGAAACCGGAACCGGTTGAACACCACTAATAATATTACTCCTTATATTAATCGCTGCAGAACTTTAAAAAAAGTTAAAGCTTAATATTTAATATTAATATAAAATAAACACAGATATAATGGTTTGAATTAGTGAAATGGATGCAATTTGAATTGTTGAATAATTACGTATTTTACATTGAAAAAAAATTAATTACGTATTTTAATTGATGCGGTTTGAAATTAGAATTGATTTAGTTTAATGGTAAGTATTTAATGATTTCAAATTTGTAAGTATTTAACTATTTAATTACCTTAAAAATTGATAAGTATTTAATAGTTTACTTTACTAATTAATTAGGGGGGTGCAAATAGAAAAAAGGAGGGTGTCAATAGAATTACCCTAAAAAATATAACCAGAGATGTTAGTTGTTTATACGTGTTAAAACAGTGATGTCTTAAAAATCTTTAAGGTTGTAGAAATAGAGAGATGTATTAGTTCTTAGTTATAGTCTATCATTTATTTTTATTTTTACACTCACGATTGCCATACAAGAATATAAACAACATTTTCTCAATGAGGTTTTGTATCATCTAAAAGGACCCATCTCTTTGAAAAGTGAAGTGGTTTTGGGTAGAATTTTTTTTTTTAATTTAACTCATTTGAACACATCTCTGTGGAGTTCTTTTTCTTAAAATAAACCTAAAATAAGTCAAACTTCATTTTAGTACCCGGTTGACCGTGAGGATTGGAAAATGATAATCCCTTCAAGTCTTTCTATCATGTTGAAAAGAATTTTCCTTAATTTTAAGTTGATTTTCAATTGCTAACTTGTTTGTTTGAAATACCACCGTTGAGTGCTAAATATCTTCCGCGTCTAAGCCATACTGACCAATTGGAAATCGATAACGAGTTCAAACAGAACGAGATACTAATACCGACCGATAAAGCTCAGAAAATATCGGTGTATTTATTCACACTCTCTAAACACACTAACCGATCTTAACAGTTATATTATATATATATATATATAATATATATATAAATATTCCATTTCACCCCTTTTTTTTTCATATTAAATTTGGCATGTATAAAGAGAAATATAGCAGCCAAGGGAAGACCCTATTTAACGAGCGTAAATGAACTACTAAACAAATCAAGTAAAGCACATTTAATTCTCGAGACACATACGTTCATGGTTCATAAAGAATACATTGAATTATGTGTTATCTACGGCATAATGACTAGTGATCCCTATCTAATGGAATGGACCCCTTCTTTCAAATTATTTTTCTTCATTGGAAAAAAAGTAATAATTAATAAATGTAATTACCAACCAAAAATCGTACAAATGCTAGGGCAACAAGTGAACAACCCACATGAAAAAAACCCTATGGCCCTTTAATCTGCAGTTTGGCATCTCACCTGTCAATCCACTCATTTCTCCTCTACTTTCCCATCATTATATAATATATATATTCTTTTTAGATGAAGAATCAAATTCCTTCGAGATTTTAGGGTAAAAAATATCTCCTCAACTTGACCTAGCGGTTCGATCCCTGACCTTTCAAACGGGATGTCGGGGGTTCGAATCCTTTAGGGACCTTGAGTTGTTTGTGGGATCTTGGGATGGGTCTCATGGATCAGGAAGGATTAGTCCCGCTGGAAGCCTTGGTCGTCCCATAGTCGACGATGAGGTTCGGATTCGATTCAGACCCAACCTAATCGGAGTGTGGGGACTATGGTGTCGTTGTGTGGGGATACCTACCTGACCGAAAAAAAAAGTTAATGTTTAAACGAGTATATCATAATTTCGTGCGACTGCTCATGCATAGGATGATTTCCTTCTCATTTAGCATTAATTTTCTTTTTAAGGGTGGACATGATTATGTGCACCTATAATCTATTGGCCTGAATTCTGATATCATATTGAATGATCACTTCACGTAAAAAGTTTAAGCTTAAGTTAATTTTATATATTAATTTCGATTCACTATTAAGACTTTAACTTTGTGAATTACTTAACTCCTCTTCACTATTTTTCCCATCAAGCAAGGCAGAGTCGTGTTCGAGTTCGAGCTTCGATTAGATTATATTACATAGTCTAATATTTCTAAATAAATCGGGTTGTAATAAACCCTGACCTACACTAGAGCTAATATTAGTGTTATTAAGGTATAAATTTCAATTGATTCATGTATGGTTTTATCCACACACGGTCGAATTGTCATATATGTGAAATGGGATAACGAAATGTTACATCTTTCCATGACAGTTGGATTGTATGTACTGAAAATATTGTTAGACAATTTCCAGGCTAATATAAAAAGGCTTAGTAGCGTATGTCCGATTTGGATAGTATTTTTTAGATATAATTTATATTTGAGAGAATATAATTTTGATAGAAAATGAAGCACACACATATACAAATATCAAGAGTATATTTTCAAAGAAAAAGGTCTTCTAGTCGAATGATATATAAAACATTCGACCAAAAAATGAGTCGGAGAGATGGATTTATACCCACCTTAAAATAGAACAATAATAGAAACGACTTCAGTTTTAATACTTTTCTTTATGTGTAATTAAAGTCTTGAAAGACATTTGGCATACAGATGTAGTAATATTACCAATCAAGAAATTTTTACTGGCTGTGATATTAGATTTATTCTTATTTTACCAATTGCACTACTATTAACATATATATATATATATATGTATGTATGTATATAAATAAATACGATCAATAGTAAGTTGAAAAGATACAGTATGTCACATGGCAGAAGTCTTCTGTTTTGTCATGGCCACCCCTCATCAATCTTCTTGCAGACTTGCAGTTAAATTTTTATAAGAAAATAAAATATAAATTACCCTAAAATGGAAAGAGAAAGAAAGGCCAAAATAGGTGGGACTTCAAAACAATGCTGCATATTATACAAATAAGAGCATCAATTGAATATTGAAAAGACTATGTACGTGGAGGTTAGTTTCTTATTTTCCAATTCACATTTTTTAAAATTCGAAAAATAAATCTCCCAAATTAAACTAATGTATGCCATCCTTTAGCCGAATTCGTGGAGCTAATTAACCAAATTAATGTAAGGAGGAATTAAGATTTGATGGTAGATATGAGGGGTTCATTTGTGGTAATAATGCCATTTGTCATAAAGTTTGGATCTTTGAGGGCTACCTAGTCAAGGGTTCCATTTTAATCTCTTGAAATATCACTTTCAGTTTATGAAGTCGTTTTCTACTTTACCAATCTTTATAATTCCTTTCCCTAACCCATAAATTATAATAGAATATAAATCATGTTTAATTGCAAAAAAATTAAAAAGTTGGTGAAATATATAATTTAACTAGCAAAAACCTTATTATGATTACTAATTATTATGAGTTGTGCTTTCTGTTTACAGTCTATAATGCTTCATGACTAGAACCCTCCAATAAAGAGATACAAATCAATACGCATGCACATCAATGAGACATATCACACCCTTGTAATAAAAATAAAAATAAAAATAAAAATAGTGTAATAAAATAAAAAAAATATAAAATAATATCTACAAACAGCTCAAAGAACAAAAAAAAAAGCCCTTTCCTTTATAAATAAACAACTTACTAGTGCTTGCACCATCACACTTTCTGCATCAACCATCCTAGTTTTGTAAAGAAAACAAAGAATCAGAAAAGCAATAAGCTTCAGCTTCTTCATCAGTTTTAAAGATCTTCAAATCCTTTATCCCTAATAAGGTCAGAGAAGCCTACTTAAGCTTATTTTCATGTAAGAAAACAAATTAAGCCACTGCTGCTTCATCACATAATATTCAAAGACTTCCAACAAGCCCTAAATGAACATTCACAAGAAACGTTCAAATTAAGCTGGCCCAGTTGTTTTCTTTCATCTTAAATACGAAAAAGATTCCATCTTTAGCCTGATAAATGGATAATATTTTCTTTTTCAGAGAGAAATGGAGTTTCAAAGCGATCAATCAAGAGAAATCTCGCAGGAGAGGAAGAATGGTAGAGGAAAGATTGAGATCAAAAGGATCGAAAACACGACTAATCGACAGGTCACCTTTTGCAAGAGACGTAATGGTTTGCTCAAGAAGGCTTATGAATTGTCTGTGCTTTGTGATGCTGAGGTTGCCTTGGTTGTCTTCTCTAGCAGAGGGCGTCTCTACGAGTATGCTAACAACAGGTAAGTAAAGTTTATAGCTCAAAATATATTGAAAAAAAAAAGGTTTCTTTAAAGCTTAATTTCTTGGGCGAAAGATCGCTTATTTGGTGAAGGTTTTGAGGGTTTTTTTTTCTTGATTTTCCTGATTTAAGAGAGGACAAAAAGAAGGGTCTTGAGAGATTTTCTATGTTGTTTAACTTTGTCAAACCCAAAAGGAGAACATGGGTAAACAGTCTTATCTTCGACGGAAAAAAATACTGAGCTTCTTGTGGGTGGTTTGGATTATGTTACAGAAAATTAGGGAAGTTTTGTTTTGGACCTAAAAGTTCTTGTTCTCAACAGTGAGGTGAGTGCCCTTGATGGCTCTTTAACATAGATTCAAACGGTCACAATTTCATAGTTCTATCTAGCAAGAACTAAAGATTTGTTTTTTTAGTTTGTTTGAAAAACAATGATCAGCTTCCTATGTTCTTGAATTTTCCACAAATTCTCTCTCTCTCTCTCTCTCTCTCTACCTCTCTCTTCTGTAAGAGTTTTAGCAAGGTGTCGAGTTCTCATTTGATCTTTCTTGACACTTCCTTAAGCGCAAGTGAAGGCAAACTTCAACAGATGTCAACACATTATTAGGGCTTTTTGTCGTCATCCTTTTCTATTAATGAATTATTTTTACAAAATTAAAACTGCTATTTTTAGATCTGAGTTTCGGATGAATTTAGTTGAGATAGAAGTTTTCATTTACCAGTTTCTTTTCTTTCTGTTTATCTTTATACAACACATACAAGTACTTAAGGTTAGGGTTTCTAACCCTCTTTATGCTTATTGTCTCTCTTCTCTTCTCTCCCTTGCTTTCTTTTATCTTTTTTCTCTTTAACCATGGGTTTTCTTGCGTAGTTACTCTAACTAGTTAGGATTAAACGTGGGAATAGATCTGTCTGAGTCATGAGAATCTTTGGTCACGTCACTGAAAGATTTTCTTGTTCTTGACTTCCGCCCAAAAAATATATTTGTGTATATAATTAAACAATTAATACCTTCATTAATCCATCTTTGGGTTTCTTATTTGCGAGACAAACTTTATCTTATATGGGATTAAGTTAAGACAGAAGCTCTATTTCATCTCTTTTATGTTCTCTGAACTTTGAGGCTTTCACAAAGCTTCTGAAACTGTTCAATCTAAAAGAGGAAAGTAACAGAAGTGAAAGGGCAGGTCAAACCAACGTTAATTACTTAAGAATAGTCATCTCATTTACTAAAAGCCCATCTCTTATAAGTCATTTTGGAGTGAGCAACAAGAGAAGTCAGAATTCAGAGACATACATACATGTACTGCCCACCAATGGACACAATTCCGAAATCTTACCTCATTTTCTTTCTTTATTTATTTTTTTAGATTATAATGCAACAATTTAAAGAAAATAATCAAAACCCAGATATTATATACGTTTCTGCTGCAGACAAAATTGATTTTTGAAACCTAATATGTAGATTTTTTTGGGTGATGGCGAATGTACTTTTCTTCAAGTGAAATGGGTGGTCTTGATTATTCTAGCTAGTTCACAGCCTCTTCTGGTCTAATTTAGATAAGAACTTTGAATGACAATCTACGGAGATATTATTTTCAAGTGATATGTCAAGTGGTTGAGGTCATGGGTTCGATTTCATTTCAGCTCTTTGATTTATGATGTTTGCGTGGACTTTGGGACGGTTGGAAGCATGGGTCGTCTCATAGTCGACACTGAAGTTCAGATTATGTTTAATATAGTCGGAGCGTGGGAATTAAGTTGACTATTATATGGAGTTATTTCCTGACCGAAAAAAGAAAAATCTCCCCAAAAGTTAGTATTTTTACAAAGTTTTAAAACAATATAAGAATAGGTTTGAGAGGTACTTAGATTTTGGATTATGGGTATTATCCGTTGTATCAGTTTGTGCCCTAAGATATTTAGATGGGCCAATCATATTAGTTAGTGACAGCCTTAGGCCATTGCAGCCAATCAGTACCTCGACGAAGTTAAGGTTTAGCATCAGAAGAGAATCAAACTGAGTGTAATTATTAATTTTTTTTTTTTACTATATCAAATCATGTCACATAGACAGAATATATTCTGACCTCAAGAAAGCACTTCCTTTCAGTCATTTCTTGGTTATGGTTTCTGACCTTTGGTCTTTGCTCCTTAGATAGAAGACTGTTAATCTGATTATTACATGCACAAGTAACCTTAGTTAATCCTAAATATGTCTTCTCCTCGGTTGATTTACTGACTTCATAAGCCCATCAAGAAACATCCTACCAACCTGCTTGATGCTTCTTTTTTTTTCTTTTAAAAATATATATATATATATATATATTTTATATAGATAATTTCAGATCCCAATTGTTACTCATTTGCAGTGTCAAAGCAACCATTGAAAGGTACAAGAAAGCATCTTCGGATTCCTCGAACAACGGTTCTGTGTCTGAAGCCAATACTCAGGTACAGAAATATCTGTGGGTTTCTTTTCTCACTATTGGATTTGATGTGATTTTCTCACATAGCTTATATATTAATGTTAATGTATATGTAATAAATTATTTTATTATGTGGAAAAGCATGCGAGCTCTATAAAATTTTTAGTTCATTTAAGGATTCCTTGTATCATCATGTATGCATGGATGCATATTTCATTACAATATCTTCAACATGGACTAAACCCAATGTTTCTTGCGCTGCTTCGGCTCGATTAATCTTTTCGATTCTCATTTGCAGTATTATCAGCAAGAAGCTTCGAAACTGCGAGCCCAGATAAGTAATTTGCATAATCATAACAAGTAAGAACATATGTATTAATTTCTTTTAACTGTAAATCTTATTATCTCTCAAAACAATGGCTGTCATTATTACTATTCGATATTCTCTTACAGAAACATGCTTGGCGAAGCTTTAGGGGCTTTGAATTTGAAAGATCTCAAGAATCTCGAGGCTAAGGTGGAGAGAGGAATCAGCAGGATCAGATCCAAAAAGGTGAAATCAATAGTAATATTCTTTACTCGATAAAAGAAACCGACCGACAAATATTAACTCAAAATATACGACAGAATGAGCTTCTGTTTGCGGAGATTGAGTACATGCAGAAGAGGGTAAGTAATAACCAAACTCTAACATCAATTATCTATAATGCCTTCATCAGCTGACTGAGAATAATGTTTCTTTCTTGCAAAAACCTAAAATGATTCGGCAGCAGGAGATTGACTTACACCACAACAATCAGTACCTTCGAGCAAGGGTAAGATCAGTTACATAAATAATATGTTGTCTATACGTATATATATTCTACATGGATTCGAAAATTCGCCTTTTTTTTTTTTGTGTGAAAAATGGATTAGATAGCTGAGACTGAGAGAGTTCAGCAGCAAATGAATCTGATGCCTGGAAGCTCCGAACAGTACGAGCTTGTTCAACCTCCGCATGATGATAATCAAGCCGCCTTTGATGCTCGTGGTAACTATCTTCAAGTCAATGGTCTGCAGCAAGGCAGTAGCAGCGCCGCCAACGAATACGGCCCTACGTCGCTTCACCTTGTGTAAGAGCGAGCTAGCCAAGCATAGAGAAATAATTCAGTTTTTTTATTACATTAAAGTCGAATCTCTTGATCGTTCTTTCCATGATTACTTCTCTCGACAGCTAACTGGCTGTGATCATAAGGAGAATGTTTGGTATGCTTTGGAGAAGATCAAGATTGTGCATTGCAGCATATTGTGCTCAGCTCAGTGAATGGGGTTTTTCTTTCGTATTTATCGTCTGTTTGTATGTTCGAATACGAGGTTTCTTATTCTTGTCAGTGTGTTCTTGAACTCTCGAAAATCTTTGTTATATATGGCTTATGTATCGAAGCTGGGACTTTGCTGTTGTTGAAATTAATAAAAGTGATTCGTATGGGGCTCATATCTGTTTAAGGTTGATTGATGCTATCGTACATTATTTATCTTGGAGTCTTTGAGGGACATTATTACCAAGTGAATCTCAATTCTCTTCAACATTTAGGGTCACTTTGTTATGCGGAACTCGTGTGTAGAAAGCACGATGGTCGATGGGAAGCTAAGTTAGTGCATAAAAAATTGTACTTCACGCTTCGACCGTTGAACCTCTGTACCTTTCCTTTTCTTTTTCTTATCGAATTCTGCAATGTAAACGCAACCTTATTATATATGAATTTAACTGAAACGACTTAACGAGGAATGCTGAATAGATTAATTCAGGACTTGTAAAATAGATGAATTCGTCATTCGCGAAGGTTTCATTCATCCTTTTCTTTTGGTTTAATTTTTTTTTTTTTGGTGAGGTAGTGATGGCGTTTTAAGGACACTGAAATTAATGCATTATAATTTTAAGACAATATGTTATTCAAAATTGAAGCAATTTGAGGACAATTAAAATTAAAGGTTGCAATTTTAGGACAGTAAGTTTCAAAATTGAAGCAATTTGAGGACAATTAAAGCCAGAATTTTGATACTTATTGTTCTCAAATTGCTTCAATTTTGAAACTTATCGTCCTAAAAGTGCTTCAACTTCGAAACTTATTGTCCTAAAATTACAACATTTAATTTATGTGTTCTCAAATTGCTTCAGTTTCGAAATTTATTGTCTTAAAACTGCAATCCTTTAATTTCAATGTACTTAAAAAACAGTCTCCCAAATATACAACACTATAAAAATAATTAAGCCTCTTTTCTTCATGTCGGGAGTTATCACAAAACAACACAACTATAGTCATCACACTACGATTAAGTTCAGTCTGAAGTGAATCCGTTCGAACCTCAATATCTTCACTGTAGGGATATAAGGTCTCCTCTAACCCAAGCTCATGAGACTTACATACAAGCTCACGCGGGGTTCCACTATAATACAAGCTGACAATAGAGTGAGTAGCCCACAATTGTTTTATCTAACCGATGTGGGATTGAGTTTGACACCACAACAGTGACAATTTGACTAAGTTCACTATGAAGCGAATCCAAACCAAAACGCCGACTATTGAACAACTCTGCGACTTCTGGCAAGATTAATCATCGTTATCCGACAATGAAAGTAAGGGATTTCCAACTGTCATTCAAACTTGAGACAATGTTTAAGACAAACCCCTCATTTTCTTTGAGATGCAGCAGGTTTCATGTCGTAGGCATAAAGCAATGACCTTTACCTAACTTAGCCTCAAATTAAGTACGATAGGTTCGATAGTTACGTAATCAAGACCCATAATCAAATTGAAATACAATTCCGAAGGAAAAAAAAACAATAAAGAAACCGATCGCCAAATATAACAGATAATCAAATGAGGGCAATTTTGTAATTTTCCGTCTAAAAGGATTTGTCTTGCTTACTCACAAGTCACATGGGTATAACCCAACTCCTCTCAAATTTTGACAACACTTTACACTTATCCTATCCATGTTGGTACACCAACAACCCTGTAAGATTTTAGATATTGTGCCACGTGTCAAGTTATAAATGGAGTTGGATTATACCCAAGACGGTAGGATGGAATAAACTCGTACAAAATTTGACGCTCAATCTTATTTTATTTTATATATAAATAGAAATGTAGTAAAGTAGGCTTAAAATTGCGATACGTGTCTACCTCTTTTATTCAATAAAAAAAATTATTTTGAGTTAATTTCAAAATAAGTATTAATTGATATTAATTGATCAATTTGTCATAACCACTCATGCACTCAGCCACACGATATTTACAGTTTTATTATTTCTTCTCTACGATGTATCATACATTTCTCTCACAAATTAAATTACCTTATTCACTCACGTTAATTATTTATTATCTATACTCTTTTATAACAACCTAGGCCTCATAAAAACTGTAAATTGGTCTGGCAATTTACTTTTTTTATTTATTTAATTAATTATAATAAAATTATAAGATAACCACTCACAACCAATTTTATTTTATTTAATTAATTAATTATAATAAAATTAAAAAATAACCACCCAGCTACTAAATATTGATATGAAGTTGAACCTCATCTATTATAATATAAATAATTTTAATACAAAAAATAACATTATACATATTTATATATTAATGCACACACATCGAGTGTGCATAGATACTAGTATCTATTCTATTTTATTAAGGCTCAATGACTCCTAAAAACGGTCAATATATATCTATAAATTAATAATTATTAAAAAATTAAAAAATATAAACCCACATCTTTCTATCTCCATCTACCCTAATTAATAGTTATATTGGGCTAAATTACAAATTTACCTTTAATTTTTTGATTTATTCTAATTTTATCCTAATAAATTAATTTTTCAAGATATTTACAAATATCATATATTATATTAAAAATGAATTTATAAAAAAATTCATTTATCATATATTTTGAATCATAAATAACACCTAAGATGTAAAATAATATTATATACCTATATATTATCGCACGCATCGAGTGTGCGTTAAATGCTAGTATATTATATTATTGGTGAGTATCACTTAAAAATCACAATTTGGTCTGTCAAGTTTTTTTTATATATTTATAATTTGATCCTTTAATTTTTTATTTATTTCGATTATATCCCACAAATTATTTTTTTCTTTTGTATAATGTTAAAACAATTCTTAATAAAAATTAAATTGATATTAAACATTTTAAGTAGAAATAAAGCTTAAAATATAAAATAATATTATATATGTATATATTAGAGTACACCGCACGCATTGAGTGTGCTTAGGATTACTAATATATAATTAAGACTTCGAAAAAAAATAGTATTTATATTCTAAAAATGTGGTAAAGTAGAAAAAAAAGTTCAATATTTTTCTAGAGTGAGCTCGTGAGCTTTCACCGACTAATAAAAGAAAAGAAGAATAAATCGATTTATTTCGTTTTCGAAAGCCGACGTCATTGCTTCCTTTATTACCGTCGCCATCGCCACGCCAACTCATATGCAATCGTGGCACAAATCTCTGCATGGCACAATAGTGAACGTTGAAAAGGTAAAAATAATTTATTTTATTTTTTAAATAAAAAAGGAATTTTGCTGTAAAAGAAAAACAAAAAAGGAAAAACTGAGTTGTAACCCATCTCTCTCTCTCTCTCTAATACTACCACCACACTCATGCCTATGTGACAGTGTATGGTTAGATGAATCTGTTACATCTGCAGCAGAATCAATTTTCCTTTTAATTTCTTTTTTTTTTTAATATTATTTTTTTTTCTTGGCCACATCATTCTATAAATATCATCCTGGAAATTTGCATCTGCCAACTTGAACTCGCTCGTCTCTATGCGGGCGCTGTCAGTTCAAGAATTAAACCATGGTTTTTTTTTTTTTTTACCTTTTAATTCGTTGAGCTGTTAGAATCATTCGTAAACCTAGAGGAGGAGAAGGAGACGAAGAAGAAGAAGATGGAATCGTCTAAGGGCCACAGCTTTTCTTTGAACAATTTGGTAAAAACCCTTGTCGTCTCTTTTTAATTTCCATTTTCTGTGTTCTAAATTCTATTAATTTTTTTCTTGATTTTTTTTTTCTGTTGTGCGCCCATTTTTGTGATTTTTTCCTTCGATTAAAAAATGGTTACTCTGGGTTTTACGAATAAATCAGAATTACTCAGCAAGCCTGCGTAGACTGACTGAGCTTAAAGATATTGAATGCCCATGCAGTTATATATTCATCAATCTTGAAGATCTCAATTTTTCTTTTTATTTTTAATTTTTCTTGTTAGTGTAAGGTGTTGCTTGTGTTTTGCCGCGGAGGAAAAAAAAAAGATGAACTTTTTATTACATCCTACTGAGATATTCACATGAATTTTGCTGATATATATGCCAACCTATGATGTGTCTGCTATAATCGTGTCAAGAACTTTACAGCTCAATCTCATAAATTTCAACCTCTTTGGATTTTTTTAATCATTTTGTGTTATCTAGATTGATCCAAAAGGGCGTGGCTTTAAAAATGACTTGTGGGTAAATTTTTGTGGCTATCTTCTTCAAATGCAGTTGGCTTTGTATCGAAATATCAGCAACCATTGTAGTTCTTTGATGGTTTGACTAATGTCTCAGGACAACTTAATAATCGCACATACGAATGACAATCACTGTACTTCTGCGTCGTCCATACCCACAAGCAGGCTCGAGAGGCTTTTGAGAGAAAGAGAACTAAGAAGGTCGAGTAGGTCGCCTCGTTCTGCCGAGGAAGCCAGAGAGATCAACGGTGATTCTGATATTTTCAGCAGCGTAAATGATGTATACTTATCCGACGGTGAAAAGGGCTCTCGGGACGATGATTGCTTCCCAGGAATTGTTTCTGGGAAACACAGCAACGATCATGGTAATAAACAGGACAATCGTGCTCCTAAGCAGAGGTTGCTTGTAGTAGCCAATCGGTTGCCCGTCTCTGCCATAAGGACCGGCGGAGATTCATGGGCTCTTGAAATTAGTGTGGGCGGCCTAGTCAGCGCTCTTCTTGGTAAGTAAGGAGTAAGTAGATGTTTTCTCGACTATTTTTTTTCTTGATTTTTTGATCCATGATTAGTAGATGGTGAAAATCTTGAAATTTTTCTCCATGTTAAAAGGCATCAATGATTTTGAGGCAAGATGGATTGGGTGGGCCGGTGTGAACGTTCCCGACGAAATTGGTCAGAGGTCCCTTACCAAAGCTCTAGCAGAAAAGGTAAGTTACATTTTCATTACACTGCCAATGCTATGTTTCAGTACTAAAATTCGTGTTTATTATCGTATAGAGGTGCATCCCCGTGTTTCTTGACGAAGAGACAGTACACCAATACTACAATGGCTACTGCAACAACATACTGTGGCCCCTTTTCCATTACCTCGGCCTTCCCCAGGAGGATCGGCTTGCAACGACACGTAGCTTTCAGTCCCAGTTTGCTTCTTACAAGAAGGCGAATCAGATGTTTGCAGATGTTGTCTATGAGAATTACAGAGAAGGTGATGTCGTATGGTGCCATGACTACCATCTGATGTTTCTTCCCAAGTGTCTCAAAGAGCATAACAGCAACATGAAAGTTGGCTGGTTTCTCCACACGCCGTTCCCTTCCTCTGAGATTCATCGAACTCTGCCTTCGAGATCGGAGCTCTTGAGATCCGTTCTTGCCGCTGATTTAGTCGGGTGGGCCCCATTTTTTGTGTTTGGGTATGGATTTTAGTTCCATTTTCATTTTTCTTACGAATTTTCTGCATGCAGATTCCACACTTACGATTATGCTAGGCATTTCGTGAGTGCCTGCGCTCGTATTTTGGGGCTCGAAGGCACTCCTGATGGTGTGGAAGACCAAGGGAAGCTCACTCGTGTGGCTGCGGTAGATATACGTTAGACCACCGAAATTTATTTCCCATGACGATGACTTACTTTCCTTTTCATCAGTTTCCAATAGGTATTGATTCTGACCGATTCATTCGGGCTCTTGAGCTTCCTCAAGTGAAGGATCACATCAGAGAATTGCAGGAGAGATTTGCTGGACGAAAGGTAATTTTAGACACATACGCAACGATTCTGTGACTTGAAGCTTGGTGGTAATAATGCGGTCAGTAATATCATCGAACGAACAGGTGATGCTCGGCGTTGACCGTTTAGATATGATCAAGGGAATCCCACAGAAGATCTTGGCATTCGAAAAGTTTCTCGAAGAGAATCCCATTTGGCGGGACAAAGTAGTTCTCGTGCAAATTGCTGTCCCAACGAGGACAGATGTGCCTGAATGTTCGGACCCTCATCTTCGTACTCTCCTTTTTTCTCTTTCGTAGTCCCTTATATTAATTATTTTTTCTTGCATTTTTTGCTTATTTGTGGCAGACCAAAAGCTTTCATCTCAAGTTCATGAAATCGTGGGGCGGATAAATGGTAGATTTGGAACTCTTACAGCTGTTCCAATACATCATCTGGTCAGATCCTTTCGAAATCTGCGTTTATTCCTTGAAAACAGAGCTCACTACTTTCTTTTAGGATCTAATATCTTTTGGATAATTAAGTCTCGTGCTTTTGCTATAGGATCGTTCTCTTGATTTCCATGCACTCTGTGCTCTATATGCTGTCACTGGTATACATTCTCTACTTACGCTCGATTACTAAATACAATATAGTTTTCTCGAGGAACCTACCCATAATCAAATAACGTTATCTTCTAGACGTTGCATTGGTTACGTCTCTAAGGGATGGGATGAATCTCGTGAGCTACGAGTTCGTGGCCTGCCAAGCTTTGAAGAAAGGCGTGCTCATCTTAAGCGAGGTAACCGAAGCCAATCCCATCTTCCGAATGATTTTTTTTTTTTGTCCCAATTCGATTTCTTGATTAATAACGTCTCTTCTTTCATCAGTTTGCTGGGGCAGCACAGTCGCTCGGAGCTGGGGCAATCCTAGTGAACCCATGGAATGTTACGGAAGTTGCTGCTTCGATTGGCTATGCCTTGACCATGCCGGCCGATGAAAGGGAAAAACGGCACCGCCACAATTTCACGCACATCACCACCCACACGTCCCAAGAATGGGCCGAGACTTTCGTGAGGTGGGCCCCATAGATACCTTTCTTTTTTCTTTTTCCAATATGTTGCAATAATAAGTTCTTGGGATCTCTATATGCAGTGAACTCAATGATACTGTTGTTGAAGCTCAGTTGAGAACCAAGCAAATTCCACCGCCGCTTCCTAATGAAAAGGCCGTGAACCGTTACACACAGTCGAATAACCGTTTGGTTATACTGGTGATTTATACACTGAACTCAGTGATCATTTTTTTTTTTTTTTTGCAATTTAAAATAAGGCTCCAAGAATTTATACAAAGTTTAAATTTTGAAATATATCAGGGATTTAATGCAACACTAACCGAATCGGGGGACACCAAGGGCCGAAGGATCGATCAATTCAAAGACTTGGAGCCTAAATTGCACCAGGAATTGAAATATCCCTTGAAAAAACTATGCGACGACCCGAGGACCACCGTAATTATTCTCAGCGGAAGCGATAGGCTAACTCTTGATGAGGTTTTTTTTTTCTTGCCTTTACTTATATTTTCATCGGCACATTATAGTACATTTGTTTCATCAAAGTTATTTCATTATTTTACAGAACTTTGGAGAATACAACTTGTGGCTGGCAGCTGAGCACGGAATGTTCTTACGTCACACCGTGGGAGATTGGATGACGACGATGCCCGAAAACCTTAACATGGATTGGGTTGACAGTATTAAGGTTATTATTATTTTCCAATCATATGATTTCATCTCACGCATTTTACCGTATAATATTTTACGTAATTATTGTTTTCTTTTCTTCAGGATGTGTTCGAATATTTTACGGAGAGAACTCCTCGTTCCCATTTCGAGCTCCGTGAGACATCACTCGTATGGAACTACAAGTATGCAGGTAGGTATATATGGTCGATTACCATATAGTATTTTTCCGAGAAATACTATGTTCAGATATCATGTTAAATATTTCAATATATTTAGATGTGGAATTTGGGAAGCTTCAATCTAAGGATTTGCTTCAACACCTTTGGACTGGACCGATTTCGAATGCTTCCGTCGATGTGGTCCAAGGAGGCCGATCAGTCGAAGTTCGATCGGTTGGGGTAACCAAAGTGAGCCTTTTTTTTTTTTTTGATGAAACAAACTAAATAAATAAATACATATATATACATATATAATCCAAAAATAATCATGTAATTAAATCGAAGAACTCTCCTACAGGGCGCTGCGATCGATAGAATCCTCGGAGAAATCGTCCATCACAGCAACATGAAAACGCCCATCGAATACGTTCTTTGTATCGGGCATTTTCTACCAAAGGTACGTTCTAATTTCCTTTATTCTCTTAGAGTAATTGATGTACAATGCATGAACTTTGGCCGGTTTGTAATTACTTCATGAGTAAAAAAATTTGGCAATTATGTACTCTTGAATGGTCACTTCGACTAAAAGCTAAAGCTTAAAAGGTGTGTATCATATTTTAGTTTTATATATTTTATTTCCAACACGCTCCTGCAAGTTTAGGCTGACTTCTTTCTTATCTAACTTAAGATCGTGGTCGTGAAGATTCGTATCCATTACATGTTGGCTTGAGTTCTGATACTATACTGAATAATCAATTCACCTAAAAGTTTAATCTTGAAGAAAGTGTAACATATTTTAGTTTTATATGTTTTATTTCAAACAATTACCTTTATCAACTTTTCAAGTTTCGAAATTGCAGCATTGGTATGTAACTTTTTTTTTTGAGTTTTTTCAGGACGAGGATATATACACGTTTTTCGAGCCGGAGCTACCCATCGGGCCTTTACCTCCCTCGAGGGCCAAGATAAGCCATGCTCACAACAGATTCTCTTCGAACTCGACCAATTCGCCGGGGTTTTGCCGTAAGTCTACGGTGGTCCCCACGGAGAATCGAGTCAGCAATTTTTCGGGAAACGGAAACTTGTGGGCCACGATGAGAGATAAGGTGACGGTCCACGAAGGCTCGTCGGTCCTCGATCTCAAGGGCGAGAACTACTTCTCGTGCGCGGTGGGGAGGAAACGCTCGAGCGCGAGGTATCTCTTGGGGTCGTCCGATGATGTCGTGTCTTTGTTGAAGGAGCTTTCCTTGCAATAATCAGATTACAATGGTTTAAGCATTGGCATGATAGATGGTAGGAATTGGGCTGTAATAATTTATGGTATTGATGTTTTAATATTTTTTTTTTTTCTAAGTTATTAATTTGGCGGAAAGGGTACCAATTTTTTGTTTTAGTAACACTACCATCCTTGGATAATATAGTGTCAATTACATAAATAAATATAAAATGGTGGATCTTACCATGACATATATAGTAACTACCATCCTTAGATGATATGATTAGTGTCTTGAGTAATAATCATTTAACTAAAATAAAGGATGAGATGGAAGTCCAAATCATATCTATCCGTGATGTTTCTTTTTGGAACGTTTATTCGTAGAAAACGTCAAACTAGTTAGAAAATTTACTCGGAAACTTTAATTATATTGAGAGTCATTTTCTTACCAAAAATACAAAAAGTCTTGCATGAAGTATATCCCTTGTCACGTCATATTATTCTCATTAGATAAGTTGCAAAAGTGTGATTGGTACACTTCTAACGTTGACGTTAAACACTAATTATTATTATTTTTTAATCTAGAAAACTCTGACATTTGAGACCAAGTAAACCTCGGAGATGACACAAACTATATTAATCAGGTAAATTACGCTATGCAAGATCTATGTGGCATATTCACTCAAGATATTGGACATGCATAATTTTATAACTTTCTAATACTTTGAGGCTTTCGTCTTGAGGTTCTCTTCTAAATTAAAAAGGGAAAATCAATGTGTCCATTTCAGTTTTCGTCAAAGGCTATTTGTGTTCATGAATAATATAATAGTTATACGTACTTATATATATATATTAATTTATATGGTGAAGTGCTTAAGGCTTTTGTCATGTGAACAAAGAACTGTACCATATTATTAAATATTAACCAAGAACAAACCTCAGTTCATTCACCCCCAACACGCATTGTCTTATGTAGGCACACATATAGTTTCTTTTACAAATGTAGGTATCGTGAATATTACCTAATTTTAAGTTGCAACACAAACTCACTCTTTGATATACTAAAAGAGGGAAATATGATCATTAATATGCTAAATTTATATATTTTATTTCCAATTTATCCCATTATGTCTAAGTTGATTTATTTTCTTATCCAGTTTTAACATGCAGATTCTCTTTTAATTGGTGGTCGTGAGTATTCTTACACATCACTCTGTCTCATGGCCTCTCAAAATTAAAACCCGAACCGTTCTTCTCAAATTCCATTTGGACAGGCGTGAATAACAATAGGTTAATTACATTAAGTTACATTTAGTATAAATTATTTTATATATATATATCTGCTGTCATTATTACCTTCAAAAGGCAAATAAGATATACTAGTATTTGTACACGCTCTATGCGTGTGCTATGAAATATAAATATATATAATATAAAATTTAATTGTAAATTATTTTTAAGAATATAGAAAGAAAAAATAATTTGTGAGAACATGATTATAATAAAAAAAATTAAAGAATAGAATATTAATTAACTAAATTAAAATAAGTAAGAAATAAAATGGGCAAAATAGTAATTATACCCAACTTGTAGTGAATGGTTTTTTTAAAAATAATTTATTAATTATTTTATAGTTTATTAATTTTGACAGATTAAATTAGGCAGTTTTTAACTTGTCTTACACTTAATAAAATAGAATAGAACTAAAAACCAAACAGAAGCCTACCGTGACATCTCTTGCATTCAAACTCTGTTGTCGATCTATCTTTATCCTTCTCTTTCATATATTTGCATTGCAGCATCCAAAATATATTTCATAAGTAAGTTTAATATTTATTGACAAACTTGAACAATAATTGTAATAAATACACTACACTACACAACGTCGTTGGATTACGTAGCAGAGCACATTGTAATTTTTTTTTGTTATCTTCGTTTTGGCTGTGTTATGAAGTAACACTACACGCGTCTATTGTCAATTGCTTTGTCATTGTTTTGTGTCTCATTGTTTTATTTAATAATCTCCTTCTTTAAACTCAAAACATGAGGCATTTTACAGCTTCGTATTTCATTTAGTACATGAATTTTTAAATAATTTCTACGTATATTTAATATGGTTTATTGTATAGGACTAAAATAAAGTTTTCAAAATTTCAAGGGGACGATGAAGCTTTGCATTATTATACAATTATTATATATTCGAATTACATTACATACTTGTCTATATAATATGTTAATCAATATTTGTCACAACTCTTCATCGGTTACAAGTTTTCTCTTTCCAAACTTTCAAGTTTGATGAAGGTTTAATACATACATCCTTTGCTCTTTACTACAAAAGTCAACAAATCATAAAAGAAAGTTGTGTCTTTCGTGTAGTTCAACCTTCAACTATTAGCCAATGAGAGTAATTAATGTGTCGAAATATATTAATATGGTAAAAATAATTAAAAGAAGAGACTACAAGAACAATCGATCAAAAGTCCCCCCTTTTATTTAATTTCTCACAATTTTTCCGTACACGCAAAACGGAACATTGACACGAGTGCATATGTTTCAGTGAAGAGGACAAAATAGCCATTAGAAGACTCATTCTCCGGCTTTTTTAATTAAATAAATGATTTTTTATTTTTTATTTATAAAATAAATGAAAAATAATATTTATTAATAAAATAAATATTTTCGTAATTAGAAAATACGAATTATAACTCCTCGTATGTTTAAGATACGAGTTAATCAACTTTATAAAAAAAAGGGTTGGACCCCACATGAAAATACTTTTGGTTACATATTGCACCAAATCATTAAATCATCGTTACTTTATGCGATTTATGTTATAAAAACAAATAAACACATCTAATTTATTATTTATTTCATGACGGTCAAATTGATATCCATATCTAATATTTTTCGATATTCATAAGAATAGTATTTTTCGATTTCATAAGCTTGTATTGTATCAATATCCACTCCCTTCCAAATTTAACATAGATCTCAGGTAGACATGTTCATACGGTTCCAAATTTATAAAAAAAATTTTTCAAAACCGGACATTTTTTTTTATAAATTTTATAAACCGACGGTTTGAACCGCTGATTATAACCGAGTTTGCAAACCGCTACTTTCGGTTTTCAAAAAACAAAAACCGAAAACCGAATATCGAAAAATATAAGATATGGATATCAATGTGACCGTCATGAAACAATGAATAAATTAAAACAGTTCAGTTTCGGTTTTTATTTTTTGAAAACCGAAACCAGCGGTTTGCAAACTCGGTTATAACCGGCGGTTTATAAAATTTATAAAAAAAATGTCCGATTTTGAAAAAAAAATTTATAAATTTGGAACCGTATGAACATGTCTACCAGAGATCTATGTTAAATTAAGAAGGGAGTGGATATTGATATAATACAAGCTTATGAATATTGAAAAATACTATTCTTATGAATATCGAAAAATATTAGATATGGATATCAATTTGACCGTCATGAAACAAATAATAAATTAGATGTGTTTATTTGTTTTTATAACATAAATCGCATAATGTAACGATGATTTAGTGATTTGGTGAAATATGTAACAAAAAGTATTTTCACGTGGGGTCCAACCCTTTTTTTTATAAAGTTGAGTAACTCGTATCTTAAAGATACGAGTTATAATTCGTATTTTCTAATTACGAAAATATTTATTTTATTAATAAATATTATTTTTCATTTATTTTATAAATAAAAAATAAAAAATCATTTATTTAATTAAAAAAGCCCTATTCTCCAATGAAGAAAACATAAAATTTTATTTTTATTTGTGTTTGATATTATTTTTCACTTTAATGTATCTCTTCTTGCACACCAAACGTTGGACGAATGAAGAAGGAAGTTGTTTGCGATTGGTTCGCATGACAAAGGTTCAAATATATATATATAAATCCTCTTTACTTTATGTACACAATTTCTTTACCTACGCAAATGTAATAACCTCACAGAAGCATAGCATTAGCCACTTAGATGTGACTAATACGAAATCCATTTATTGATTTTCAATAAATTAATACCAAACTCAAATCAAGAATATCCATACAAGCAGTTCACATTTTCAAGAAAACAACCACCCCTATTTTGTTTAATCCCAGCCAAGTTACACATTCAAAATTCAGATATTCCGAAGAAAATGAATATATATATATATATATATATATATATATATATAAACTTCAATAATTTGTACCATATTAAAATAAATATGTATAATATGAGAATTCTAACTTACAATTAATTTATAAACAAATTTATAAATTGGATTGATTTGGACATTTCTTAATGTAAGAATTACAATTTCATCACTTGGGGCCAAACCGGCCGAGATAATAAATTAGAAGTTTATATTAAATTAGACGTGATTATATTTTTAAATGTAATTATATATTTATTTCATCAAATTACCCGTATTATTAGATAAAAAAATGGTTATATTTTTCGTCATAATTATCCGAATATCATATTAGATAAAAAGTGGTTATATTTTTTCGTCGAAATTATCTGAATAACATATTAGATAAAAAAAAAAAGTAGTTATATTTTTTCGTCGAAATTATCCGAATATCATACGAAATAATAATAATAATAATAAAAGTGGTTATATTTTTCGTCAACATTACACGAAGGATAAATCAGATAAAAACGTGATTTTTTTAAAAAATTATCTAAATATCATATCAGATAAAAAGTGGTTATATTTTTCGTCAAAATTACACGAAGATTAAATCAGATAAAAAACGTAATCATATTTTTCATCAAAATTATCCAAAGATCATATCATATAAAAAAAAGAAGTGGTTATATTTTTCGTTAAAATTACACGAAGATTAAATCAGATAAAAAAAAAACATGATTACATCTTTCTCCAAAATCACCCGAATATTACATCAAACGAAACGCGGTTATATTTTTCGTCATAATTATCCGGGATATTATATTAAATAAAACATGCATAACCTTGAACAAAGTCAAAAATATTTCACAAAAAATGAAATCACAAAGAAGAAAAAAAAAAGAAAAAAAAAAAGAAGCTGACGCCAGCAATCTAAACTCTACACACAATTACGTTCGAACACACTCAATCAATCATTTCATCAAACACCAAACCTTCCTATAAATACAGCAACATCATTCCCACATATCTTACAACTCTCTCATCTCAGCCTCATCCATAGCGTCATCATATGCATATATATATGTATATCTAATATATACTGATCGAAATTGATTTCCATGGCAGAATTAGAACTTCAAGAGTCCGAGGTTCTTTTCCCAGATGACTCTGAGTCTGAAGAAGACAACATCGAAGACCTCAACGAGGTTTCGAATGAGGCTCAGCACAGTCCGAAAGAAGCGTACGATAGCAGCACCAACAAGCGCAGAAAGCTAAATGAGACAGATGACAATAACATCTTACGCACTGCTCCTATAGATATCCCAAAAAATAAGCACGGATACACAAGCTACAATGTCGTCGACGGCGACCGTGACAACGAAGACGGCGGCGAATTTGTGCCTCTGCACGTCTACGTGCGGCGGAGGTGGGCCAGAAAGAGGATCATGGCATACCCTATGTGCAGTGGGCGTGGAAGAACTCTCAAGGGAAGGGATTTGACGGAACTGAGGGATAAGGCTTTTAGGCTGACTGGGTATTATTGATTAATCGTAATAATAATCATATTTAAAAATAGTAATTAATTGGTTATTATTTGCTTTGTTAGTTTAAGAGCTTATTTTTATTTTTAAATAGAAAAAGAAATGAGAGGTTAAACGATTATATCTTGCTAATTACTGATGATTTGGTAATATTTATATGCCCTTGGAAATTAAGAATGATTGGTCTTGATTTTAGTAAATGAGTATTATTTGAGATATTTATTTTCATATATAGTTTATTTAATATATAATAATTTTTATATATATTGAGAATTTTATCCAAATAAAAACATTTATTAGATTTTTTTTCTGACTGTAACTTAGTTTATTATTATTATTTTAATGATACGATAAGCTTAGTACGCCGTGGCAAACTAACATGGCAAGTTGTCAGAAGAATTGAATTGGTGGAATCATAGGATATAATATAAGAAGACTTGAAATTTCTAAATGAAGCAATTACATAAGCCTGACAATGTATAAAATATTTATGATACCTTGATTAATTAAATCTAAGTTGCTAGCTTAAAGGACAAACAAGATCTTAAATATTATATATATATATATATATATGACATACAAGAGAATATTCCTCTGGGCTTTATGTAGTAATTAACTGCATGTGATTATCCAAATAGAATGATTAGGTGCTTATTTGATAATATATGTTTTCCGTATATTCCCAACCTAGATATATATATATATATATAAAACTAATTTAAAAAATATCAAAAAATAAATAGTTATTACCGTTGATTCAGTTTCATATTGTTAAGCGTGTATGAGTTAAAAGCCACAAGTTTCAGTTGTCGATGACTTATCTCTTACAAACACCTATAGTTCATAATTAGTTTTTATATCATTACATCGTTTTACTATACCTACCATATATATTATATTATATATATAGCAATTAAATAGTATTTGCTGACGTAGTTTCCCAATCCATAAAGGAAACAAATAAAATAGAGATAACAAAGAACTTGAAAAAATGTAGCGTCATTTTATTTAAATTTATTTCCTCTAAAGCAAATATGATCCTGATTACTGACTATGAAACGATCATGTCTTTCAATTGAACTAATTCATTGGCCTTTGTGTATCGTACTAAGTCCACACAGACTAGGTGGGCCCGAACTATTGACCTCTATCTGAATATATCAATAGATTCACCACCTTACTTATCTCTTTGATGGCTAAGAATTGTATTTAAGTGTTTAATATAGGATAGATGGTCCAATTTCAATCCCACAAAATATTTCTTTATAAATGATAATAATAATAGCCATGGAAAGAAAAGGTGTAATAAATTTATATGCTTTTATGATAATAACGAAAGCAATGTAAAACAACTAAGTTATGAGTATTGTATTTGTAAGGGGGTTGCGCGTAGTATTGTGGTATTGCATTGCATTGCTTATGATGATTGGAGTATATGTATATAATCAGTATGTGACACGATATGCTTTCTGTTAGGATTACGACAATGACATTTGTCATTACAATAATATAAATATACATGCGATTATTATTAAATGTATGTACCTAACTTACACTGTGCCATAAAAGTGAAACCTAAGCACTCCAACTGTCGAAACAAAACATCACATTGGCCTTCCTCAGATACCTATCCAAAACTGTTTTAGCTGTGGGCATGTGTGGTTTGGCTTGACTTATTTTGGACCTTTTTTTTTTTTGAATGACCATATATTTGTTTAAAGTTTAGAGTTCAATTTATATATATAATTAATTTTTCTTATATAGTCTTACCTTTTTTACATATATGATGAATGGAGTCACCTTTCTTAATCACAAAGGGCCCTTGAGCTTGTCAATGAACGACAGAACAATGCATGTTAGAGAATTAAACTTGATTTTTTTTTAACAAGTTTTCATTTGTAAATAACGACAAAATCCGAAGATTCTTGTATAATTACATTCGAAAAATTGGTTCTTGAGCTGGCCGATTTGCAAGTAGTTCGAGATCAATGTAGTCGTACGTATTTAGCCCGCGACAGAAACCTGCATGAAAAAAAAAATTAGAGTTAACTTAAGAGCTATCATTTCCTCCCAAATCGACACAAAAAGCCGAGCCAATACGCTGTTACCTGATATTCGTCGCCTGGACAGTTGACGTTGTCGATCGAAAGCACATTACGAATGGTTTAGATCTTGGTTATAGCAAATTTTGAGGATGGGTTCTCACTCGCCGGTTTATATGCTAATTTTCTCAAATTCATGACAGGCTTTAGGCCAGTTCTAAAATTCCCATAAGAGATTGATTAAAGTTTTTCGACGAGCAAAGAACCAAAAAAAAAAAGAGAGACTGAAATGATTACCTTTTTGTAGTATTGTTTTTAATCTCTTTAAGAGGAGCACGGAGACCCGAGGCACGAGAACCCGTTGGTTTGTACCTAAACGATGATATCATCGAAGCAAACTTATTCATCGATTTCTCAGCTATGTTAGAGTAACGATCCAAATGGCTAATGTTGCATCCGAATTTTCCTTCTTTGGTGTCTGTATCTTCTTCGATGTCTGAGCTGTACGTACCTGAGAGTAAATTCAAGCTCTACAAATTCAGTTTCATCAGTGCTAGCAGTTTGATAATGATCAGGTCCAAAATATATTATGATCCTTATTACTATGAGATAATAGTAATACACCATCAAACAAGTTGGTTATTATAGGAAGAGAAATACCCGACGGTATTGAGTTACTGCGGTTGGTATCTTCCTGAACCTAGAGAAGAACAAAGGGCCGTGACATGAAATATAAAGTAGCTAACATATGGCAATCTATAGTTAGTGCTTGTGTATAGAAAATAACCAGAAGATAAACTTACCGTTGGGCTAAGAGTAGAAGATATCTTTCTTTTCTTTATTGCAGATTCCGAAGAATTGTAATCCCATTTTTCAGTATCATCCCCACTGCCTATTACCAAGTCTTCAGATTCAGGATCATCATTCTCACTCAAAGATATTTCTTCGTCACACAAACTCATACTGTTTGCTCTCTTGTTTTCTGTTTTCCTCTGAGGATGAGAATCGTGCATAACGTTTCGTTGAAAGAAGGAACTCCTTATAGTAGTAGGTCTTTTCTCTTCTTTTCGGCACGTTCCTTCAAGCAAAGAAGAAAAAAGCTTATATTCTCGATTGGAGATAACATTCTCGAATTTGTCCACACTTTTCGTCTCAATGTCACTCTTGTTCTCCTTTCCATCTTCCTCCTCACTGGACTTCTTCATGAAATATCGACTCCTCACAACAGCATTCTTATTTTCTGGTGCTGAATTCCGTGTTTTTCCATCGAACTCAATATCTTTGGGTAACGACGTGCAAGGCTTACATAGTGGTTGCATTTCCAGGTAGTCTCCTGGCCCATTTTCATCAGATGTTCCTACTCATATAGACATATTTAGCAAGTGCTGTAATGAATTGGGAGCAAGTTGATTCAATCCACATCACTTACCATGACCTAGTGCGTCCTGGTAGGCAAAGTCATCAATACTGCTCACATGTTTCACCTAAAGGTAAAAAATCATATCGGAACCCTCAAAAGTTCTTATCGTGTGCATAATTGATATACATAACTTGAAGTTGAAACATATAAAAGAAAAGTGGGAGGCAGATGATTAATCAGTGTTTAGAAGAACTGACCTTGTGTTTTTTGTGTACATCTATGGCAGATTTTGAAGTGCCACTTTTCTCATTTGCATGCGCAGGTGTAATTCTCGGGGCTCTGAAATTCCTCTTTGCCTCAAGAGAAGCAAAACCTTAACATGTTAAGGGAATGACAGGGAAAGATCTGATCATCCAGCTGATCATGTCAGTCAGTCATTAGAAAGAGAAGAGACGGAGCAAATTAATACACAAGAAAATAAAAAAGAAAAGGTTATAAATCTCATTGATTTGGATACAGAAGTAGTTAGTAACGAGATTCTTCTGCACAGGCAGATCAAGCTTTTTCTTCTCACCAATGTGCTTGGAAGTTTTGGTCTGGTACGTCCTTTCAGCAGCAATAGGTTGTTCCTATTTGTCGAAACAAATGTAATTGCTTCAAGAAAACTCAACATGTGAATGGTGTTACATATAACAGAAAATCAATAAGCACCTGCATTGGGGCCTTTGTAAAAGGATCAAGGTCACCTAGGGCAACACCTATAGCTACTTGCTGGGGCAATGACGTGTACTGGTCAAGGAAATATACCCTTTTTTTTTTCATTGAAGCAACACAGCTATATACTCACTCACTGAGACTAAAATATGATAGCAAGCTACAGAAAAGGATATGGACCAAGGAAGTCTAAATCATCATCAGCACAATCAGCAGGTGGCTCAGTTAAATGTACAATGTCCTTGGACTTAGGATCGTAAACTCGTTGATGCTTGAAGGTCATAATAGCCTTCTTGAAAGATTCTTCATAACCAGGGGTTATTTCTATGCTGTTGTATTTTAAATGCTTCATCACCTGCAAACAAAAAAAGCCTTCTTAAAATTCATGGATCGATAATGAAAACAAAAATGCAGTCACTTAGCCGTCTCATTTTTACTTTGTCATGACTCTTGAATTTCTTTATCAGAGCATGTGCTTTTTTCAGGCCCATTCCAGGCAGAGACTGCAAATAGTCACAACCACTTAGAATACACATCTCCAGCAGCATCGTCTGAGTGAATCCTGATAAATCCAGCTCTTTATTCTGATGTAGCATCGTGTTTTTAAACTCAACGCCTTGGCCAAATTTATCCATTTTGTAGATAACCTACATGTCAAGTAGATATCCAATGTGTAAATGAAATAGCAGAGATTCATTAATATATCAGATAACTTCTTCCTATTTCAACTTTTCACATTGAGAATTAAAGGTAGAAAATAAGCTCACTCTTGGACAACCAAATGCAATTAAATCTGAGTCTTCCGTTATGACTGCTTCAACATGTTGAGTGATTGCCAGAAATGTCATTTGGGCATCTGCCTCATATGGGGCCACAACATAAGAAACATTCTCTTGTTTCAAGACCTGCCAAAGAGTAGGAGAAAATATAATGGTTAATGAGCAGCTGAAGGTGATATAATAACATTAAAAACAGTTCTACCTGGATAAGGTCATGAGCAACTGAAGGGGATATATCGACAGCCTTCTGGTAAAATTCAAATGCAGATCTTAGATTTCCATTTGATTCATGCTCCATGGCACGGGAGAGGTTTTCTTTTCTTGACCTGCAAAGACAATGCCAACAGATTATAATGAACCACATTTTTAATTATTGGATAGTGAGGCATTTTTAATACCCTATGATATTCCTTTATTCGTAAAAGTCAACCGAAGCAGCTGAAAACACAAATGTCATGGAAACTACACAAACTAAACAATAAGCTAAAACTCTGACATCTGGATGAGAATGACAACTGTGATAAAAAAAACATCAGTAGTTTCTCAAAGGCATTTAAGAATTCTTCAACTTAATTCCAACACGGAAAGCAAGAAACATCTCTAGGCAATACAACTGATAAGGTCTAATAGAATTCAAAAGCTCTACCAATAAAGGACATTTAAACCGATCCAAACTGGCCACTTAACCGACAGGAAGAGACAGTACCTTGCCCGCTTGACCTCTTGCTCGCACTTCATCGGTAAAGGACCTCCATCAAATACAAGAATTGGTTTAACGCCATAGTGGCGCAGCAAATTCACTCTATGCATGCAGTAGTTGATATGCCTGCAAAACAATCATGATAAACGAGCCCCATTAATCGTTTATTATTTCCAAATATATCCATATACAGTAAAAAAAAATGCAGCATCCATAGCAGTGAAAAAACGCAAAAAAAAAAAAAAAAAAACGATGCACAGAACTCAACGCATAGCTCGGCGACACTGCAAAGACGAAAATCAAATATAAAAATATTACTTTGACGTGGGCTGGCCTTTGCAGAGCTCGGTGCTGCAACTAAGAGCGCCTTTGTGAAGCCAAGAATACGTGTCGACCGCTACAAAACAACCTTCAAGCTCCTTAATGTGGATAGGATTCATAATCGATTTTAACAAAGGCAACAACCCTTGTATTCCCATCTTCGATTTGCACCGAAATTTCCAGAGGAATGCGACAAAATGACCTCTCTTGGATGTGATAAATGTAGTAGCCTGTGAATCCAGGAGTGGAAGCTGCACTCATACAAAACCCTAATCTTGGAACTTGAGAGGGAAATGGGGATTTATTGGAATCCTAATTCGGAGAATTGGCGGGAAAGGCTGAAAGTATGTTGATTGTTGATGAATTGCAGATAGGGGTAAAAACGGAATTTACTTGGGGACACTTTCGTGGCGTAATATATGGCCCATAAAATAAGATATTTTGCTGACATGATTTAATTTTGAGTACAATTTTCAAGCTTATTACATTCAATCATGAATTAAGATTTATGGTCTAATATTATATTATTCTCTTAAAAAACAAAAGAAGAGAAGAATATTCACTTTCTTACCATGATGACGTTGATATATTTCCCGTTAATTTCTTTTTAAATATTTACATTTATTTGTTTTTTTCTTTTTTTATCAATACTATGACTTACTATACACACTCGGCATTATGTAACTATCCTAAATTAATTGATATGTCAGACAAAATTATAAATTTATCTTAATTTTTTTTATTTATTCTTATTTTGTCCCCACATAATTAAAACTAAATTTATGATTTCATTTATAATTAAACTTAATTTTAACATCTATTTGTTAAGACCCAACGAAGTAGTATATATTTTCTCAATTCAACTCTTATAATTATTTGTAAATTTTGGGACTTCATTATTTTTTGTAAACTTTTTAATAGTCGATGACGAATTTTGATTTTTTTTTTTTTTTTTTTTTTGTAATCTTAAATTTTCATTTTAATAATCTTGGATTAAAAAGAATGGTATGTGATCTGAGAATACACATAACCAAATATAAATTATAGACTCTCATAAACCTCAGTGAATTATTACATTTCGAAAAAAAAAAAAATGTTTCAACAATTATGGGTTGCCAATATTGTAATGGTAGTCATTGAGATATGGGCTGGGCCCAATAGAAAGCCCAAAATATAAAACGTACTACGATATTTCCCATTTTTATTTTGAGATTTCTTCAGAATATTGACGCTCAATAGCACACAGTAATCGAACACAGCCGTTCATCAGCTACAGCTATCCAGAAATCTAATGATCCTTCGAGCTCGAGCGCTTCACTGGCGCCTCAACTCCTTGTCAAAGACGCATGTAATATATCTATCTGATGTCGAATTCTTATCTTATGTTTAAGGCGTAATTGCTTCGTTGTTGGCGAGGTTTTCCTTTGTGATGCTTTTCAGGTGGCTTTGGGTACACGAAATCCAAATAGAGCTCATGGATGGTAAATTTGTGTTAATATCATGCGTGCCGCAATGCTAGAAATATGAAATAATAATCGTCAATTGGATTAGCTGTATTTCATTTAGATTACTTGTGTAGTTTTGCTGCTTGATCGAAAACCGATGGCAGGGTACACTAAATGCTGACATGATTTCCACTAATATGTCATGTAAATGATAAGAAGTTTATGGCTCCTGTTTATGGTTGAGTTTCCTCCTAGTTGTCCCTGTTATCATTGTTGATATAATGTTGAATTCTAGTTGATGAGGAAGCATATTTTGGGGAATCATTTTTGCAATTTTTTGCAGCTCAAGTGTATGCATAGCTGGTGTACTTCAGAACCTTGATGGGTTACCTTCAAATATTAGAAGGCCTAATGGAATCAGGGCTTTTTGTACAAGTCAAGGTGCCTTTAGATATTATTCCTCATCGGGTTTAGAATTTATGGGGAAATGCTGATAAAAGAATTGGCTGTTTATCTGAGGCAGTCCTTTCTGTAATGTGATAGTTGTTCATATGCTGCTAGATATACCTCGTATAACGATGCTAGCTTTGTCGTAAAGATTCTTTATCATGAGACATTGACTTGCAATATCCTAACATTTGCAGTTATTTTCTCAATCGTACCCGGTTAATAATGGCCCTCTTTATGGTCGATTTGTGTTGAGAAAGAAAGCAGAGCTATTTGTATTCTGACCATTTAGGTTCAATTTGTCATTATGTTAATTATCTCCGCTCGGAGTTGTCTAGACTGTTAGTTAATATTCAGTGTCCATCAATGTATTGTTGAAGATGAAAGTTGGATTTTTGAAGTCATACGGCTTTGCTTTTTTTAAATGAAATTGGGTTTCAATTTTCAAATAAGAAGCTGTCTATTAGTTGTTTCGACTTTACTGCCAGATTCCTGTGTTGGGATAATGAATTCGAGTGTCTTTACGTAATTCTCACACAATTCTTCATTTAGTGACTGATTAAGACAAGTGTTGTTTTCCGATGTTTTGATTTATAAATTAACCCTATCGAGTGCAATAAATATTACTCTTTTAGTAGATTTATCAATCAAGAAGTGTGTACCATGCAACGCAAAGGACCTGAGGCCTATGACTGAAGAAGCAGCCAATAATTTGATTCAGCAGGCATGAATTGTTACTACCATGCTGATCTTGTTTAAACTCTATTCCAAATTCTTTCTGGTAATCAAATAACAGATCCCTGGATGGAATCTGGTGAGCGAAGATGGTACATGGAAGCTGTATCGTTCGTGGAAAGTGAAGACCTTTCTCAAAGGAATGGAGTTTCTTCGTCTTGTAGCTGAGGTTGCTGAAGCAGAAGGTAACACCTCATTACAGCACGCACTCGCGCGCACACACAACACACACATGTATATATGTTCTGTATTACTATGGTTAATTGTTTTATTAATCTTCCTCTTCACATGGAGATGCTATGCATAATAATGGCTCATGATTTGTTCAGGTCATCACCCCGATCTTCATCTTGTTGGGTGGAACAATGTAAAAATCGACATATGGACTCATGCAGTAGGTAAGTAACGTTCAATCTGACTTTGGAGCTTCCACTTATAAACCTAGTTTCTTGACATGCTAAATAGTGACTGTCTGAGAGGCCATCATGGTTCTTACAATCATTTGAAACTTATTTATATTGATATCAGATTCCTTGGGTTATATCTATAATAGATGATAATCGTATGTATAGGTGGACTCACCGAAAACGATTTTATACTTGCCGCCAAGATCAGCGGACTGCATCTTCACCACCTTCTGAGGATTAAGCCCTCTGAAAGATGAACTTTGCTCTTGATTTTTGAACATATATGCAGTGTTTTGAACAATTCATATGTGTCAGTTTAGTTTCTGGGCACTCCCTTTCTTTTATGTAAGGTGGTATACATCATTGTCCGAATAAATTCAGTTTCACTTGTTAAATGTTAGTGTTTGATTCTAATAGTTAGGAATTTAATAATTTTTAGAGCATGATTTTTCTCATATATGACCAGTTTCAAATGATAAACAATTTAATTCTTTTTAGGACATTCCTTTTCCTTTTTTTTTGTTTAAAAATAAATTTAGTTTTCTTTATAGTAATCAGTGATCAAATTTTAAAAGAGAAATTCTCAAGTCAAAAGATATATTTGACGATGAACCCCCAAAATTCTACATTATTTTTAGACCTAATCATCAATAGATATCATTGTTTATGGATTTGGTATTTCTCCCATATAATGCTATGCTATTGACATGATTGGAAATAATTCAATAATTTTCTAGTCGGGAACGACGACCCAGTCAAGCCCTTTGCTATTGTTATATTATATTTATATGCATCATATTATATTTCCCACATATAGTCAATCCTCAAATAACAAATTTAATAATATCATACAAATTACTACTAAATTGAAACTCACGACCCTATATTATTCTTTGGACCGCGTCAGAATTTATTATTATACAAAAGAAAATTTGCAATAGGTATTGAGTTGTTATAAAAATATTAATTGTGATTAATATTATATTAAGATTATTTTATTATAATTATACTTATATTAAGATTATAATGATAATATAGCTTATAATAATAAAGAGAGAGATATTAAGTATTCAATACTTGGTGTGATTTACAATGAACTCTAATCACCTATTTATACTACTAATAATTCACTATTACAACTAATCACATTAATTACAATTATACATCTCACACTAAAATACAAACTCTTCAATTAAACACCTCATCTTATCATCTTATCATCTCATCAATATTTAATACAATACGTCCAAATCATCAATCATTTAACTAATATTATTATTTAAAACATCCACATTAATATTATTATATAATACTCCCCCTTGGATGTTTTCAAAGAATATGTCTCGTTAAAACCTTATTAGGAAAAACCCAATGGGATAAAAACCTAATGAAGGAAAAAGAGTACATGATTCTTTTATATACGCTTTCGATTGTTGCCTCATTAAAAACCTTATTGGGAAAACCACATGGGAAAAACCTCAGTGAAGGGAAAAAGAGTGCAACGCGTATTTACTCCCCCTGATAATAACATCATTCCAAATCTCGAAGTCTTCGAACTCCAATTGAATATACCAATCTTTTAAAAATTATTGGGGGAAGTGCTTTCGTAAATAAATCTGCAAGATTTTCACTTGATCGCACTTGTTGTACATCAATATCACCATTTTTCTGTAAATCATGTGTAAAGAAATTTTTTGGTGAAATATGCTTTGTTCTATCTCCCTTAATATATCTTTCCTTTAATTGGGCAATGCATGCAGCATTATCTTCATATAAAATCGCAGGAAGTAACTTTTTTCGATAATAGCCCACTAATTTGTTGTATATGCTCAATTATCGATCGCAACCAAACACATTCTCGGCTAGCTTCATGAATAGCTAGAATATCCGCATGATTAGATGAAGTAGCCGTTAAACTTTGTTTAACTGACCGCCATGAAATAGCGGTTCCGCCATGCGTAAATAAATAGCCTGTTTGCGATCGAGCATTATGTGAGTCAGATAGAAAACCAGCATCTGCATACCCAATCAAATCTGCTTTTGATTCATTTGGATAGAACAATCCCATATCAGTTGTTCCTTGAAGGTATCGAAAAATTCGCTTAATTCCATTCCAATGTCTACGAGTCGGTGATGAACTATATCTTGCCAATAGATTCACAGCGAACGCTATATCAGGTCGCGTATGACTCGTTAAATACATTAGGGCTCCAATAGCACTGAGATATGGTACTTCAGGACCAAGTAGTTCTTCATTATTATCGCAAGGTCTAAACGAATCTTTATTCACATCTAAAGATCGAACAATCATTGGAGTATCCAATGGATGAGCTTTATCCATATAAAATCTTTTCAATACCTTTTTCGTATAAGTCTCTTGATGTACGGATATCCCATTCTTTAAATATTCGATTTGGAGTCCAAGACAAAATTTCGTTTTACCGAGATCTTTCATTTCAAACTCCTTTTTCAAACAATTAACGGCTTTTGATAACTCTTCAGGAGTTCCAATTATGTTAATATCATCAACATAAACTGAAATGATGACAAATTCATTTCCAGATCTTTTCATAAATATGCACGGGCAAGTTTGATCATTTTTATACCCCTCTTTCGATAAATATTCACTTAGGCGATTATACCACATACGCCCAGATTGCTTTAATCCATAAAGCGATTTATTTAGCTTGATTGAGTACTCATTTCGGGGCCCTGAATTTTCAGGCAACTGAAATCCCTCGGGAAGTCTCATATATATATCACTGTCAAGTGATCCATATAAATAAGCAGTGACAACATCCATTAGACGCATATCGAGTCCTTCACGTACTGCCAGACAAATTAAATAACGAAAAGTAGTTGCATCCACGACAGGAGAATATGTCTCCTCATAATCAATACCAGGTCGTTGTGAAAAGCCTTGTGCAACAAGCCGTGCTTTGTATCTCACAATTTCACCGTTTTCATTTCTCTTTCTGATGAAAACCCATTTATATCCAACCGGCTTTACATTTTCTGGTATGCGGACTACAGGTCCGAAAACGTTTCGTTTCTCAAGTGATTTTAATTCTGCCTCGATTGCATCTTTCCATTTTGGCCAATCATTTCTTTGTCTGCATTCTTTAACAGACCATGGTTCATGATCCTCATTCATTTCATGTAGCGCTACGTTAAATGAGAATTTATCGTCAACATTGACTTTTTCTCGGTTCCATCTAATTCCATTTTGGGCATAGTTTATCGAGATCTCTTCATTATCATTATTTTCATAAATTTCAGGTACCTGATTTTCATTATCATAATCATTAATGCTCATTGACTCTTCTAGAGTCGATAAATCCTCGACTGGACCATTCTTATTATTTGCTCCTTTTCTTTTTCGAGGATTTTTATCTTTGGAACCCGAGGGCCTACCACGTTTCAATTGTGGCTTAGGCTCGATCCTTATATGTTCTCCAGAACATCAATTTTTGCAGGAGCATTAACAGCTGGTATATGTGACTTAGTCACTCTTTTAGGGTCAGTAAAACTATCTGGCAGTTGATTAGCTAATCCTTATAAATGAATTATCTTTTGAACTTCTAGTTCACATTCTTTCGTTCGAGGATCATAATTATTTAGCGATAATTCATTCCAACTATATCATTTCCAGCTGTTTCTTTTCTCCCCCTAATGTCGGAAAATTCGATTCATCGAAATGACAATCGGCAAATCTAGCCGTAAATAAATCTCCAGTTAGAGGTTCTAAATATTTTATTATCGATGGAGATTCAAATCCGACATATATTCCCAACCTCCTTTGAGGTCCCATCTTAGTGCGTTGTGGTGGAGCAATTGGAACATATACCGCACATCCAAAAATTCTCAGATGGGAAATATCTGGTTCCTGACCATAAACCATTTGTATCGGGGAGATATTATTATAACTTGTTGGCCTGATACGGATTAGTACCGCTGCATGTAATATAGCATGTCTCCAACAAGATGAAGGAAGTTTCGACTTCATTAATAATGGTCTTGCAATTAATTGCAACCTTTTAATCAACGATTCTGCAAGACCGTTTTGCGTATGAACATGTGGCACGGAGTGCTCAACATCAATTCCAATAGACATGCAATATTCATTAAATGCCTTGGAAGTAAATTCACCAGCATTATCAAGACGTATTTTCTTTATTGGATAATCCGGAACATGTGCTCTTAATCGAATCAACTGAGCAAGCAATCTCGCAAAACCTACATTCCGTGTTGATAACAAACACACATGAGACCATCTAGTTGATGCATCAATCAATACCATGAAATATCTAAATGGTCCACACGATGGATGTATCGGTCCACAAATATCACCTTGTATACGCTCCAAAAATCTTATGGATTCATTCTTTATTTTTACTGGTGATGGCCGAATAATCAACTTCCCTTTAGAGCAAGCAGCACATGATAATTCATTAGATTGAAGAATCTTCTGGTTCTTCATTAAATGTCCACGTGAATTTTGAATTATTCTCCGCATCATAATTGAACCGGGATGGCCCAACCGGTCATGCCAAACAACAAATGTATTATCATCAGTAAACTTCTGGTTTACGATAGCATGTGATTCAATTTTTAATATACGTGTAATACAATCCAGAGTCAAACGAATGTAATATTTCAACAACTCTTTTATCATTCGAAACCACTTTTGTAATGTGCAAATATTCAAGATTTCTCTTTTCTGCAGTCTCAATGTGATATCCATTATGTCGAATAGCTTTAAAGCTCAATAAATTTCTTTGAGACTTAGGAGAATATAAGACATTATCAATTATTAGCATTGTCCCTCTGGGTAGTATAATATTGGCTCTTCCGGAGCCCTCAATTATATTTGTGCTACCCGATATAGTGATAACACTTGTTTCTTTCATTTCAAGATGGGAGAAATATTTCTTATTTCTTAGAATCGTATTAGTCGTTGCACAATCTGCAAGACATAACTCCCCATTGCACATGCTCGTATCCATTGTATTGATAAATATATAATAACTACTGTTATTAAATAAATAAGCGTCAAAATAAAATTATATATATATAGATAAAATAAATAAATAATGCTTAAATAAAATTTATAACGATGTATTAATTTTCTTTATTTGGATCTTTAACAAGAACCACAATATTCAAAATGAGCATAGAATCTAGCACCAATTTTCTGAAATATCGTAATTTGAGCAAAATTTAATTTTCTCGACACTTCATATTTAATTGCTCTTTATAAAGATCAACGGGATCTTTGGGTGCGAATAATAACCAACGATAATATTATAATAACATTTATATTGCTCAATACATCTTTCTCAATCATTTACTAGTTTTCCACTTCGGGGGAAATATTAATAATAACCACGGTAAATATAATGTTCACGATCACTTTTATTGTTTGCGAATACATTCACTTCAGGGAATGCAACATAATCATTTAGTCGCACTTATGCTTTTCATTCATCCATCATAATATTTTTTTTTATCATTTTCTCACGATATTCATTCGCATTACATTCGATGAACTGAACGTGGTGAATGCTTTATGATATACCGAAGTAATTGTGTAAATCAGTAGCAAGCATAAAATCGAGAGTGATAAATCAAAATTTTGCAAAATTCAATTTATTGATATCATGAAAATAAAATCATCATTAAAATACTAAAAGGAAAATTATAATTAATCTTCTTTTATATCTTCTTTTGTAAAAGTTCAAATGAAAAACGATATCCACATCCAAATAACTGTCGCCGTAATAATAAACATAAGTAATAGATCAAACATCGGACAAAGCGTCATCCTTCAAAATAAAATATATTTCAGTAATTATAATATTAAAGAAAAATTATAATTAATAATTATATTTTAAAAACATTGGTAAAAACATTATCCACATAGCCGTAAGGATCACCGTAAATAAAGTAAGCAACAGAAGATCCATCTTTGTATAAAACGACATGATTCTATAACATGAAAAAGAACATAATAATCAGATAACATATAAATCAATGATAAAATATATGAATTATTTTATAAAACTCGTTCTTTATTATTTCATAATTATTGTCCAAGCTCCGATAAGGTTGCGGTAATAAAATTTATCCATTGTTCAAAATTATTCGGTCCAATAATTACTTCAAGATTGTTCAATCAAAATATCAATAATATGCCGTTACTGAGGTGAGGATAACCACAAAACCTCGTGAACTTTTAGTGTTGTGTACGTGCATAAAAAAAAAAAACTTGAATCATAAATCACGTTTAAAAAAAAATCCACACGCCACTATAGGGAATCGAAATCTGGACCTCCCATCAATTTTAATGACGGTATTCTGCGAAACCACTCGAGCTATGGCGTTTTATTATAAAACTTTTAAATTATACTTTTATAATATATATTTTTAAATTAATCACAATTAATATATGATTAGTATAAATTAAAAATTAAATTACCATACTTCGACTAAACTCGTACGAGATCTTCGACGGAGGTTTATCTTGACGACGGAGAGCGGTCGTGCTGATAACGTGTTATAAAAATATTAATTGTGATTAATATTATATTAAGATTATTTTATTATAATTATACTTATATTAAGATTATAATGATAATATAGCTTATAATAATAAAGAGAGAGATTAGAGAGAGATTAAGTATTTCAATACTTGGTGTGATTTACAATGAACTCTAATCACCTATTTATACTACTAATAATTCACTATTACAACTAATCACATTAATTACAATTATACACCTCACACTAAAATACAAACTCTTCAATTAAACACCTCATCTTATCATCTTATCATCTCATCAACATTTAATACAATACTTCCAAATCATCAATCATTTAACTAATATTATTATTTAAAACATCCACATTAATATTATTATATAATATGAGTATTTTAATATAGTATTTATTGACCTCATTTGTCTTCAATCGAACTTAAGCTCATTACTTACTTTGAATATGGAGCATTTAGTAAAATATTTTGCTTCTTGGTATTTGTGGGGACAACGTTGAATCGGTCTTATTCTAATTTAACAAAAGGTACTTATTATATTCAAAAATTAATGCATAATTATGTTAGGAAACGACCCTTCTCGGGAAAATAGTAATCTATGATAAATATGGTTCTCAAATCGTATTTAAACAACGATTTGCCTTAGAAGATTCTTTTTTAATTTTTTTATTTTTCGTATTTCTCTTATCCATACCTAACAGACGACCTTCTACATTGATTGAGACCGACCTTGTAATAAAAAAGAAAAAATAGCATACTTCATGTCACGTATAATGGACGCAACTTAATGTCAATAATTTCGTGCTCTTTCTTTATTTTGGATTTTCATTCAAATGTCCTTTAATTATCTTTGATATATATATATATATATATATATATATATATGTGTGTGTGTGTGTGTATAGTTTATACAAGTACAATTATTATTCATTTCTTGCGACTTTTTTCTTAAACAACAATGATTAGTCATTGAGATGCAAGTGATTAGTCTTTTCTTTCTTAATCTAATGATATGACTCGGCCTTATTACCATTGACACAATGGCATTATTTGAAGTTAGTGGTCGATGGTTACATTATCACATGGTATTAGCAAGCTAAATTAATTTAATAAAATTGCATTAGTAGCTTGAAAAAGCCACCATCATTGGAGATTCTAACTTCTTGTGATTTCTTTAGGTTTACGATTGAGAGCTTTTTAATGTTAGGCAATTATATAATTGAAGCAAATTTAGTTTTATTGTCTAGCTATATCATATTCTATGCTAAAAATAAAATAGTAGTAAGTCCCATGTGTGGTGAAATTTAGTTTTATTGTGTAGCTATATCATATTCTATGCTAAATAAAAAAAAAAATTAGTAGTAAGTCGCATGTGTGGTGGAGTTACTACGGAGGTTAAGGGTTTGATGTCATTGAATTTCTTGACTTTCTTAGTCTATATGAATTTTGTATGTGATACATACAAGTTAGAAGTCTCGTTCGAACCTGGTATTATCTCATAGCTGATGTTAAAATTCGACTCAGACTGAATTAAGTGGAGAGGTCATGATGATGTTCAGATTCGACTCAGAGTGAACTTACTCAAGGATGAACCGATGATGAAATTTAGATTCGACTCAAATGGACTTAATCGAAGTGCAAAACTACGATGTCGTCGTATCAGGATTGGCAGACAAAGAAAACTAGTAAATGATAGTAGTATGTCACTGTGGTGACCTTTTGTCCACGTCAGCTTATTCTTTCTTGAACTACTACAATAGGGAATAGACTTAGCCATCTATATGCCTAACACACTAGCTTGCTAGAAATTATTGCTAATAATTTCAACTATTTGGGCAACCTTGCTTATTTGTATATACCAATTTTCACTTGAATCAAACATGAGGGCACAATAAAATGGTGTTACATACAATGAATTAAAAATGATAAATACTGAAAATATAAAAGATCAAAATTAATCTGATATAATTCGCCTTATTATTTCTATCCGAAATTATAATATCAATTAAATGGACCCTTAACATTACATAAAAAGTACTTTGCAAACTTAATTAAATCATATAAGATTCCACATGAAATGTGAACTGAAAAACCTAGTAAGCAGCAGAAATGGAGTGACTCTTTGTGCATTTAATATTACAAAGTGGCAAATGCAACCATCCTTTGTATTTTGTCAAACCATCTTTATAAAAGTGGGGCCACAGTAGTTAACATTGTTTAAATTAATGATATAAAAATAAAAAAAATAACAAAGCAATGACCTCAATTCAAAATCTTTATCAGTCAAAGCTTACTTACATAAAGAGAGCACATAGCAACTCCCCTCAAGATCAAATATCGGACCACATAGTTTTATGTTCTATCTTCTCTTTTTAGTTCTCAAAGTCTCTCAGTCAGTTATATCATCACACCTTGCAATAAAATCTTGATACCATGCCCGAGGGTTTAAGAGATTTTTACTATCGCCAGCCATTTCAAGAAGATGATCACACGCATAATACCACACTTGGGCTGTACTCTTCCACCTATTATCCACCTTCTGAGTTATGCCCTTCTTATTTGGACAGCTTCAATGAGTTCTTGCAGGGCTCTAATGTTTTCGGCTCCTCGACGCCGTATGAAGCTCTCGAGGAAGATCGAAAGACAGTGGTCCAAGGAAGTGAATTATTAGCTGAAGCTACACCTTTTTCTCCTATTTTCTTAGATTCCAAAGATGCTGCAATAGGAAATGATCAACAAGATTCTTACATGGATAGTACACCAACAGATTATGATGACATGGAGATGAAGGAAACCCTTGAAGTTAATGATGAAACCTCAAAGAAACCGTAAGTCATGTTCTATCAACAAAAAAAAAAACTGAATTTTCTTAGCCCTGATCGTATTTTTCCTTTAGCATACCAAATAAATCTCTCATCTACTAGTTGATCTTTGTTGAATATATTATATCACGATACATAAATTGTATGGATTTCGTTGGTGAAAATTTGATGATTCATGTGAAGGGCTAAAGGGAAGAAGAAAGGTGAGAAGAAGCAAAAGCAGCCACGTTTTGCATTCATGACCAAGAGTGAGGTTGATCACTTAGAAGATGGCTATAGATGGAGAAAGTATGGACAAAAAGCAGTTAAGAACAGCCCTTATCCAAGGTTTGTATATATTATTCCATCTCCTAGACTCTATACATACGTACACCTACGATATATATAATTTATATTTAAAATTTTGATATGTAAGAACATTTCTTGTATGAACGTTCCATGAGAAGAGAATCAAGCTAGTGTAGGCAGCTAGGTCAAAATTGATATATAGTAACGTGTTCAACTTCTTCTCTCATCTTCTCTCACTTGTTTTTTCTATAGATTATGCATATGATCGATTTCATTCTTCGGCATAAAATCACAAGCTTATGATCTACAGTTATAGCTAATATAGATACGAATTTTTAGGGTTTCATCGCTGTATAATCGAAGGCCTATAATAATCGACAATAAATAATAGAAACTAACCCTACGAAATGTTTACAACGCAGAAGCTACTACAGATGCACGACTAAAAAATGCCCGGTGAAGAAGCGAGTCGAGAGATCGTTTGAAGATCCAACGACTGTGATCACCACCTACGAGGGCCAACACAACCACCACGTTCCGATGGCCCTCCGGGGAAACTTGGTGGCCGGAATATGCCCTCCTTCAATGCTAGGTCATCAGCTGTCATCGCTCGACGGAGCTAGCTTTTCTCGAGAACTATCGAGTAGTCAAATGCTGCAGTTATACAGCAGTTACGGAGGAGTTGGTACTGCAACCAATATTCGTCGTCAAGATACGAACTTTAGCACTCAATTATTACAGCATCAGTTCAGAGAGTTTTCAGATTATGGGCTGTTGCAAGATATAGTGGCTCCCATGTTTCCCAAACACGAGCCATAACTAATGTCTTCTCTCTACCGATTAACTCAGTTTATTTACGTATCTCTTTATATTATATGTATTAGTGAACTCTAATTATGTTTATACATGCATGTATAGCTTGTCCGCCTCTAACTATATTAGAAGTATTGATTTGATTTGAAAATTTGGAGTTTGGCAGAAGATGACCAAAAACAATAGTTGCGTGTTAGAAGAGATTTATCGAATCATATGAAAATTGATTAGGAATGAAATAAGTCAGACAAGTAAACATGTGATAAACTAACACGTATATTGTATTAAAACTAATGATCTCATATTGATATACACATACTCGTATATATATATATATATAGGAATTTTATGGGGTTCACCTTACGTGAGCACCTTACGTGGACACCTGTTGATGTGGCACTGATTCGTGCCATATCAACATGTCACGTCAACATCAGATGTGATGTGACATTAGTTGACACATTTTAGGTGCTATTGATCAATATTTCCGATGGTGATGTGGCACGTTGACGCCTTATGTGGCATCCGGTGTGTGACATTGATATATACCACGTTAACATGCCACGTCAGCATCGGATATGTTAATCAATGGCACCTAAAATGTGTCAACTAATGTCACATCACATCTGATGTTGACGTGACATGTTGATATGACACGAATCAGTGTCACATCAACAGGTGCCCACGTAAGGTGCTCACGCATAAAATTCCTCTATATATATATATATGTACTATTGTAAAAAGCAAGAATTGTCCAGTTTCCACAACTAACAGTCATTGATTATAGCAAAACAAAAACCTTGCTTGGAAAAAAAAAAAAAAAAAAAAAAAAAACTTATAAATGAGGCGAGAATCTATGGTGAGCAGAGTCAATATTTGCTCAACTTGCACCACTTTGTCGAATTAGTCTACAAGAATCATATAGGATAGGATAAACGTTTACATGGGGCCTTACATTCTCTTGAAGCAGAATGTATGGATGAAAACAAATCTTCAAAGACATTTCAGAAACTCAAAATATACGTTGAAATTAGTCAGAAGGTGTTCACAACAATGTCTTTATTGGGTGAAAGGTTAACTCACTCGTCAAGGGTCATATTTCTTGTTTTATATCGTGACCCAGAGACCTTCGTCAAGAGCCACGAGCTCGAAGTGATCCACTGCAGATGGGCCACGCTCGGTAAGCTCAGCTAGGGCAGATTGGACTACTTGGAGAGCCGAGTTTAATCCATGCTCAGAGAATCTTGGCCACATGGGCTTGTTAGGTAGTATTGATGTGAGCCGTTGAACACTACGGTGTGGCTGGTGGGACCATCGGTGAGGTCACAGACCCGCTGAGCTTCAACCCGTTGGGATTAGCCAATATGATCCCGATGCATTCGCAGAGCTCAAGGTAAAGGAGATCAAGAAAGTATAAGTTGCATAAGTATAACAAGCATAACAAGAAGAATCAAGAGTAAGAATCGTAACTAACACGAGGTCCACGAATGTCGACAACACAAAGACGACCACTAAATGACTACTCAACCGGCGGATCATTCTGCAAGAACTCGCCAACCGTTGAAGGAAACAATAATCCAGAAGAATCATCACCATCACCATTATGCATAAAGGAAGCCTTTCCCAAAAGCAAATGCGCTAGAGCAAAAAACTCTTTCTTCTCACCATTCGAGAAATGCTTAATCCAACCCTCTAATCTCTTAGCTTCCTTAACACATTTTATTCCCTTAACTCCCACAACCCTCTCATAAAACCCATCATCACACCCAAAATCTGACTCTTCAATCTCTTCACCGTCTGACAAGCCCAAAAGCTGCATTAGCTGCTCAATATCATCATCAGCATCATAAAGATTGAATCTTTGAGATACCTTGTTGGTTTCCCTTGCTTCTTGTTGGTTTTCATGAGGTGGGCTGCGTTGGGCTTGTGAGAAATTCGGGGAATTCGATAGGAAATGAAGTGGGACTTCACTTTCTTGTAGGGCTGAGCTCGACGGGTTTGCGCTAATGGCATCTGAGTGATTGAGGTAAAGGGGGGTGCCAAGTGAATCTGTTTGCTGAGAGTGGTTGGATTCTCCATGTTCTAAGGGTTGCGCCGGCGGCGGCGGTGGAGGTGGTGGGGATGAGGATTGTTGTTGGCCTTCTTCAAGTTTGAGCCTTTTTTCTAGGTTTTTGAGGGACGCGAAGAATTGTGCGTGTGAAGATGAAGGTGGTCTTTGCATTGTGATGCGAATTGTTTGAAGAATTCCCAAATTGATTTTAATTAGGGTTCCCAGTGGATAGTCAGATTGATGATTAGATGGAGAATGATTTTGCTTCGTGGTGGATCTTATGATTTTATGATGTGCCATTTTTTTTAATTGAACCGATTAAAAATTAATGGGTTAACAACCAAAATGATCCCCGATATTTATCTAATAGACCAATTTAGTCCTCGATATTTCGTCTGAACCAATTTAGTCCACGATGTTGTCGATTTTGTACCAATTTGGTTCTTCCATAACGATAAACATCAGTTTTAGCGGGAATTTCGCACGCGCACCGCACTAAATTATGTCTAAATCGATAAAATTGAAATGATTACTGAAATTAGTGCATGAAACTAAAAATTTCTCCTCCAAAATTCGAACACGAACTCTAGATCGCCTGCTTCGCTAAACTTAATTGATATTAAAAGAAAATAGTACAAAACCCCAAATCTTGCAAATATTCCAAAATTCGATCCATATATGATTTAGTGTGGGGCACGTGCGAAATTCCCGCTAAAATTGACGTTAATCATGACAGAATGATCAAACTGGTTCAAAATCGATAAAATCGAGGACTAAATTGGTTAAGGCGAAACATCGGGGCCATTTTGAAGTTTATCTCAAAACTAATTTATATTTAAGTTTCGTTCTAAGCATTTTGATTTCTTTGTTATTAGATAACAAGAATCTTTCCTTTCTTGACTATTAATAAAGTATCGTGACACGATTAAATTAAACTAAGGGAACTATCATACAACGAACAATACAAAAGTTGATTTATGATTCACCATTTTGTAACTAAACTGAATTAGAAAGTAATTCATTTTAGATTGTTGTTCTAAGTCTAAGCATTATGATTTACGTCTTTTTCTAAAATGTTCCTATCTTTAAAATAATAATAAGAAAAGTAAATGGCACGACGATGTCTGTCGTGTGATTAACTTATGCAAAAAAACAATACATTAAAAATGAAATATTAAATTAGAACTCATACCAAAAAAAACAAATCATCAAAAAAATTCGAATGACAGCCGTGGCCTTTGAACCCATTATCATTAAAAAAAAAACAGTAAACTAAAAAGGATTTGAACCGATTTCAAAATAAATAATTGTAAAAAAAATTAAATGACAGCTGTGGGATTTGAACCCACGCCCTTTCGGACCAGAGCCTAAATCTGGCGCCTTAGACCACTCGGCCAAACTGTCTTATTTTTTCATAATATATTTACTAGCAAATAGTAAAATCAACTGCCCAAAAATGAGAGCATACCTTGTGCCAACAAATGAAATTAAATCTTTATTACTTGCCAAAAAAAAAAAGAAAAAAAAAAGAAAAAGAAATCTTATATTGTTCAGTCAATGGGCAACTCATTATTTCTATCTCATCTTGCTCCCGGCAATTCCCTTCTCATTGTGCTCATCTTATCAGCTACGTACATATACATTATTACAGTAAATATTTGATCCATTTTCAACCAACTTTACGAGCATTCTGGGTTTTATGTATCAGGTGGAATCCCATGCCCCAAAAACATGGATGGATAAAGGTTAGGACACAATACATATAAGGGTTGTTTCTTATGATATAATACACAAATCAAATGATTTTTTTTACTGTGATGAAGGTAATTATAGAGATCGAATACATCAATATCCTCGTTCTTAGTCAGCAACGAAAGTGATGGAGCGATCTTCGTTTCGTTATCTGCACGAAGTGATTTTTTTGGCTTTTAATGCTTACCAATGTTGTTGTAATAATGTTAAGATAGGATCATAATAATTAATGAAGGTTTTGGTTTCTCAAATGGCCTCGCTGTCCGCTGTCGTACACAACAAGGCCATCCTAGCTTTGGCTTGTCCGAATCAAAAGAGAAATCCATGGTCACAACAATGAGCTTTGGCTTGAATAAAATTGAAAACAAAGAAATAATCAATGTGACTAAAATCGAAACAAATAGCAGAAGTAATATTATTCAAGATGCAACAACTTATTATTGTATGACCACCCACAATATTTGGTTCGGATAAAACCCTGAATTTTTACACAGTTCGAAAAACTCATACAATGTTGTATCGTAATTGAGTATAATCACCATGTCACCCATTTAACACATGGCCACGGCTTATGAGTAAATTAACGAATTTACGGGGGAAAAAAAGCGATTTAAGACATGGGATCCGTAGAATATATGTAAAGTCGGCATCTTTAAAACTAATCTTTCATATTAAGATTTTTTTTTTGACAGATAAGTTGATAAAGACGAAGCTGGCAATAACGCGTTTATAACGAACAATCTCCATTCAAAGCATTGGATCTTCTTACAACTCTCAATGCTGCGACACTTTTTTGGCACCATACTTCAATTCTGTCCGCATAAACAACCGTTAATAGTTTAATATCGTTTGACCAAATTTATAAAAAGGACTTCTCCTCCAAGAAAGGACTTGGAAAATTGACCATCTAAGTCTTTGTTTATATCTATTGGTTTGGTTTATCTATAGTTTGTTTGATCTTTGTTAATTTTTGTAGCTTGCAACGTATGGCAATGATTGAAATAAAAATACATGGTGGGCTTAAGAAGCTCTATTTTTTTTCTCTCTTTTTTAAGGTTGATAGGGTAAATTAAATTAAATAAATAATTGATTCTCAAATATAAAGTTTTTATTGAACGATTCTCGAGTGTACTCGTGGCAATCATCTATTAGTAAATCTCAAGAACAACATGACAAACTCGTTAAAGACAAGAGTTACATGGAGGTCTCCATCTTACTAGGGGAATATTTGTAATTGATCATTAGGTTGTTTTATTTTATTTCTTTATTTATTTTTTCGAATCTTTTTATCTTTCTTTTCTTCTTTTCATGGTAGTAGTTATTACAGCCTATAAAAGCTTGAATCTAAAACGAATATTTTTACGGATTTTCAGTGGTAAAGATATATATTCGACGGTCCACTTCCACACTAAGTTCTAAGCTGGCTTTTATATGTGTTTGTGTGTCACAATTTGCATCGTTGGTTGGGAAGTAGCAATTTGGCTTTGGAGAAAGAGCATAAATATACTCTTAATTACGTTATTAGCTAGTCAAAAAAATATCTGCTTAAATTATCTATGTAATTTTTATAATTAATTTGAAAAAAGAAAAGACCATAATATCGAACCATGTTTTTGGATGCAAAGCAATATTAATATAAAACTAGTTTTGTATATCTTTCAATATTTTCGATGGAAACACATGCGATATTTTTAAGAAAATGTTACTTATAATAGTTAAAAGTTTTTAAATTGCAATCTAGGTTTTTGTTTTAATTTGCTTTTAAATTCTTTACGATTCCTATCGAAAAAGAACTCCTCTGACTATAGAAATCATATCCTATCCAAATACAAAACGTTCTATCTAAATTTCTTTTATTAAATAAAAACCTTAATCAAAAGGAAATAATATCCTTAATCAAATAAAACGACGTTCTACGACATACCATATTAAATTGACTGAGTCCAATTTTAACATCGTCACATTCAGCTATGTTTATATATATATATATATTTAAGTTACAATCATTTTTAGAAATTTCGATGATAAATAATTTGTAAAACTTGTCTGGAAGTAGAATTAACTTCCTGGATTTAGCACTAAAAAGCTTTTTTTATTTCGTAATGGTGAAAAACGGCTTTCTCCACGAAGGAACCTTAGGGGGCCCACCAAAAAGGACCCAAAAACCACCCACGTTCAATTACATAACTACCCTTCTCCACTACCCTTATTATAATATCACAACCTTAAAACAAATCATCAAATCAAAGACAAGCGAAAAACACACACAAACACCATCGCAAATCCCAACCCACCATCAATGGAGAAGAAGCAGTCCTCAACCTCCTCCTTCTTCTTCTTCAAGAGGCTCAACAGAAGAGCCACCTCCACCGGCGAAAGCGGCGGCTCGTGGCGGTGGAAGTACTTGATGAAGGCCTCCACGGGATTGCGGTGGAAGCGGCGGTTCAACATCCACCTCTGGCTGGTCGACGGCGTCCTCTTCAAGATCGTCTCTGTCTTTGAGGCCATCGTATTGGTCTCTACGCTGTGCGCCTTCTTCGTTTGCTGCGGCTGCCACTTTTAATCTGATCGATTGAACAACTGTTATGCTGCTGCTGATTACTTACTAACTGAGAGGATTTGAGTAATTTTCTATGGTTCTCTTATTTTATACTTTTGCTTATTTTGGTGACAGATTGTATGTTATAGCACAGTATTCTTCCTCTTCTTGTTGATTATATTATATCGTTGAATTTGTAATAATATCTTCTATTTTAATTTGTGATTTAATAGGAAAAAAGGGCATGCAAATGGGTATAAATCATTGAAATCTGATGAAAATTTCATATAGTTTGGTTCATTTAATCTGAATTCTTTACTATTGCAACGGCAAATACTGATGAAGCTTGGATGATCTTCTAGGATGGAAGAAAGAAAAATATCTAGTCTTTATATATACATATATATTGAAATTTTCTTCAGGGTATTTATTTTATATACGAATTAATTCTAATTTGACGTTTTTTATAATATTTTTTGTATGAATTAGCGCCAGAGGTAGGTTAACCTTTTAAATCATCTGGGGTTGACGCAACATATCAAATGATTTAAATTATAAACTAGGATTTATGCACACTATGCTGTGCTATAATATATAAATATATATTATAATATAAAATTTAATTGTAAATTATTTTTAAGAATATAGAAAGAAAAAATATTTGACAGACCAATTCAAGAATTTCATTATAATAAAACTAGTTAATATCAGCAGCATGTAAACCGTTTTATGTGCGTTGGCAGTGCTTTTAATTACCGAAGAGCAGTTGAAACATATCTTTCATATGGCCAACGTTATTACAGATTTAGAGGAAAAGAAACTTTGCACAATTAGATAAAAAAAAAAATATTAGTCAAATCTAATTAACTTATTTTGTATTAGTTACCATAGTGTTGGCAGTTGACTCAGTCATGGATGCCTAATAGCAAGGCAAAGTTTGCCGAGAGAAGACAATGGCGTCGTTTTCCTTTATCTAGCTGTAACAGATGGAGGGCATAGGCATAGCATATGTTTGACAGAGAGTGGTTTATTGAAGTGTACATAAATTTATGGAATTTACGGTTGGTAACCCTGTATTTAATGTTTTTTCAGTTGGTGTTCAAAGTTATTTTTAATTTCGGTTCTATGTTTAACCTTTTTTTCAGTTAGTGTCCAAAGAATTTTTCAATTTCGCTTGGTATTCATGTGTTCCAGTTGGTGCCCAAAAATATTTTTCAATTTCGGTAGGTAACCCTAAGGTATGAGGAAACATAACCCCGTGATTTTAAATGACAAAAAATGGGATCTTTAAGTGTATGAATCGTTTTTTATCTTTTCTAGTTACCCGTTAGCAACTAACATTCCTACACCTAAAGATCTCATTTTTTATCTTTTAAAATCGTGGGGTTATGTTTTGTCATACCTTAGAAGTACCTACCGGAATTGAAAAATATTTTGAGCACCAGCTGGAAAAGCCTTAAACACAGGGATACCAATCGTTATTAAAAAATACTTTGGGCACCAACTGAAAAAGATTTAAACACAGGGGTACCAACCGAAATTGAAAATAACTTTAGACATCAACTGGAAAAGCCTTAAACGCAGGGTTACCAACCGAAATTTTCCTAAATTTATTTTCTTGAACTTTTTAATGGTGGGATTCAGCCACCTCTTTGATGCCACAATGTCGACCATAGGCATTGCAAATTTATAATGATTATTTGATTTCATACATTAGCTTAGCTTCTACTTTGGCTAAATATTGCTACTTCGTGACGTTTTTTTTTTTTAATGAAAATGTCGATGAAATGCCCCATTCTTATGTTGATCATCGTTCATGCTTAACTGACGAATCTCATAGTAACAAAACCAGTCCTTACAGTAATAAATAGTTTATCTTATTTCATCATCAACATATTTTGGTCGTATATACTATATCCGCAATGCAATTATTTAAAAAAAAAAAAAAAGGTTATAGAACATTGATGAACAAAGTTTTGGAGATTTCTGTATTGAAGCATTTGATTTTTCACCTGCAAGCAGCATATCCCTAATTAAGGACTTCAATTTGCAACTACGATACTAATTATTCGGGATCAACTTCAAAGGACGTATTTGCAAAATGATTCATGTCAACTATCACGTTATAAATTTCTTAAGAGAATATTTGGAGCAAAGCGGACGTAATTTTTTGCCTATTTTCATGCTAATTTTCCGGCTCCCGCTCCTACTGATTATTTGGATTTTCATTTATATTCTTTTCCTGAGTAACTTCGGCTCCCACTAAACTTATCGCGTTTTCAGTCGAAACCCGAATCGTAGATGCGCTACCATTACACCATTAATTGGTTTACTGCTTACACTTAGTGCTCGTTTGGTTCGTCGGTTTATATTTAGGAGTGTTTAAATTAGTAAGGTTTATATAAAACTAATTAGTAGGTATAAAATAAAATGTGTATTTGGTTAACGTGTTTAAATAAACACATCTGAAAGGTGTGTTTATTTAAACCCTTATACAACGATTTAAACTTGGTATATGTAAACTCATACTTTATATAAACCTATGAACCAAACACCTCAATATGCTATAAACTAACTTTTTAAAATGTCTAAACTCATGAACCATTGGCTTATAATTGTAAGACTTAATTTAAAATTTTTGACTGCTTAGGGATAATATTTTATGGGAGATAAAAATTCTTTTGATATGTTTGCCACTTGGCATTAGCATTGGCAGCAGCTTTTACCCAATTCATTGTTTTGTTTTCTTCAGTTATATCATTTAGGGTTTGTGTTTGGTTTGTGGAAATTAGTAGGGAAAAGAAAATGAAATAGAAAAGGAAAATTATCATTTGTGTTTGGTTGACTGCAGAAATAGAGAAGAAAAAGAAAAGAAAAGCAAATCTAATTAAGTTTACACTTAAAATTAAGAAAAACTAATTTCTTCACCAAATGGTGACGAAAATAAAAGAAAATCTTATAAAAATCATTTTCTCCTTTTTTTTTTTTCCTACTACTTTCTTCATCCCAATCACACCCTTAAAGAATTGTCAAAAATCAGATTTTGCTTTCCTGGCAACCCTACAACAAACTTGCTTCTTTATATTCATTTATTGCAGTCCAATTATGGATAAGTATTTAGGGGCCTCTTATAATATCATTTAAAGAATTGTCAAAAATCATTAATTAGTGCCAGATCTTGCTTTCCTTTCAACACATTATTGTGGCAAATAAGTTTTTAGGAATTCCCTTTATATCTATTTAATGAACTTCTAGACGTATATATCTATATATATCACTTGGTGCATTGTGTTTCCCACTCTCACATAAGAAAACTCTTCCCTAGTTTCTTCCAATATCCTAGAATCCCATATGGCGGAGGGGCAGAAAAAGACCTCTAACATGCAGGAAAGGAGGATCCATGCAGCAGCAGCTACGGCCCAACAGCTGAAAGAGCAGTGCAAAGAATCGCTGAAAGAGCTCAAGGAGATAAAAAGACGTAACAAAGAACTCGAACTGGCCGTGGAGAGATCGCCTTATAACGTGACAGAAGAGAGATTGAGCACGATGAACCTCCAGCAACTCAAGGAGCTAAAACAAAGGATGGTAGCTCTTAGGGATGAAATTGTTGCTGGAATATTGAAGCATGATAATGAAGCCGATGGGGGCGAAGTTCTGGACTAGAATTCTGCCTGACTGGCTCAAACTGTAAAATCTTAATTGCTTATGTTGTTAGAATAATAAAGTGATGCTCTTACTGTTGAGTTATATGGAATTGATGTAATAAACCATATGATATATCTCGACCTCTTTATAAACTTATTTGATATGTCTGTCTTCATTGGCAATAAATCTGATGATGAATGAGAAAACATTGATATTGAACACACTCACTACCTCGGCTAACTTCATAGCAGTATGAGTAGAAACCGAATACTGAAATGCGCATCATTACGCCAGCATTTGGTATATTGCTCATACTATTGGCCTTTAATTTTTGGACTTGTTTTATAGTTTTCAAATGCTTATTGCCAGAAGTAGATAATATTTTGGGGAGGTAGAATTCTGTGGATGTGTTTCCCACCTGGCATTAGTTTTGGCAAATGCTTTTACTCCCTTAGTGTTTTGTTTTATTTAATTTAATTTAAATAATAGTCAAAATCTGTTAATTGGTGCAAGATTTTGCTTCTTTTTCTTAACATTATTGTGGCAATCCAAATAAGTTTTTAGAGATTGTCTCTTTATATCTATTTAATGCTCTTTATTGACCTATAAATAAAATACATATCACTTGGAGCCTTCATAGCCTCTAGAAACTCCTTCCAAGTTTCTTCCATATCTCCTATAGAAACAACCTTTTCTCAATCCCTCATTCCCATGCCATGGCTCCTCTCAAATCCAAGAAGATGGAGGAGCAAAAAAGCATCCCTAACATGCATGTCTCAGTCTCTGTAAGGGAAAAGGCGGTCCAAGCTGCTACGGTCCAACAGCTGAAAGAGCGATACGAAGAATCGCTTGAAAAGCTTAAAGACATACAAAGAAGGCTCAAAGAACTCGAATCGCCTCGAGAGAGATCGCCGTCCAATGTGGTGACAGAAGAGAAATTGCGCGCGATGAATGTCCAGCAACTAACCGAGATGAAAGAAAGGCTGGAAGCTGCTCGGGAGGAAATTATTGCTCGGAGATCAAACTCTGTTGCCGAAGCTGATGGGAATGAAGTTCAAGAAAAGAGTGGGCGTGGTGATTCTTCCGATTCCACCCGACTGGTTGAAACCGTAATATCTTATTTGCCATTATATTGTCGTTAGAATAACATGCAGGTCTATGTAACGGAGGGCCGAAGAAAGATCCCTAACAGCTGATTGGGGTGAAGTTCATGACAAGAATTCCGCCCGAATCGGCTGAAACTCTCATATCTTAGTTGCATATGTTGTTAGAATAAATATAAAGCCATGTTCTTATTGTGGGATGTTTGAGTTATTATATGGAAATAAATGATGATGTAATATGTTTCGACGCTCTTTATGAAAACATGTCAAATTAAGTATTAATAATATTTGAACGACTTGTTCTTACAAATTAAGCCTACCAGCTATTGAAGATGTACATAATAAAGAGACATAGTATTGCTAATCCATCGAAATATTAATCATCTTCAAATTCTGAACCTTCTCAAGTTCCCCATTGAGATGACATATTTATCTATACATATCTCCCTAAGATTTTCATTCCATAACCACTGCATATGCATTATCTTGCATATAACAGATATGGATCACTACCACAGTCTTGAAGGAGAAGATAATTTTTGTTTTCTCACAGCACTTCTATATTTAAACCAGCGGAAAAAATGCCAAATGGCGACATCTTTAAATAAAACGCAGACAACGAAGTAGGCGGGGAGTTGTCTCAAACACAAAGCGCAAATCACGTTGAATACAGCGCAAACCGCTAAGAAGGCGGAAATTGTCTCAATAACGAATAAGATATTTAATCAACAACTAATTCTGTTTGAACACCGTACGTCGTGACTTAGAATAGGCAACTAAAACATTAAAGCGCTTGCAGATACTAATGTTGCAGTATACGAAAGTTGCGCTAATATCGGTTTATTTGCGCTACAAAGAAGTGAACGTAAAAGCATAAATTTACTTACTTCGTAAGTCATTGAATTCCACTTCTCTCCGTACGCTTTTTACCAATCTGCAGACACGGATGAATACATCTTCGACTACCAATTGACACTACGACGTAAAGGAGATATTTGAAGCATGCCAATATTCCAACAACACTTACATCACGCATTGTCTTAACATCTGAATTTTGCTCCTGATATTCTTACAAAAATCTCCCCTGCAACAGAAACTCATACACATTATCTCTAAAAGCACAGCGATAAACCAATTTGGTCCAAAGGTAATGTTAACGCCAACACTAACAGACTCACAATAGAGAAATAAAATAGTATAAAAGGGCTATTGGAAACTTTCTTTTAACCCTTTACCTGCTATAGGTGACACTCCAACTAATTGCATTCAAGTGCATATTTATGGTTGTGGAGAAGTAATTAGCTTCGATTCCCTGTCTTAGAAGTCGATATATGTGATGTTGAGAATTATGAGCCAAAACTCGATCGATCAAAGCCTGAAATGATCGAGCAAGAAGCCTAAGGATCAAGCTTGGAAGAAATCAATTTTCAGTTGAAAGTTACTAGATTGAATGATGGTCGTCTGATAGTGAGCGCACGTGATCTGAAAGGCTGAGATTCAAAGCTCGGCGTTTGAATGGTGATCGCCAGATTTGGCGCGCGACGGAATAAATGACTCAGATTAAAACTTATAAAAATGTCAGCGCGATTTTATAAGTTGAAGATAGCGTGAGCTACAAGCTTTTATGTGCGCCGTACATAGCAGATTTCGAGTTTTAAGTAGCTATCTTTGAGAGTTTGTATCTTTTGACAGAAAACGATTTAGCGAAAGGTGTAAACTAAAGATTTGTAGAGGGTCTGACAAAAGTATAAACCCTTCTCTTAGTTTGAATAAAAGAAGCTTTGTTGGTCCGTGGAGTATGCTGCAGTACATACTGCAGTTGCAAGACACGTGGAGTTTGACTGCTAAACCTTTATCAACTCTCATGAATCCAAGTGATAAAATGACAGATGTTGACTTACTAGAATATCCTTTCAAGTGTAGATGTTAATTGGTCGACTGCTTTATTTAACTTTCATAAGATCAGACATTGCTTCTGCAGTACATAAGATTAGTCAACACTTAATGGCCTTTAATCGTCGGACTTATTTATATTTTTCGAACGCTTTCCATATAAGAATAATATTTTATGAAGGTAGAGTTCTTTGGATGTGCTTTTCACTTGGCATTAATATTGGCTAATTCTTTTACCCCCCTTAGTGCTTTGTTTTCTTTAATTTCATTTGAAGAATTGTCAATTGAAAAAAAATAAAAAAAATTAACAATTGTCAAAGATCATTAATTAGTGCCATATTTTGCTTTTCCTTTTAATATTATTGTGGCAACCCAAATAAATTTTTAGGGATTGTCTCTTTATATCTCTTCAATGCCCTTCATCGACTTATATATAATACATATTGGAACCTTAGTGTTTCCCTGTCACACACACTACCTAAAAACTCTTCCCAAACCTATCTCCTAGAAACCTTTTCTGCAATACTCATTTCCATGGATCCTCCTAAATCGAAGAGGACGGAAGAGAATAAAACGATCCCTAAAATGCATGACTGTGTACGTGAAAAGACGGTCCACGCCTCTATGGTCGAGGAGCTGAAAGAACACTACGAAGAATCGCTGGAAAAGCTTGAGGAAATAAAAAGACAGCGCAAAGAACTCAAATTTTCTATGGAGAGAATGAGCACAATGAATGTCCAACAACTCACCGACCTGAAAGAACGGATGGTAGCTCTTCGAGAGAAATATATTGCTCCAAGATCGAATCATGTTGTTGAAGCCGATAAGACGGAAGTTCGGGACAAGACTTCTGCAGATTTGGCGAATGTGGAAGGCGATAAACATGCCCACCCGATTGGCTGAAATTGGGAATTCTTTTTTTGCTCATTTTGTTAGAATAATTAAGTGATGTTCTTATTTGTTGAGTTACATGGAAATTGTGATTCAATAATAAAATTATGTATGTGATATGTCCTGCGGCGCTGCCTCAACTAACTTTGCCCCGCGCTAACCTTATTACGTCATCTCGGTCATAACCCGATATGGAAATACGCACCATTACACAATCATTTGGTATAATGCTCACACTTGCTCGCCAATAATTTTCAGACTTAAATTACTCCTTGCTAAATGTGGATAATATTTCATGGAGGTAAAAAACTTTGGATGTGTTTGTCACTCGGCTTTAGTATTCTCCATTGTTTTCTTTTCCTTAACTCCTTTTAATGAATTGTCAAAAAAACCACTAATTGTTGTAAGATTTTGCTTTCCTTTCAACTCATTATTGTGGCAAATACTTTTTAGGAATTCTATTTATATCTATTTAATGCCATTCATTGCTTGTTAAAGGGATTTTTTTTTAAAAAAAATAGTATTTGACCAAAAATGTTTTTAAAAAATAGTGTGGTTGACCAAACTTTTTAATCAATGGTCTTAACTTTAAGGATATTTTATTATTGGACAACGGATACTTGGGTTTTCAGGTTTTTACATATCTATCAGGGATAGAGCCGAAAGTTGGGTTAGGCCCAGATTTAGCGGGCTGCCCGAATGTTACGGGCTGGGCCAGGCCGATGTCTTTGAGGGCCGAAAAAATCTAGGCCCTTGCCCATGCTTTTTTAAATTTAATTATTGGTTATAATTTATACACAAGTATTATACAAAATAGTACAAATATAATTTCGAAAAAAAATTATACTCATATACACATAAAATATATTTCTCTTATAAAAATTGAATTTTTTAAAATATTTTATATATAAATAAAGTAAAAAAACAAAAATAGCGGGCCTAATTTGGCCCGCAGCCCTCCGGCTCGGTGGGCCGAGCCAAACAGCCCGCTCATACTTTGGGCTCAAAAAAATCATGCCCAAACTTTCACCTCTAAACGGAGAGTTGCGAACCCATTATATAGCAGGGATGAGAACTCATTAATTATATCACTGAGATAGATGAGTACACTTATAAAAATTATTGTTAACCCATGACCTCAACCCCTAGTCTACACCCCGCCTGTCCATCCTTAAACGGTTTGCGTTTAACATAACCTTATAGCCGGTTACTATAATAGTGTTCCGTTTGATTATAAAGCTAATATAAAAGCTCACTTCTAATTTATTTAATACAGGACCAAGATAATTAATATAACCCCACTTACACAGTTTATTTTTATCGGGCTTGGATTTTAATATCGGACTGAAATATTAAAAACGGGCTGGAATAATAAAAACCAAACATAATATTATATAATATAATTTATATTATATAGGCTTATATGGGAGGGACACCAAAGAGGCCTTAGTTTAAAAACTATTTTTTGAAAACCTGTCAAATGTTATTCCCATATAAAAATATATCACTTAGCCTTGTGTTCCCCTGTCTCGCACACAGCCTGAAAACTCTTTCCAAGTTTCTTCCATACCTCTTAGTAAGTAGTCTTTACTGCAGCCCTCTCTCCCATGGCAGAGGGGCAAAAAAAAGATCCCTAACATGCATGATGATGTACGTGAAAGGAGGATCCATACTGCTACGGCCCAGCAACTGAAAGAGTAGTGCAAAGAATCGATGGAAAAGCTTACGGAGATAAAAAAGACGGAGCAAAGAACTCAAATTGGCTGTGGAGAGATCGCCTTATAACATGACAGAAGAGAGATTAAGCACGATGAATGTCCACCAACACACCGAGCTGAAAGAAAGGATGGTAGCTGCTCGGGAGAAAATTATTGCTCGGAGATCAAACTGTGTTGCCGAAGCAGATGGAACTGAAGTTGAGATCTGGCAAATGTGGAAGGAGACGGACATGGTGATTCGTCTGGCTGAAACTATGAAATAGTAATCGCCATTGTCGTTAGAATAACTAAGTGATGATCTTATTGTGGGATGTTGAGTTATGTATGGAAAGGATGATGTAATATATTTCGACCTCTTTATGAGGATGTATAATATTAATGATGAAAACATTGATAGTGAACATGTAATCAAAGAGGTAACCTATGGATATGTAATGATTTGAAGAACTGTTCTAACTAATTAAGCTACCTGCAACTATTGAAAATGTATGCAGAGATACTAAGGATTGCTAATCCATCAAAATCTCCGTCTTCAATTTCTGTATCTTTTTCGAGTTCTGAAGCATCTTCATCATTATGGGTTCCCACTTTCCTGCAAATCATTGAGATGACATTTTACAAATCTTTATCTATATTTCCCCTTAAGACAAACATGGCAGAAGAAGATTCACCTTTGAACTCGGCTCGTTTTTCTGTAGCTAATGATAAAGAGACATTCGTATCACACTCTTGAAGGAGAAAACGATATTGCTTTCTCACAGTACTATATTTACACCAGCGGAAAAAACCCCAAACGGCGACATCTTTAAATAAAACACAAACTACGAGGTAGGCGAATTTGTCTCAAACACAAAGCACAAATCAAGTTAAATACAGCGCAAACCACTAAGAAGGCGGAATTCTCTCAAAAATATGCTAACGAATTCTGTTTGAACACCGTCGTGACTAGAATAGGCAAGTAAAGCATAAAAGCGCTTGCAGATACTAACGTGGTGGCAGTATACGAAAGTTGCGCTAATATCGGTTTATTTGCGCTTCAAAGAACTGAGCCTAAAGGCTGGCTAAAGATAGATATACTTACTCCGTTCATTGAATTCCACTTCTCTCCACACGCTTTGCCAATCTGCAGACACGGATAAACACATCGTAATGAAGGGATCTTCAACTACCATTGACACTACGACGTAGAGGAGAAAAATATCATACTTGAAGCATACCAATATTCCAACAACACTTACATTACGAATTGACTTAACATCTGGATTTGCTTCTGATATTCTTGCGAAAATCTCCCGTGCAACACAAAATCGTACACAGTTTCGCAACCAGCATATATTTTGGACACTACTAAATAACAGAGCAATATCTCTAAAAGCTCGGCGATTAACCAATTTGGTCCAAATGTAATGTTGACGCCAACACTAACAGGCTCATGATGGAGAATAAAATAGTATAAAAAGGCTATTGGAAACTTTCTTTTAACCTTTTTACCTGCTATAGGTGATCACTCTAACTAATTGCTTTCAAGTGCAAATTTTTCGGAATGCTTGTTACATGTGTAACGTTGTGACTTGTTAGTAACCATGGTCGTGAAACATTAAATTTCCCACTTGTTCAAATTTATAGGAATGCAGAGATAAAACATACAACAACGTGAAGAAAAATAAATTTGAATCAGTTTAACAGCGCCGTGTAAAAAACAAAACCATAAAAAAAATGCATACATGAAGTAGAAGAAAGCCGTGGGAGGCTTCTTTGGGTTCCATGCATCGACTTCCACGGCCATTCTCCTCGAAGACGTCATTTTGGGCCTTGGCGTGGGGTTAAGAGCTGATTTCCTAGTAGAAGCATTCAACATAATTTAATCAGGATTCAGATAGCAATACTGAGTTTGATAAAGGGAAATATGCCTCTTTAAGTTTACCCGACAGCTTTTGCAGAAGTAGAAGCCGACGAACAGACCGAGCCGTGGTTTTCCTCTTCGCCATGTAGTGAGAAGGTAGAACAGAAAAAGGCGTGAGCAGGTGGCTCTAATCAGCGAGCCGCCCTCACAGAGAAGGCACCGCTGATATGATACTTCAGTAAGTGCTCCATTCTAACACCGTTGTTTGATAATTTAGCTTATTTAAGCCCGGAACCGCCCGGCCCGGACCTGGGTTATAACTGCCGCCGATTCATACATAATATTTCGGATAATGACTAGTTGGAGGGTAAATGATCTATTGCTTGCATTTATATAGCTCGGGATGCCATATAGTACACGATTCTTTGACACTGTTAGAAGAACCCAAACATCTATAAAGAGCACTAATGCCCCAAGGCATTGTGCTTCATATTTGCATTACATGCTAGGCCGGAGACAAAACTGATGTGTAACAGTTCTCACGCGCAGTTCATTAAATTTTAGGACAGAGACATACATACCTCAGAATAGCTAACGCAGGTTAAGGAAACTAAGAAAGGATTATTGAAATAATCATCACAATGAAAATGATAAAAGAAATAAAGACGCAATGGAACTAAAAATGTGCCTACAAAAGATGCAATATATAATCTGAAAGCTATAGACGCGCACTTGCTTTCTGAGATTACGATCAGGCTTTGAATGCAGAGAATGCCACAACTGAGTTGTGCCCGCCGAATCCAAATGAGTTCGAAATGGCTACATATTGTTAAAAGAAAATCAGGACATAAAATCGAAGCTCTCAATGATTAATAAAATCTTTAACTACCAACTCGAGAATGATCTGAATTAGCAACTACGACAGAGAATAATTCTAAACGTCAAAAACTTAATCTTTTGTTACTGTGTAAATCTAGGCATTTAATTTTTTTTTCTTCTTTATATTATGTAGTTAGTGAATGAATCTGTATCTTACCAACATTGACTTCATGCTGCTGCTTTTTGTTTGCAACGGTATCGAACTCCACAGAAGGCTCGGGATTCTGAATCAAGATTTATAAGAAGTTGAAGTAAACTTTAAATAGCGGTTGTATTGTATCAGTTATTACTTATTATTATGCATAATCGAGTTTTTAGAAACTCACATATTGGTTTATTGAAGGATGAAGCCAGCCCGTGGTTATGGCCTTCACCGTAGCAATAGCTTCCAAGCCACCAGCAGCCCCCAGGCAGTGCCCAATCATCGACTGCAAAGAAAATCAAATAAAATAAATAAATAAAATATATATATAGCCAAAACAGAGCCTTAAAGACATATGTGATGAGCCGTCGTGTTTAACCTTGGTTGCGTTGATCTTGATCCCAGAAGGGTCCTTGAACACTTTCTTAATAGCATTTATCTCAGCCAAGTCACCAACTAAGGTCGAAGTTGCATGGGCATTGATGTAGTTAACCTGAGAGTTAGACAATTTCAGACGAATTCATTATCATTAATAGTTTTCGTCGATTGTGTAATAACATTAAGTGAAGGAAAAGACACCTCCTCGGGAGAAACGCCGGCATCTTCAAGAGCACTTAGGATGCAAGAAGACACGCCAAGCCCGTCGGATCTTGGATCAGTCATGTGATAAGCATCACAATTTACTGCACCACCCAAGTACTCTGCGATAATCGGTGCCCCACGTTTCATTGCGTGTTCGAGACTTTCCATAACCTTTACAAGGATGTAATAAGAGGCACACATGAATGATTTTCCTAAAAAATAACATATCACAAACAGCAAAACATATGACCAAACTTACCAAAACTCCAGCTCCTTCACCCATAACGAACCCATCCCTGTCCTTATCCCAAGGCCTAGAGGCTGTTTTCGGGTCATCGTTTCTCTGAGACAAAGCCCTGCAAGCAACAAAACCTCCCAACCCAATCGGGATAATAGCAGCTTCGGTCCCACCGGCAATCATTACATCAGCTTCGCCTTTACGGATGTGATTTGCAGCGGCGTAGAAGCAGTAGTTCGAAGTAGCACAAGCGGTCGAAATCGAATAGTTCGGGCCCATTAGGCCCAGGTCGATAGCGAGCAGAGCTGATCCCATGTTTGTTATAGCGTAGGGTATGAAGAATGGAGTGATCTTTCTGTGTCCTTTCTCTATCAGAGCTTGAACGCCGTCGGAGAACACCGTGAGGCCTCCCATGCCCGTCCCGACCAACACGCCCGCTCGAACTTTATCAACCTGAAATTCGAACAGTGATTCAGCAAAAAATTCGATTTTTCTCCACGCCCACCATTTTTTAGCACAAGATATCCACAGCTTTGAAGCTGAATAGCACAATTAAAAGAGGCAGCTCGTACCTTTTTATGGAGATTCTCGCCGCCAAGATCGGCGTTTTCCAGCGCTTTCTTCCCGGCCACAATGCAGTACCTCAAGCAATCGTCCAACCTCCGATCGTTCTTACCGTCGATGTATCCCTCCGAACTGAACCCCCTGATCTGGCCGCCGAAGCGCGTGGGGAACTTGGACGCATCGAACCTGTCGATGAGCGTGATGCCGCTCTCTCCCTCCAAGAGCCGCTCGTAATATCTGTCCACGTCGTTTCCGAACACCGAGACCAGACCCATGCCCGTGATCACCACGCGCTTCTTTGGGTCCGTCTCCCGCTTCGGCGCCGCCACCGCGGCCACGATTTTGGCTTTGTTGGGGAAAGGTCTGGCATTGGTGGGGAGAGAGTGGACGCCGGTGGCTGTGGAGCTTGATTTTCTGCGGAGCGGGTCGAGTGGGGATTGGCGGAGAGAAGCGGCGGAGATGGCGGCGGTGGTTTGAAGGGATTGCATTGTGTTTAATCTTTGGGATAGCGAGATGTTCTTCGATGAGAACTATGTAGTAGTTAGTAGTAGAGATAAGAGGTTGTCTTAAATGTTGTTGGGATTGTGTGAGATGGCAGGGAGACAGCGTGCGAGCGTTCGCATGTTTGCGTGGACGAGTTTTAGGGTGAGTTGGGACTCATTCATAGTGTGTGATCTGTCACCTAAGCAATTTTTATATTTCATATTTGATTTCTTTTTTTTTTATGTCGCAAAATATCCCGAAAATTTTAGTTCGCACACTTCGACTAAGTTTGATCTGAATCGAATCTTAATCCTAATTGTCGATTAAAGGACGATCCACACACTTCGACTAAATTCAGCCTTAATCGAATCTAAACAAAACCTTCTTTAAAAGGACGACGCCAACTTCAAGCACGACAAATCTAAATCGAATCTGAACCTCATTGTCGATTATGGGACGAACCCAACAGAAAATGAAAGCCCATTTTACATGAAATATATACTAATGTTTTCCGACGTGGATAGGATAGAATAAATCAAAAAAGTTATTGCAAAATAATGTAATAAATAACCCTGTAAAGAGTACCCCAAAATTTTTTTTACATAACTGTGTTACAAACCTCAGGGGTGTCCATTTCATCTCTCATTCAATCTTCAATCATTCGCTATCATATAATCTGAGTAACAATTTTCTGATAGTCTTTAACATCTGTATCCCCAATGTGTTTAGTTTCCTCGAAAAAGTACAGTAATAAATTATATCGAAGAATAGTTGAATACTTTCGTATCGACAGCGAAATACTCTTATCAAATCCAACGTCGGCCAGTCAAAAACACAAACCTGGAAATCTAGTATCATCAGTCTGGCGTATCTTTGTGCAGCGGCGAAAGCCTAATCATTTTCTTGCAGCAGCTTTTTGAATAGGAAAAGGATGTGCTTCCGTGTTAAAAACGTACTCATCCAACGGAATCGTGCTGCTGTCAGCGAATAGCAAATACAGATACTTTAAGGTTTCGCCAACAAAAAAAGTTTCCATCTTGTCTCTTCTCCGTGGAGGAAGCACTGTAACATCGTCCAGAGAAGTGTACCCTCCAGACTCAACCTTTGAGTGCTTCTCGAATGCCTCAAAGATCTCCCAACCCCACTCACGATATCTGCAGGTTGATCAAAAATAGGCAAACTTTCAAGATTTTTATTTTCATGGCACAATGGCCATCGATGTAATTAACAAGCACGTACTTAGGATCTTCTGTGATGCGGAAAAGGACAAACAGTGACTCAACGGTTTCAGGTCGCAAGAGATTGTGACGATCAAGAGGTTTAATAATTATATCAGTTGCGTATTTCGAACTTTTATTTCCACCGCCGTAGTCACCTTCATTATGTCCCTGCTTCAAGTGGAAATTAAATCTTAAACTGCAAATAGTTATCGGCAGTATCACAAAAGGTATCCAAAGAAGAATAATGTTAGCTGCTTACCTCGATATTGAAATATGCTATTTCTGGTGCAAGACCGGTGGCAGTCACAGAATACATCTGATAGCATGTTTTCGCCAGATCTTCAGCAAGCTTCAAGTTTTCAAGATCTTCAAAACTGAGCAAATTTTCTCTCATAGCCTTTTCTTTAGTAAGACCCTTAGTTGCACCAAGGGCAAGTGTGCCCGCAAGAAAACAAACCTACAAGGTTGTCACAGGAGAGATCCTAAGTATTTGTTTGCAGAATATCGTATTATTTCGGACTAAGATAACGAATCACATAAATTATGAGGCAATATCCAGGAGATTTTGATAGTAAAAGACAAGGACGTCAGGATTTCAATACGACATATAACAGCTAAATTTAAGGGCAAGGATACCAGATGATCCATCTTAGGGCTGAAATCACCATCAGGGCCATTAGGCAGTTCTCCCACAAATACCAACCCGTTGGGCACGGATTTCCGAACTAGGAGCTCTTTGACACCTCTCATTGATTCTTGGTACATATCATGCAAGAATGTGAAATTACTTCCTTGGTTTTGAAGCCAAACTTTCAGGAGGTACTCATAGTAGCTATCGCCCCGAGATCCAAGCCTAATATTATCCCCACTAAACTCGCCAGAGCGAGGGCTGCAATGAAAATAAATATACGTTACGGAAAAAAACTGCAAATAAACAAAACCCTAAAAGAAAAAAACTATTCTTACTTTATATATATTGGAACCAGTCCCTTGACCTTTGGCAGAGTCTTCATGTGGGCCAAAACCTTCATGGACTCCAATGAATATATCGGATTGCCCACCAAAGTGCTGAGATAGTTGAACTCAAGTTGCAGAGTAGAAACTTCAGATGTGCTACTTAAACCATCAGGAGCAGGATGAGCAGTTCTGTCACGAAGAACAACATCACTGAAGGGAATAGCAGAGGGGCTCGATACAAAAGCAACAAGCAAGCGATCAGCCAAATTTTTAGCATTTTCAAGGTATACATCAGGCTTAGGTCCTCCTTTTGTTGAAGCATTAACACCACGTTCGCCTCCACTTAGATGATAAGCGCTCAGAAGTCCACCAAAAACACGTATGGTAGTTTCAAATAAATTCACTTGGCCCTTTCCGTTGATCCTTTCGGGAAGATTTTTTTCGATCCAAGTACCTGCTTCGTGAGCTATTTCATCAATCCCCATGATCATGGCAGTGTCAAGAGCATCCACAACAGTGGCACCTAAACCTCCTAGTCCATCAACTCCTCTATGGCTCAAAGGCATAAGTTCATCGTATCCCATTGCATATTTTCTATAGCCAGACCAAGAATGGATAAATGCTTCTCTAACCTTTGTTTTTCTAGCACTCCAATCTGGCCCGAGATTAATATTCTCAGGGCTATGAATCGATTTGTTCCTAGCTGCTATTTCATCAGGTGATAGTCGAGGAGGGAGCCTCGGCTGATGTCTCCAAAATTTTCTAAACCTACCTTTTCCATCTGTGAAAAAGTTTTCACTTTCTTCAGTGCCAATATTTTTGGCTACGTCGTTTGATGGAGGACTGTGAGTAGTATGCGTTAGCATGAGATAGGCTACTCCACATATCAGTAGTAGAACGAGGAATCTCCCAGTACTGCATTTTACACATTCCCGCTTCAAATTGCTTCGTAAAATGTTTTGAGTGATCACCTGAAGAAACAATTTGATCAAATAAGATAGCAACTTGAGATCGATACAAAATCAAATATCAAGGCAGTGGCCATCTCCACAATATTTGAGCAGTTATTCTAAGAAACTCGTGGCCTGTTATCTTCGCACATTATACATCGATTTCATCGTGCAAACAGCATAAATCTTCTAAAACCCTAGTGATCATCAACTTCGATTACATATCTACCACAAAGCCAAATTTCGGTATATGCATTACACATACACATATTCCGCTAGCTACCAGCACAACATTTGGAAGCAAAACTTTAGCTGCCAATACAAAAATACCATTCCATGAGCTCAATTAACATCTATATCAAGTAATCGCTCCTTTGTTTTTCCAATTCAATAATCCTCTATATGATTAAAAAAAGAGAAATTGCCAACAATATCTATCAACTGCAAAAACCCACCATAATTAATCTTCCCTTGGACAAGAAAAAAAAAAGACAGAATGAAAAGCCCGATCCAGGAGATCTAGAAACTTAAAAAACGAACCTTAAATACAGATCGATGCCGAAACTTCGCATTGTCGTAACCCACATCCTTCATTGAATAGGGCAACGGTTTCGACATGATAACAGTCAGAATCGCGATCCAAACGTCGCAATTAATCGGCCAAACGCTGTTCAATTAAACAAAAGTGCGTAAACAGTACCCGCAATCACTCGCGATTCCGCAGCTGCGATACAGCTAATTCAACGTAACACAGAGGGAATCGATGTCATCATATCGAGAATAATGGAAAAGTAGCAAAATTCGGATTCTTTGATCTTGACTTGATGAAGCGATGATTGAGTCTTTTGGGAAAGTGTTTTACTGCGTTGAACAAAACTTTCACTGCCATTTAGTAGGAAAGATTGACTATTGGATTGAATAGGTCCACAAAGAGATTAGAAAAAAAAAATGTCATAATTAATCTTAAATCTAAATCAACCATAATTTTTTCCTACATATAATTCATAAGAAATTATATTATTTAAGTTTTTTATGCGAAGAATTATATCTGCAATAAAATAAAATATATATATATATATTAATTTATTTTAAGTATTTTTATTAATTTAAAATAGTTAACTCATGAAATTATAATTTTGTTGTATTATTATTAAGTATATAAAAGAAGATATAATTGGAAACTAAAGAAAGTAAAATTATAATTTTAAATGCAAGATCAAATTAATCGAGCACTCATTATGTTGTGCTAACTCTTAATATATAGTATTAGGGATGTCAAATGGGCAGATTCGAGACCATGACCTAATTTTTATCCCCATCCTCATCGACAAATTATCTTCATTTCCGACCCCGCAGCGCGGGATCCCGCCCGCGAGATATTCTTTTAAAATATTATTTATATTATAATATATAAATTAGGTTTAATATTTAAATTGTATTTTAAATATTCTTTTCGTTCAGGTTAGTATCCCCACACAACGACACCGTAATCCCCACATTCCGACTAGTTTTGATCTGAATCGAATCCAAACATCATCGTCGGCTATGGGACGACCACGATTTCCAGTGGGACTAATCCTCTCTGATTCATGAAACTCACTCCAAGATCACACAAACAACGATAATCAAGGTCAGATTCGAACCTCTAACATGATTCCTTTGAAGTTATTTTAAATATTATTCATATGTTATAATAATATAAATAGGATATTTTAGTAATTTAAACCTTCGAATGCTCGCGGAGAACGAGGAAGGAGTATAGTCCCGTGGCGAATCCCCACAGAGAAAGAATTTCCGCCCCACTAACAACCCAATGTAATATATATTTTTAGTAAGAAATGTAAATTATTACGCTTAATCCGTAATGATAAATTAATAAAAACACACCACAGTCCATCCACAAGTCACAACAGAGAAACAATAGTCAACTACTACGAATGATTTAATATATAATTTCAAACTTATTCAATTTAAAACATATAATGGGAAAAGGAGAAGCAGCCACCGCCATCGACGTTCAGTTCTTCCCTTCCTCCGCCGCCTCCTCAAACGCCGACACCGGGAAAGACCTGGACATCCCGGTGGGGGTCGCAAACGTAATTTTCCCAGAATTAGGGTCCTGAATAGAAATATCACTGATCGTCACCCAGATCAAGAGCTCCTTGCTCTTGACACCTGTCAGCTTCTTCATCCGACGGTCCTCGACGAACGCCGTGATCTCCGCGTCGTACCACACGCTTTTTCCGATGGCCTTGAAGACGTGCGTCTTTCCCTTCTTCTGCTTCAGCCACACGAAGCCACTCTCCTCGTTGTACCCCACCTCGACTATGTCTTCCAGCGGCAGTAGGCCGTTGGGCATGTTGATCTTCGCCAGCAGCTCCAGCGACTTCTGCTTGCAGACGTCGTGGCCGGAGTAGATCTCCGCCTTCTCTCGGTGGCTCGAGATTCTCTGGGCAGCCATGTGGTGGGGGTAATATAGGGAATTCCCAGGTGGGTGCTTTGCTGTGGTGTGGTGGAATAGATTAGTGTGGAAGGAGGAGGGGTTTTATGGATGAAGACGGAGGGATAATGACGGAAATGCCCTTGGAGGGGTAGGGGTTGCGTGGCGGGATGTGGCTAAGGATGAAGTTAATGCGAGGAAAAGGGAAAAGGAGTTCGTTTGTTGTTAAACTTGCCCTTCAAGGTCATGTAATAACATTATTGAACTAAAATCCAATGTTAGTTTTAGAGTGAAGTTAGTTTTTCGACGTGGGACAATAGTTTCAATACGCCTCCTCACGTGTGATATCGATTCAAAACCTAATACGTTAATATAACAAATCGGGTGGTGGTAAGTCAAACAAGCGTGATAACGCGCATATCGAACTCGCTCTGATATCATGTTAAAATTGAGCTTCCATCCTAAAAACTATTAATAATAGGAGAAGATTCTTGTTTAATTTATATATTGAGTCGGTTGAAATTAGTTTCTTGATGTGGGGACAGATAATCTCAACATGGTGTTAGATTAGCTATGATGGTTTTTTCTTACCTACCCACTTGGGTATAGTTAAGATTGTGACATGTGTCACACCTTCTCAATCCAAGGTGTTGATCTCAGCACCATCTTTAGGATGGGACACATGTCACAATCCCAACCCACTTGGGTAATCCAAGTGGGTAGGATAGCATGAACCAGCTATGATTTTGGTTTTTTTTTTTTTTGTGTAAGATAAATAAATGATCACGTTATTTAAAAGTTTGAAAGAAGTATATCATTTTTAAATTTACATATTATACTTCAATGTGTCCCATGTATACTGATTTTTTTTTTTTCCTTAACTAGCATTACATGTGGAATTTTATGTGTGTTCGTACACATGATCTCTTAACATGAAGTCCGATACCATATTCAGTGATCAATTCATTTAAAAGATTAAGGTTGATAGGAGTGTATATTTTTTACCTATTTTATTCCAACACGAAAATTTAAAATTTTTTAAATGATAAATTAAAGTTTCGTGATATATCTCTTGTTATTAATTGATTGGTGGTAATAATTTCAAATGGAAATTAAATGCGGGCAAGTAAGCTCATATATATGCTATTTAATTGTTGTAATTTATAATAAACATGATTGGTGATGAAAAGTACATATCACATTTCGTTTTAGACATAAAGTACGTCACGTTTTATGTTAGCTTTTAATGTAAACAATGATTTTAATCCACATTTCCCATGTTAGTAATATCAAGTAGTAATGGTTTTGTCTGTCAAATCGGCTTGATTAGGCACGTTCGAGCTCATCAATTATCGTACTTTATTTGGTATGAACATTAAGTTGGGCTCATTAAATTTAAATTCACTTAAAATAAAAACCAACTAGTAAATTTCCGTACATTAAATATATATCTTTATATTACTATTTAAATGTATGTTGCCAATATTATTGACACATGTCGATTTTATTAATTTATTATAAAAATATTGTGGATAAAGATATTGTGTTCGTGAGGTTTAAAATATCAAACATGATAACATAGTGACAATAAACATTTTTAACCATCATTACAAGAAATGATAATTAATGCCATGCATAGCACAGGAAATATATATATATATATATATATATATATATGTGTGTGTATGATTCGCAAAAATAAAAGGACATAATATCTCGATTAAAGGGAAAAGATATTTGACAATATTAAAAGAATATTTTTTTTTAAAGTAAAGTATAATTTTATTCCATAATATTAATTGGAGAAGATTTTATAATGGAATCAATATAGAAAACTGCTGAATAATATGAAGAAACAACAAAAAATATTGATATACTAGTATCACCAATTGGAATAACTTCTTCAAATATTATCAATAATTGCAATCCCTTCTTAGATCACTTTTGATATTATCCAATCAAGATTCATAACTATATTGTTTAAATCATCAATGACAGCACGATTTTTATTTCTCATATCTATTTTATAAGACCATTGGAAACTCTTATTTAAAGAAAAACACATCAATACGAGAGAAAGAAAACTCTCATAAAATAAACAAAATATAAAATTAAATATAAAAAAATTGAGAAAGATGATGAAATATATTATGGGTGCTCCAACTCGATCCGCTGGCGACCATGGTGACAGTAGATCTGTGGCCATCGGTGAAAAAGAAAACAAATTATGATTTTTTTGAAGATTTTCTACAGGGTGAGAGGTTTTTTTTTTTTTTTTTTTTTTTTTTTACAATTTAAAAAGAAACTTGTAATGAATACTTTACCGCAATCACCCACTAAGATAACATTTTTTCTTAGAAAATAATATATTTTAGTTTCCAAATTTACATATCATTTATAAATTATATATTTTTAAATAGTGTAATGGCGATCAAATATGGCCAATAAAACTTAATTTAGGCTCTCGCAAACTTAGCATTTTGCAAGTCCAATATATAAATAAATATATGCTCAATATCAGCCTTCACATGTTAAATTGGGCTCGAACTCATATTTTAGCGGATAAAATTATCTTGCCTTTCATTATAGTGTCCCATTAGGAGGCCCAATATAATGATTTTAATCTTTTTGGGGCAAATATGAAAAGAAAGCAATGATTTATACACCGTAAAAACAAGCTCAAGGTATACGAAATTATCCTAGTACATAAACTGAGACAACCTCAACCATGCATTGCCTATGATATAGTTCAAAATAAATATTTATATACGACATATAAGGTGAAGCGAACAAATGAAAAGAAATAATATGTGTAATATATGTATATCTCATAATACATATATTTTATCAATAGTGAGTGAAGATCAAGTAGATTACTTTCTCGACATTTCTCAACACAAAATAAAGGATGTCAATCTTTACATAGTTTCAGTATAGTGCATATATATATATATAATATATAATTTGCAAGACAAAATAATAATTTTAGAAAGAAAAAAAAAAGGAAAGAAAAAGAAAGAAGATAGAGTCTGCCACGGTGTTGATCTGTTGTCCCAAACATCCCTATTTGCAAGACACGATATTGATCTTCTTCTTCACTACACTGTTTGTTAGTTTCACCTGCTGCAATTTTCTCACATGGGCAGTTCTTCAATATCTAATTTCTGGCGATGGATAATTTAAATAATTATGTTATACTATCAGAGCGAGCAGTTTTCATATGTAATAATTAAGTAAAACTATTATTATTATTATTATATATTATTATTATTATTATTATTATTATTATTATTATTATTATTATTATTATTCCATGTGAATCTTTTTTGTTGGGACGTCCAAATTGGTAAGAACGGTGGATATTCAATGATTCTGCAGGTTTACATCTGAAATCATCGTATGCATCATATTTGAGAGAGTTTTGCCTTAATAAATCAAACAATTAAAGGAAATATTGTGTAAATTTTCTTACGTTCGCTTACATAATATTTCTATATATAATATAAAGCATATACTAGGCCGATGCAACACGGATTTTGTCGAGGTAAGCGTTGGATTATATCTTTTTAAAACGATATTGTTGCGCTCGCTTTGCTTACGGAATACAACAACCATTCTGAAGGCGTAGGCCCCAGTGAGTGGTATGGACACAAGAGAATTTTGCTGAAAAAAAACTGTTAAAACAGAAATATTGGCTCTAATGTTGAGACAACATTCGAGACCTCAAAGTTTTCGCACAGCGGATTAAAATAAAGTTCAGAGTAAAAACGATTGAGACACAGTTTTAAAATATGCAGCAAGTTGTAAAATTTGCTGCGAGCCTTCAGGGCAAAATTCCACTCACTTGAGATGGATTACAAAAAGAACATCTATCGAAGATAGAAAACCAGCCTAGAAAAGATCCTACGAAAAGGACTATAAACCTACAAACTATGCAGGGGTAAAACGCTAGGCAAAACTACGAAACATAATAAACGTAAAGGTGAGAGCTCTCTCTTTCTTTTCTTTCTTCCTTGTTTCGTCTCCTATATTTGAGAACAAAGTCCTATATTTATAGGCTCGAAATTCAGCTCCAATAAAACTCTAGAATCCCTTGAAGATCTCAACTTCCTTGCTTGAAAAGATCTTATCTTGATTTGGTCTATTTTAGGTAAGTTCCCTAAAATCTCTCAACCACCTTCCTTGTCTCGAATTTGACTTATTCCAAGCATCTGATCTTCATATCTTCTATATTTGGTAAGTACATCTCCTATTCTTTAGCTTCACTCCCTTTGAATAAATCCAAGCTCGAAACTAAGTCCTGCACATACTAAAATAATGCCATGATTATAGGAATAATGGTTTTTGGGTTTGAAAGACAAAACCGAGGGTTGACTAAGCCTGAGTCAACTTGTGTTGAGTCGGACGTCGTCCCAACATTGTCAATGTCGACATAGTCAACATTAACAATCTCCCCCTTTTTGTCTTTCTTCCCAAAACCCGTGCAGTGACTAAGTCCAAATCAAACTCCCCCTGAAATCAAACATATTTAAGCAAAACAACTAGCTAACGTCTGCAACACAAATCCACTTAACTAACTAATATCCGAGCTAACATCTGCAGGCACAAACAAAACACGTCAGCATACTAAAGCACACACAAAAACACAAAATCAAGGATCATAAGTTAAGTAAAATTATAATCCTCTTCGTTCTCAGCTTCATCCTCGCCTTCTCCTTCAGCTCCCCCTTGATCTGCTTCGCCATCAGCAGCTTGACCCGAACTCCCTGCCACATCTGCACCACCTTCTCCGAACAATTCCAGCTTCATGGTCTGCACTGATCTGCACCACTATCTCCCCCTTTTTGGGAAGAAAGTAAACCCCGAAGAACTTACCTCTGAGAAATCAGAAAGGTTATGGTGTCGTCCAGACACTTAATTTCTTTCTCCAGGTTCGATGTTGAGTCAAATGAGAAACCAACATTCTGCAACTCATAAGTGGATAAGTGCGCCATAGAAAAACTAATTGAGTAATAAACTAAACTGTAAGAGCGATGGAGAGCTTAAAACAGTTTGCAGAGAAGACTAAGAGACTATGATATAAAGTTTGTGCAATCGAGGAGAGATCGAGCCGAGTAAAAGGAGTTAAGGAGTAAAAACGTGGAGAGTAAAAATCAAGTAGAACCAAGTTGCGTAAAAATCTTAAAAAATCATGCATATATGGAATCAAAATCGTGCACATAAGGTAATAACATAAATCAGGTCGAGAACAAGAGCTACTAACCGTTTAGGGACTTTGATGAGCACATGAACCAAGTGGAGATAACTTGCAAAAACCAAGAGATAACTCACAAAAATCAAGTCAAGAATAAGATACTAACCGTTTAGTGACTGGACGATTCACGCGAGCAAAGTGGAGAGGACCGTTCTTCAACAATCGCTAAATGAGAACTATAGACACTAGACACAAAATGGTAGATATATGTATAGACATTACCTAAGAATCAGACAAACACATACAGATTTTAGCGCAATCAAGCTGATTAGTTACACATGTTGTCCCAACATTTGACTCCACATTCCCCGAACGACTCCCTTCATTTTCTGTTCAACACCCTAGATCTCGATTTTCTTTCATTTTCTGCCTAACCTCACATTTATTTAGCTCGCATAGAGTACATCGTCACAGCGAATGCCGTGTACCTAAGGAGTTTTAATAGCTCGACCTGCCCTATTTTGATATCTCCTTTTTCAGAGTTCAGCTCTTTATTCACGCATAGAATACATCGTCACCGCGAATGCCGTGTATCTAAGGAGTTTCAATTGCTTGAACCTGTTTCTAGAGTAATTTTGATGAGAGCAAAGTCATATGCAAGTGAGAAGGTCATTTCAGAAAACGGTCTAGGTGAGTCAAATCATTTCAGGAAATCACACAGAAAACTTAGAATCAAATTTCAGAACAGTAACAATCAAGCTTAACTTATGCTAATGTTGGTCCTAATGTTGGACCAACAATTACTGACTCATGCACAGACCAATAGACTTTTTGAGGCTCGAAAACCTCTCGAAGTCTAAGGCTTTAGTAAAAATGTCCGCTAATTGATTCTTAGTATCTATATGCTCTATTCTAACCAACTCTTTTTCTACCATGTCTCTTAAAAAATGGTGCCTAATATCTATATGCTTGGTCCTAGAGTGCTGGATAGGATTTTTCGAAATATTAATGGCACTCAAGTTATCACAGTACATAAGTATCGTCTCACTTTCTAACTCGTAATCGCTCAACATACTATTTAACCAAATGAGTTGTGTACAGCAGCTTCCTGCCGCCACATACTCAGATTCGGCCGTAGAAAGTGACACACAATTTTGCTTTTTATTGTACCAAGACACAAGATTGTTACCTAAGAAGAAACAGCCGCCACTAGTGCTCTTGCGATCGTCTTCGTCACCTGCCCAATCAGCATCACTATACCCAACAAGGTTAGTGTTAGTATCTTTTGAAAAACAAAGACCTAGACTATAAGTTCCGCTCACATATCTCAAAATTCGTTTTACAGCATGCAAATGTGACACTTTAGGCTCAGACTGAAATCTTGCACAAACACACACAGAGTACATTATGTCAGGTCTACTAGCAGAAAGATATAGAAGACTGCCTATCATAGATCGATACAATGTTGGGTCAACATGTTCCCCAACATTGTCCTTACTTACCTTCTGCGTGGAGCCCATCGGTGTTTTCATTACCTTGGCAGTATCCAGTCCAAATTTCTTGACAGTATTCTTGGCATACTTCTCCTGAGACAGAAAAATTCCATTTTTGCTTTGCTTAACCTGCAGGCCTAAGAAAAACGTTAGTTCGCCGATCATGCTCATTTCAAACGTAGAGTTCATAGCTTGGACAAACTCATCAGACATAAGTCGTGAAGTTGATCCAAAGACTATGTCATCAACGTAGATTTGAGCAATCAAAACACCAGAACCAACTCTTTTTACAAAGAGAGTTCGGTCAGCTTCTCCTCTATTAAAACCAAAATCTTACAAAAATGACGTAAGTCTGCCGTACCAAGCTCGTGGAGCTTGCTTTAGACCGTAAAGAGCTTTTTGTAGTTTGAACACATGATCAGGATAGTGAGGATCCTCAAAACCTTTCGGTTGCTCAACGTAAATTTCTTTGTCAATATAACAATTTAAAAACGCACCTTTCACATCCATCTGGTGGAGAGTAATGTTGAGCCAACATGCGATACCAAGAAGTAGCCGAATTGATTCTAACCTTGCTACTGGAGCGAAGGTTTCATCAAAGTCTATTCCCTCGACTTGGGTATAGCCTTGGGCGACTAAACGAGCTTTATTTCTAACAACATTGACATACTCGTCAGATTTGTTCTTAAAGATCCACTTCGTCCCAATGACATTGAAGTCATTCGGCCGAGGAACTAAAGTCCAAACCTGAGCTTTATCAAACTGTAAAAGTTCTTCTTGCATCGCATTGATCCAAAAATTATCCTTGAGAGCTTCAACGACATTTTTTGGTTCAACCACCGAAACAAAACAATTAAATCTAACATCACTATATAAGGACGTCATGCAAACATTCTTCACCATCGAGCGGTAGTCTTTGCGCGGTTTGTCTCGTGTTCTACGGCCTTCATTCACATTTCCAATAATTTGGTCAGCTGGGTGATCTTTCTGGATTCTGCAGGTGGATCCCGTCGAACATTCATGTTCTCGTCATCAGTATCTTGTTCGTTTGCAGATGTTGAAGCAGTTGCTGGCTCAACATCTGACTCAACATTTTCGTCTGTATGTACTGGAGCTGGAACCTTTTCTGTAATTTCAACCTGAGGAGTACTCGTGCTAACATCATCATCAAACACGATGTTCACAGATTCCTGAATAGTTTTCAACCTCAAATTGTAAACTCGATAAGCACGACTATTGGTAGAATATCCTAAGAAAATACATTTATCACTCTTCGAGTAAAACTTAGTCAAATACTCACGGTCATTTAACATATAGCAAATAGAACCAAAGACGTGAAAATACTTGACCGTAGGTTTCGTACCCTTCAAGAGCTCGTACGAAGTTTTCTTCGTGCCATGACGAAAGTAAACTCAATTTGAGATATGACAAGCGGTGTTCAACGCTTCAGCCCAGAACCTTTTAGAAAGATTCTTGGAGTGTAGCATGACACGTGCCATCTCTTGAAGCGTGCGATTCTTCCTTTCGGCGACCCCATTTTGTTGAGGCGTCTTAGGAGAAGAATACTCATGGATTATACCCTTCTTATCACATAATTCTTGAAAAAACTGATTTTCGAATTCTCTACCATGGTCAGACCTAATACGAACACGATCTTACCGAACTCCTTTAGCTTGGGGATCCCTCTGATTGCATCGTGACGTACTAGTTGCTCCAAGGTCCGATAATTCACATGACCCAACTTCTTGTGCCACAAAATGACCTCGTCCGATGGCCTCGACAGATGGCAGAGTTCTTCGTTTCCACCTTTGTCTCCAACTTGGTAACAATTATCGTTAGAACGCTTACCTGCCATGACACACACTTTCTGATCGTTAAAAACCTCGCAACTTTCCTTGTTAAATCTTACCTCTAGTTCATCGTCGCAAAGTTGACTTATACTGATCAGATTTGCCACAAGTCCTTCCACATGGAGGACGTTCTTCAATGCAGGAAAACCGGGAACGTTGAGCTTGCCTCGTCCGAGAATTCGTCCTTTAGCGCGCCACCGAAAGTTAATGTTCCACTACTTAAAGGCGTATAATCTAGCAAATAATCTTTGGTACCCGTCATGTGGCGTGAACAACCGCTGTCAAAGTACCAAGACCCTGAAACGTTAGCCTTAAAAGAAGTGTATACGACATTACAGCAAAGAGATGATTTTTCAACCAAATCTTTCTTCTGATTTTTGGGAACCCAGACAGACTTGTAATGAGCTGTATTAGAGCTAGAAGCTTCAGAAAGTTCTCCAGACATTCTGTTAGACACTGATCTCTCAATGTTGGGCAGAATGTTGGACGACTTTCCAGCCAACATTTTCTTCCTGACAAAATCATCTTTCATTTTCCAGCAAAACGGTTTTATATGACCAGGCTTAAGACAATAATGACGTCTAAAACTCCTTTTTCGGGACTTACGAACAGAACGTTTAGGTTTTTCAACCAAATCAGATGGAGGTACAAAAACAGTTTTAGGTTCAAAAGCATTTTGAGAATGATATCCAAGACCATGCTTAGAAGAAACACCTAAAGAAAGTACCTCATCAAGAGTAGACTTACTTTTGTTCAGCTTTGTGAACGTATCATCGGCATGATCAACGTATTTCTTGATTCTGTCTAACTCCAGGTCCTTTTTGGTCAACAAAGCTTCCATTCGGCTCAGTCCTTCCCGCAAGTCATCAACGAGCTTTTCCCTCTGTTCCTTTTCTTCGTTTAGAGAACGGATGGTCTTAATGAGTTTTTCGTTCAGCTTTCTTTCCTTTGACAATTCAAGAGAGAGAAGTCTGTACGATTCATCCGTGGTATTGTTAGCATCATGTACTTCTACTGCCTGTACTTCATCATCATAAATCACATCAAAACAGTTTGAATCATCATAGTCAAAATAAACAAGTTGTTCAGATGTTGACTCCGATGTTGGATCAACATCCGATACAACATTTAAACCTATATGATGTTCCTCTTCTTCTTCAACGTCAGAGAACGATTGATTGTTACATCGCGTCAACTGGGCCATCTCTTCTGGGTCTTCTACTGGATTATCTTCTTCATCGTCCGAAAGACTCACCCAATAGTTCTTTCCGTACCTGCGAAGAGTGTTAGCACATTCATTTGCAAAGTGCCCCCAACCTTTACATGCATGGCATTGAATCTCGTCCCACTTTATCTTGTCAGCTTTCAGTTTGTCTGCGGAGTTTCTCTTGAACACGGGGCGTTTAGGCGCGGAAGAAGTTTCCTTTTGATTTAGAACAGTCTTGAATGTTGGGCCAACATTCAACTCTCGTTTGTTTTTCAGAAACTTCCGATAGTTCCTTACCAGCAAGGCCGTTGCCTCATCCTCGCTAGTGTCGTACTTTGGTTCAGGTTCCGAAGACTGAGCTGCAAATGCCAGGCCTTTTCCCTTTGACGCGTTTTTCTGAGCATCAAGATTGATCTCATTGTTCTTGAAGATGTTCATAAGGACATTAAAGTCGAGAGTCGCCAAGTTGTAGGATTCCTCAACCACTGAAACTTTGTTGTCGAACTTTGGGGACAAAGAACGAATAGCCTTAGAATTTAAGGCTTTGTTTTAAATAGGTTCGCCTAAACTTTGACACTCACTCGAAATATTTAAAAGCTTCCCAAAATAAGAAGAAATATCCTCATCCTCACTCATCCTAAGACTCTCTAGTTGACTGTGAAGAAGACGAAGTTTTGTCTCTTTTACGCTCGCATCTCCCTCACAATACCTTTGAAGAATGTCCCACGCAGATTGAGCTGTGGTACAGTTTTGAATGATTTTAAACATGAAAATATCGACAGTAGAGAAAATCGCATTAAGAGCTTTTTCATTGAAATCAGCATCCAATCGCTCTTGTTGCGTCCATTCAGCGACGGGTTTATCAACGACTTCCCCATCAGCGTCTGGATTAGTTGTTGGCGTAACATAGCCAGTAAGAACAGAATTCCATGACCGGACATCAATTGACTTGATGGACTGACGCATCCGAACCTTCCAATAGGCATAGTTCGAACCATCCAAAACGGGAATTTTTCCAAAAGTGTTTGGGCTAAAAATATCCATATCAAAAAGATCAGAACGCTTAGTATATCAAGCGGAAGCTCTGATACCACTTTGAAGGCGTAGGCCCCAGTGAGTGGTATGGACACAAGAGAATTTTGCTGAAAAAAAACTGTTAAAACAGAAATGTTGGCTCTAATGTTGAGACAACATTCGAGACCTCAAAGTTTTCGCACAGCGGATTAAAATAAAGTTCAGAGTAAAAACGATTGAGACACAGCTTTAAAATATGCAGCAAGTTGTAAAACTTGCTGCGAGCCTTCAGGGCAAAATTCCACTCACTTGAGATGGATTACAAAAAGAACATCTATCGAAGATAGAAAACCAGCCTAGAAAAGATCCTACGAAAAGGACTATAAACCTACAAACTATGCAGGGGTAAAACGCTAGGCAAAACTACGAAACATAATAAACGTAAAGGTGAGAGCTCTCTCTTTCTTTTCTTTCTTCCTTGTTTCGTCTCCTATATTTGAGAACAAAGTCCTATATTTATAGGCTCGAAATTCAGCTCCAATAAAACTCTAGAATCCCTTGAAGATCTCAACTTCCTTGCTTGAAAAGATCTTCTCTTGATTTGGTCTATTTTAGGTAAGTTCCCTAAAATCTCTCAACCACCTTCCTTGTCTCGAATTTGACTTATTCCAAGCATCTGATCTTCATATCTTCTATATTTGGTAAGTACATCTCCTATTCTTTAGCTTCACTCCCTTTGAATAAATCCAAGCTCGAAACTAAGTCCTGCACATACTAAAATAATGTCATGATTATAGGAATAATGGTTTTTGGGTTTGAAAGACAAAACCGAGGGTTGACTAAGCCTGAGTCAACTTGTGTTGAGTCGGACGTCGTCCCAACATTGTCAATGTCGACATAGTCAACATTAACACATTCCTTAATATGCAATTACAAATGTCAAGTAATAAGAGCACTTTTGAGCCGAACTTATTCTATCTTTTTTTTTATTCTCACAATGATTTTTTTTAATATGAAATATGTGAAATATATTTCACAACGGAAAAAAACTAAAGGATTTCAAAGATTTTATGTGATTTCCGTGGAAAATTCGATGTTATGCAAATGATAAATACCATTCCTTCATAGATGAGGCTGAAATCTACTAAAATTTTTGATTAATCCTGATTAGTGACAAACTTTCACTTTTCATGGACACATCTTTATCTTTTTGGTAAATCTTCACATTAGTCGTTTTTATAAACAGATTTAATTAATAATTAACTTTCTATTGATTTTTTTAGATGTGATCTCTATATTAGCCAAGTCGCAATTTTATTATTTTCCCCCCCCTCAAATCAATGATTAGAAACACAACCCAACTACTAAACAAAATTAGAAGTTTGATTTGAGGTTCGAACATGTATGTAAATGTAGGTTACAAAGTATTTTCCACACAGTTTTCATTGTACATTGTATGCTATATATATATATACAAAAGGATGATACTACTCAATTATCCAATCTACAATAATTACAATTAAACTCTAGACAATGAATAATAATCACGTAATTATATGCAAAGATATAGGCAACGATGAAGGCTTAATTTACTCCATTAGAAACTTGGTTTATTGATAAATAATCGATAGCTATCATTTGAGGGAAGAATATATCAAAAGGAAGGTCATTGCGCAGAGTGCACAGACACGTGAAGGCCATCCGAGAACCACAAGCAATTCCCCCCAAGAGATAGTATAAGACATACATTCTATCACGTGAAGGTTATATAGTTACAAAAACAACTCAATTTATTTATGGTTTCAAGGCCTTTCTTAGTTCATATAATATATATATATATATATATATATATATGTGTGTGTGTGTTAGAAAATTTGTTGCCAGCAATGTTCAGAATCAGATAATTGAACCTGTGAGGGATTCATTTAGGGGCATAAAGGGAAAAAAATAAGTGAAAGTTTCCTTTAGTGGTAAAAACAAACGATGGTCAGAAACGACCTCTGTAAGACAAATCAGAGTCAGTCAGTCATCAGATGAGCTTCAGCACAAGGAAAGAGGTGGTTTTGGACCCTTTTTTTCTTCTTTTTTTTTTTTTCTTTTTAGAATTATCATAGTTCACTAATATTATTTTTCGGGGATAAAACCAAAAATGGTCTCGATATTTATCCTATGGATTAATTTAGTCTCTGATATTTCGTCTGAACTAATTTAGTCTTCGATATTGTCGATTTAGAACCAATTTGAAAAAGAAATCAACATCAACCATATATGTATATATGTATAAATATTAACCTAAACTAGACTTGAATATACCGTTGGAAAAGAAAAGAAATCAACATGCACATAAACAATATTAGTCTAAGACTAGATAAGAAAATAAATCAGCCTCAATTACACATAAAAAAAACATTGACCTAAGTTTCAACGTGTTATTAGATAAGAAAAGAAGTTAACATCAACTACACATGAAAAACACTTACCTTGACTTTAACGTGTTATTAGATAGGAAAAGAAATCTGTATCAACTATACATAACATATTAACCTAAACAAGATAGAACGTATTGAAAATAAAATATATAAAAATTTCTATGAGATAGAGATTTCTATTTATATTTTATCATGACCAAATATGAATGGTACATTTATGCAACTCGTATATTATTGGTGGATATTTGAATTTTAATACTTTTGGGATCATTGAGTTGAGAGATAAATCCAATCTTAAATCAACTCATAATTCAGACAGGAACCATTCACTGGTGTGTGTTATTAAATCAATCAGATTCAGAATTCAGACAAAAATTATTATTAAATAAACATTCAAAAAAGCTACTTTTGGTCATGGTTGTGTCTACTCTATCCCCGTAATTTATGTTCCAACATCTCTTATTAATAATAATAATAATAATAATAATAATAATAATAATAATAATAATAATAATAATAATTGATTAGCTAGTTCCCATCTGTGAGGACTATATCCACACGCCATGAGGGACCACTTTCTCCTTAGATAAAAGTGCAAATAATATATATATATATATATATATTTCACTCGTACGTCCAACATAAATCACAAACTCTAACTAATTAAATTCGTTTTAAATTCACCCAATAACGATAATTATAAGATTCGAACCTTTATCATACAGATACATTCTCATTTACAATCAATTGATCTACTCTTTGAGGACCAACGATTTTACTGCTGGTTTTTGTTGAGGAGCAATAATTGTTTCAGCTGAGATAGTAATCGATCCGTGGCGCTGGCTACTGTATATTTTAAGCGGTAGGCGATTGATCTTACATTGGTATCAGAGCATGTTACGAGTTCGAATTTTAGAATATTTTTAACATCAATCAGTGACGAAAGCATGATTTATAATTCGGGGTCCTTTTTAGACAAATATCATGTTTGTCAAGGAGAAATTGAACTGATTTTTTCAGTTAACAACTATGAAGGCAAATCAATATGCTAAAAATATTAAACAATACAAAATATATATATATATATATATATATATATTTCGATTTCAACTGATCTTACTAAGCTAACTTCGACGACGAAGGGATAGTCGGATAGCCCCATTGACTCTCTCTAATTCCGCCCCTATTGACAATAAATATGTTTTTAGAATGGAATACCTAAAATATAATAATCTAATGACAATAAATATGTTTTGAGAATGGAATACCCAAATATAATAATCTAAAGGAGTTCTATTTGAGGAAAATAATAAAAATCACAAACCTTGTGCCGCCGACCATCTATCTCATCGTGCGATGATATGGCTCTCAAATGGTATTGAAATAATCGTATAATACTATCATAAGATAAAAGGGGATTTGTAATATTATAATTTATGCATAGCCAATTATTATTTATTTACCTACGCTATTCTATTATGTAAATTCGTTTGATTTTAAGTCTTTCATAAAAACGTTCCACGTCTGAACCACGCCTAATCAGGGCCGGCCGGCCATGTAGTATAGTAATATATATTAGTGCACTGCTCGAAAATTCAATTATTGCGAACAAACCTTTGATTATTTCCATTTGCCCATAAATTCGAACTATATATATGTATACATATCTATATATATATATATATATATATATATATTAAACTGTAATGTTGCCAAGTGGTTTGCTTTGATTGCATTTGTTCAACTTAATTTTTTTTTTCAATTGTTTGACTAGTAATAAATTGTACTAAGTATATGGCGCGGGTGTGATAAATGTCCAAATAAAATAGGAAAAATGAATAACCAATATATGAATAAAACAGGAAAAATGAATAACCAATATATGAATAAAACAGGAAATTCTTATTAATACATGTGCTCTGTAAAATTGTAAGAAAATACAGTTTTATTATCAGTCCTTCATTAGTTTGTATCCATTAAGTCAGTCTTTATTCACTTATTTTGGATATTAATTAGAAAAACAAATCAATTTAAAAATTATTTTAATGCTTATATATCATCACGTCCTCCCTCGACCATTATGTAATAGTATAAATTATTTTTTACCAGCTAGCTGTTAAGCTTTGTCAAATCAAATTCCATTTGTTGAGATCGAATTATCCAATTCGTTTATTTGTTATATGGTTACACTATTTTTTTTATTGTTTGTAAAACTAGAACTATAGTATCATGTTATCATAGTGATGTGGTTTGTTCACCTTATAATGCATGGCGTACAACTAAATTATGTTAAAAGCGATGTTGAAGTATATGTTGTTACTGACATGGAATAATGCTAATACATCATGACTGACTTTGTGGAAAAATTATTCTGAGTCCCAAATTTATTTTTATTACCTATTTTTGTAATTATCAAATACAATGATCCAAAATTGAAAATTAATATACTTAGGTTGTGCTTGGTTCATGGAAATTAGTAAGGAAAGGAAAATGAAATGGAAATAGAAAACTGCTTTTTATGTTTGGTTGATTGAAGAAATAGATAGGAAAAAGAAAAGAAAATCAAATCTAAGTTATGCTTATACTTAAAACTAAGGAAAACTAATTTCTTTACCAAGTGGTGAGGAAAATGAGAGAAAATCTTATTAAAATCATTTTTCCTCCAATTTTCTTTTCCACACCACTTTCTTCCAACCAAACACAATGTTAGTGACATAAATTTATAATCATGCCTAGAACGACGGATTATCAATAATGGTTTTTTTATTTTTTCAAATGAAAGTTTCATTACTAGAATGAATTCAAGGTACTAAAGAGCCCAGAAGAACCATGTGGTAAGTTCGACAATCCAGAGGAAAGACAGCTCTCATCAAACAACAAAAACCCGAAAAAATAAAAACAAAGCCAAAAGAAAATAAGCTTAAGAGAATAAAAGAACTAAAAAACATGATACAAATCCAGTTAATACTCCATAAATATGATACTATTTGAAGGGGTGATTGCAATTAGTAATACTAGTTTATCTATCTTTTTAGTCGTATTTCATATCCTTCTGCGGTTTTGTATAGTAATTCCATTGTAAAATTTTGTCCAATTGATATTATGAAATAAAATTATCATTTTCCAAAAAAAAAAAAAAATAACTTCGAAATATTGTCTTCTTTGGCATTCCAACAAAAGGAGAAACAATTCATACAAAGAGGAAACACAAACTTCCATTATTTATTTTTAGAGATAAGGTAGAGAGGGTTTGAGGATAAAGAAGTGAAATAACCATGGTTCATTTGAAATTAAACTAGCCTAAGTAACATTTGACAAAAGTAATTATATTCTCTCCATCTTCATTGACGAGTTAACCAATAAATAAAACTAATCATGTTATTGCAAATTTAATTTTCGAACAAAACGGTCAGACATAACATGACATGGGCATTAGTTTGTTAATGCAATTAAACACCCCCCCCCCCCCCCCCCCAAACTTATAGGCATTAATACATTAATCTTTAATTGACTTTACGATGATTTGTCCATCTTATCAAATAAACATTTTTTATCAGATCCATTTGTCAACCATAAAAAATCCGAGGACACAAAAAGGCGGTCTTTATTTCCCTTTTTTTTCTTTTCCTATTTTTCTTTCTCCTCCTCGATCGCATAAAAATGTCCCTCGTTTGCTACGCCATTGAACCCTCTTTCCATGCAATAACTCAACCACTTCACACCCTTTCCCCCCCCACCTATATAAACCCCCCACAGTCCCCTCATTATTTCTACACACAACACAAACATTCTAATTAAAAGAAACAAAACTATCTTCTCTCTCACTAGTGATCGATCTCTTTGTCTGAAGAAAAAAAAAATGGTGGTTATATCTCAGCCGATTCTTGACAACATAGCCAAGATCAAAACATGCAAGCCCATGTGCGAAAGCTTCGACGAGATTCCTGTAATAGATCTTTCCGATCGTTCCAATGCTGGGAATCTCATAGTCGAGGCCTGCAAAGAGTTCGGATTCTTCAAGGTGATCAACCATGGCGTCTCCGTCGAGCTCACCACCGAGTTAGAAGCTAAGGTTGTCAAGTTCTTCAGATCATCCCAGCAGGAGAAAGACAAGTCAGGCCCAGCAAACCCTTTCGGCTATGGTAATAAGAGGATAGGAATCAACGGCGACATGGGATGGATCGAATACCTCCTCTTCTGCTTAAACCCTGAAATCATTTCTCAAAATCCTGGAGCTGTTATTCCTGGGATTTCAGAAACCCTACGGTGAATTTCTTTTCTTTCTTTACTTTCTTTCTTTTCATTAGTATTCAGTGCTGACAATCGATATGATCATCTGTTATTACAGGGCTCTAGTGGACGAATACATATCAAAGGTAAGGAACATGGCCTGCGAAGTCCTTGAAATGATCGCCGAGGAGCTAAAGATCGGCCGGGCGAGGGACGTTCTGAGCAAGCTCCTCAGAGACGATGGAAGCGATTCTTGCTTCAGGCTCAACCACTACCCACCATGCACGGACCATCTCCAAGCTTTGATCAACGGCTCAAATCTGATAGGGATTGGAGAACACACAGATCCTCAGATAATCTCCGTGGGAAGATCTAACAACACATCGGGCCTTCAAATCTGTCTGAAAGATGGGACGTGGGCCCCAGTTGAGCCAGATGACACATCTTTCTTCTTCAATGTTGGTGATTCATTGCAGGTAGGTAGGGTAGCACACATATTAATGGACCTTCATTACGTACCTAAAATCACCCATTCCATTGATAAATCATTACAGAAGGTTCCCATGAAGAGACTAATCTTGGTCGGATTATTGCAGGTGATGACCAATGGAAGGTTTAGGAGCGTAAAGCACAGAGTCTTGGCTGATGGGATAAAATCGAGGGTTTCGATGATCTTCTTCGGTGGGCCACCTCTGAGTGAAAAGATTGCACCTTTACGTTCAGTCATGGAAGAAGGTGAAGAAAGCTTGTACAAGGAGTTCACATGGTCTGAATACAAGAACTCGGCTTACAAGACGAGGCTGGGTGATAATAGGCTGAGGTTTTTCGAGAAGGCAATAGATTAATTAAGCCTTTTTTTAAGTGTAATAGAATTATAATATGTCACTTTTTTAAGGGTTGACTCCAAACTGCTGGATTAGGTGGAGGGGATCATGTTTAATTAATATATAATTGTAATAGTTTTTTTTTTTTTTATCACTTTTCTTGCATCACCTAACTTCTCATTTTGTGTTAAATTGTAACGACTGCCTATCTATCCATCCCTAATAAATGTTTTAATGCAAATGTTATCCCTAACAAACATGTCATGTGTTTATATCTTATTGTAACTGCCTTTGCTCGAAAACTATATATAGGGTATGTGATATCATTTTATCGTGCCGAACCGAACTTCGCTGCGGATTCTCGGTGATGACGGAGGTTTTTACGCGGCTCCGAAATTGGCAAAAATTTGACGATGGGCGTGACGATATGAATTAAATGAGGCCGTTACTAAATTTGTTAGGATATGTTCGGATTTTCGGTCTTTTTTTTTAGTACGTCGAAAATCTCGAGGCGACAAACCGACAACCGTTCTCATTAAAGCGGAAAAACCCGTGCTTTCCTATCTATAGTTATGTAGCTTACACTTTTTGTTACATGCATTTGCAATTAGTAAAAGATTTTCTAATGGAGAAGTGTTACAACATAATTAAAAGAAGATGGAACTTGAAATTGATTTAAGTCTAGTACTAGATTTGTTTATTATGTTTTTTGACAAGTAAAGCATGATAGTTTTCGTAATATGGCTATAACGATGTATTAAAACGAACACAGGAAGTGAAATTTGATAATATTTTTATTCAAATGAATTGTGTCATTATTTGAGAAAATTTTTTGAATGTCAAATGAGAAATCACCTCTACATTGTAGAAAAAATTAAATAAAAATTAGTTTATCGAGTTGAGTTTTACATTTGCATGAGAGGTCATGATCAACCATGATTAGAACAATTCTTCGACATAATCCCACCATCATCTATAAATAGGAAAACTCATTTTCTTGTTGGATGGTTATTTATACAAGACTCTATACTCTTAAATCTAACGTTCAAATTAGATTGGATGCATATTCATACAAGACTATGAAGGTAAAACGACATAGGAAAACACAATAGAAGACAGAAAACTTGAGCAAACGTGTGTGTAAGGATGCATTAGAGACACATATTGATTTGCATAGTTTCCAAATGTTTTTACAAGGTACACAAATTGATTCTTGAAGTCGAGTATTTTTCACTCGATTTTTCACAATGTCATTAATATCTCGGCGGTCGAAGATTTCAAAAAACACGAGTTATTGCAATAATTCGAAAATCATCTTTAAAATATCACAAGTAAGTTCTATGCTTGGATGAAAAGGACTGACTTACACATACTCATGTAAGAATATAAGTAGATTCCTATCCACTTAGGAGATTGAGGGTTGGTGTTGAAAGGTAAACAAGAGTTGACAACAAGGAAACAAATGTCTTACTATGTTTCATATTACAAGAAAAGGGAAGCTACGTATTAGATTCCTCCCATACACGTTTAGACCAATGTAATGAATCTACAATACCATGTGATGGTAGATTAGCTATATAGTTATATTGAGCCCCACAAATAACAAATTGGATTTTTACTTGTTTATTCTAACGATTAAATCAAAAAAGGTTGACTTTACAAAAGGAAATCACCTCTTACCATAAGAAATGATGTCGATTATTCTCCGGCCGGCCTGAACTAACGAGATAGACCAGACGAGAATGGGCCGGCCCCGGCCGGGACACAGCTGAAAATACACGGTGCACACATATAAACAACACAAAAAACGACTAATGAAGGATAAAAAATGATTAACTGATAACAGATATAAGGAAGACGTTAGAGATTGGGCAAGCAGCTATAAATGCATGCCAAGTTCATGTCCAAAAGATAGCTCATCGAGGTGATATTAGATAAATACCGCGATATAGAGCAGAAGAAGCAGATCACAATTCTAAAGCAGTATCTAACCAAACATTGCAAGCAGAAAACATCGAATCGAGAACATACAGTATTGGGTATTCCTCAACTGTGGTTCTTCAGTGGATCAGCAGTTTTGCCTGACCTAGCGTCACTCCATGCTTTCGCGATCGTTTTCTTCATCTCATCGTCCCCTTCTTCGTACATATTCTGCAAAATAAACGGAGTTGGTAGGAACGGGTTTGTAAGATTGCGGGAATTGAATGTACCATGTGAAGTTTTTTACGAAAATATGTGGCCACCTTCATCAAGTCCATGATTCCAGCCATCGAATCCTTCTCTTTGTCCATGCTCGGCTCGAACTGTGAGAATAACATGTTTCGCGCTAGTTATGATTTCAAATGGTAGATATTCAGTAGGGGTTTGCTTTCCATATATTAGAAGGAATATACCTTGTCTTCTTTGAAGTACAAATCCAGCCACTTTCCTTTCGAGGCTTTTGCCAAGGTGACCACCACTCTCTTAAGACTTCACAGTCACCTTACATTTCTCGGGCACAACCTCTTTGTTCAGCTTAGGTACTGCACATCGATAGTTCTTCCCTTCGACATCGTGCAACTTAATGTCGAACGACATTGGCTTGAAGTCAGCTTCAACCTTCGTTTGATCAACACCTTCTAACAGGATATAAATCTGGGAAAACAATGCAAGACAAATAGCCCAATGGGTAATGAACTATTCTTGAATTCCAATTAGAGCAGTCAGAATAATCGACCATAGGAGAAACCGTAACAACTATATAGCTCCTTCAAATTGCAGGAAAATGAGAAAATAATGCAAATGCATTTGTTTCAATCCAAGAAACATAAAGACTTTGTCTCTCTCAACTGATCCTTTCTATATCTTATGACAATGAACTCAAAAGTATCAATTAAGGTTCCATTGGAGAACAAATAATAGTTATGTGGGTACATATCCTTACCTTCACTTGATCATTATCTTGATCCCAACTGAAGGAAGAGAGCGTGGAATAACTCAACCGTGGACTCGATGAAGCCTTTGGTGCAGTTGAAATCAGTGTTGGACTCTTCGCAGTAGAAACTGGATATGTCGTCTGCGACGATTTCACAGAAGAAGATTCCTCGGATAACTGAAACGAAAGCCACAAAGTTACGGATTACACGACAATGCGATAATCTCTGTTCCTAAAACAATAGATTCGTTAAACACGTCACTCTCCTCTTAGCCAGGAGGCTTCAAACCAAAACACCAGGAACAAAGCAGAAAACCATAAAATAGCAAGGACACAACGGCTTAAATTTCCAAACGAACCAAACCATTTTCAATTAAATGCACATCTCAACTTTTTCAAAAAATAAGTGCAAAGGCGATTCAATTCTAACCCCATCGAATAGCAGCACCAAGAGATTACGCCATGTACGAAGACATTGAAAAAAAGAATAAAGAATAAAACGCCGTGCAATCATTCGTATACCTTCGTCAATTTAGCGATCACCCTGGAAAGAAGTGAAATGACACGGGGCCTTTTCGCTATACCCTGCAGCTGCTTCAATTCCTCCATGTCCAGCGCCAATTCTTCACTATTCGCCATTCTGAGTTTTCAAGCTCGCAATTAGCGTCCCCTTGCTTGAAATTTTGCTACGAGGGTAACGAAGAGGTGAGCGTTTACGATATTATCGGGCTTCAAATCTCAAAGCCCAATAGGCTATTCACAGTCTTTTTAAATGGGCCTGATTGATACGGCCCATTTTTTGGACCCAGTCCTTTTTTTTTTTCACCTATTGAAAAGAAACGTAAGATTCTATACATATGATAATAAAAGTATATAATGAACGTTTTACAATGATTTACGGCTTCATACCTATGCCCATATATGGAAGAAACAAACAATGACACATATTGTGTCTCAAAGGTTAGGTCAGGTCGCCCAACACATAGTATTTTATACATGGAAATTGTGGGTTCGATTCAACTTGGACCTCTTGACTATCCACTTGGGATGATAGTACACACAGGTCAGGAGGATTTTAGTCCCGCTGTAAGCCGGCGTTAAGGTTCTGATTCGCTTAAGACTGAATTTAGTTGGAGTGCAGTTAGTGTAGGAATTATATTTCATGCCAAACAAAAAGAAAAGACATATTGTTGGGACAAGGTTGTATTACTACAAATATTCTTGAATTAAGGTAATAACATTATGATAATGAAATATTCGATTTGATATGTACTTTTTGATTCAAAGGGTAACGAAAACTCGTCTGGATCAGTCGAACATCGATCGAATGATTCGTAGGTCGTATGAATTTTGACTGCTAAATAAGATTAATAATAAGAGCAGATTATAGAAGCTTAACATAGGCGGAGGCACCATTTGGCCAGCGGATCCATGGACCCCGCTGAAATTTTTTTAATCATTTTTTAAATAGAAAAATAATAATAACACCTATTTTATTTAATATAAGTAAAATGACATCACGCATATAATAAGTTAAAAGATCCCACTCAAAATAATAAATATCTAAGAGATTCATTATTTTTATTTTTGTTATTTAGATATATTTACATACAAATTTAGATTTGATAAAATCTTTCCTACATATATAATTAATTTGGAATGAAATTCTAGCTCGGCCACTAAACCTTGGTTCTAAATATTATGAAAGACACAAAGGAAAAGGTATATTACTTCAACAACTTTTTTTCCTGCATGAGCTTCCTCAAGACAAAAGGTGATCGCTTAACAAGTAAAAGTCCTTAGATTATAGATCATTAGAAAGATAAGATACCTATTATCATTATATATTATATATAGGGAGGTTGATTTCAATATTTTGGACTGCTATTAACATAAAATAAGCAAAATAAAAAATATTAAATTCACAATCTTGAAAATTCGTAAAGCTTAAGGATCACAGAACACTTTAAGACTTGGAAAAGGGAAGAGTTTGAAGTGATTTTTGGCGTCCATGTTATAGACATTCCCACATGAAATCGCTTTGTGCCTGAAATCTGCCTAAATACTGAGTTTCTCTTTACCAAATTCTTGTATTAAACACTATATTTTCTAAGGAAAAAAAAAAAGCTAATGGTTATATTAGTAATTTAAAAAAAGTTGATGATGCTTTTCCTTCGCATGTTAGGCATTATAATTATAGCACGGCACATGAATATTGTATCTGCAGAATATATATATGATAAAATATTCCATCGATTGAGAGAGAAAGGAAGAGTATCTTATCTATATATTATGTTTTATGGCTATGGCAAGTGAACAAAGTTGGCTTCCCGCAGAAAAATAAAGAAAAGAGAGAATAATATATAATGGTATGGACGGACTATGGAGGATGACACTTGGCAATTTGTGTAACGTTATTACACGTATAAAAGAATCTTTATTTTAATGCTTTATTGATGATATAGATTACAAATTTGTATTCTCGTACATAAACGCAAGGGGCAGGCAGCTTTCTTATTTTTATTTCGTTCTATAGTTTAACGTTCGTTGTTTTCACATATTAATATATAACTAATTAAATTTTAAGGGAAAATATTCTTTTTATATATATGTATGGTTAGAAAAGTCGCACCAATATTGAAGAAAAAGCATACATTTAGATCTTAAAATTTATCATTATTTTTGTCTATTAGCTCTAGATTTTCCATTTCTCCGAATCTGACTATATTACATGATATTGTTTTAAAACTAATCAACAGTAGAACGATTAGTCTTATTTTCCATTACTATATATAACAAACTTGTAATTAAGTCCAATTAATTATCTTTAATCATTTAAAGAATCTTTCGTTTTCGCTTCTTGATCAAATATGATACTCTATTTTCAACCATATGATTGATAATTTTCTCCCTTTAAAAGCAGATCTGTATTATAATCCAATCTTAAAGGTCACGCAGGTCCCATTCCTCTGCAAAATGTCATATTTACATGAAATAATAATAATAATAATAATAATAATATAATAATAATAATAATAATAATAACTCATTATTAGTGTCATCACCACTGTCTTCTCATAATAAAAACTTGGAAGACCAGCAAATTTACGAATAGTGTATACAGTGCGCTACGACATCCTCTTTTTCTAACCTGTTAAATAATAACCCAATTAAAATTAATGAAATTAACAAAATTAATTAATTATTATAGTGTAGATACAACTACAATATATATACACCTCGTCAGACGACGTCAACTACCATTTCATCATATATATTTATATATATATATATATAATTCAATAAAAAAAAAAATTCAATTGCTTTTACCTTGGTTGCATTAGAAGTCAAGGAAATGGAGGCCGTTGAAGTAGCTGTACTCGACGACGACGATGATGACGTGGACGACGAAGAAACAGCAGACAAAGAACTCAGCCCGACATTATACGCCATCGTACCATCTGGCTGGAACAAACCATAGTTCCTCTCCGAAGTGGGCCCAGGCTTCATGTCCTCATTAAACAATGCAAAGACGTAGACTTCCAGCCTCGAGTTAGGCCTCAACGGCGTGCCTTGTCCGACCATCTGCCTCCTCAGAAGGTTCCTATTATACATCGCCGCGTTCTGCAAGCTCGCGCCCACCTCATCCTCGTCCCCCCTCGAAGGCCAGCCCGTCTCAGAAACCCTAACCTCCAGCCCGCCGAACCCTAGCCTCGCCATGGCGAATATAACCGCGTCCACCTGAGCGTATAGCATGTTGTCGTAGTGCAGCCTCGTGTAGTTATCGACCATTCCCTGGCTGGGGTTGAAGAGGACGTAGTCTAGGGAGATTTCGTCGGGGCTTCCCTTGTATGCGAAGTAGGGATAAGCGTTGATCCAAAACGGCGATTTAGTGTTGGCCAAGAACTGTAATAATCGGGGCATTACGCCGTCGAGCTCCGGCCGGAAGCTTCCGGAAGATGGAGGGTAGGATTCTAGCAGGATGGCGAGGTTGTTTGGAGTTGAGACCTGGATGTATTGGTCCAGACCGTAGCGTGCAAGGGCGGCATGGATGTTGACCATGGCGGGCAGTAGGTAGGTGGTGAAGGTGGTGAGGTCGTCGCCGGTGTATACCTCGTTTCCGACGAAGATTCCGGCAATTTTTGTCGCCGGAAAGTAGGGTTTGATGTGCGTGGACACCCATTGGAGGGCTTGGTTTGGGTCGGCTAGGGTTGGGAGCGCCTCGTTCTCCACCGTGACCATTAGTTCGACGTTGGAGTTTGCAAAAGAGGTTAGGACTTGAGGGTTCGTGTCGTAGATCCTCGCCTTTGTGACCCGAAGGGACCGTAGGAGGGTTAGGACTTGATCGGGCAGTAGGAGGTTGTTGCCTACTTGGCCGTAGTTTATGCCTAGTGAATCTACTCCTCTTAGTAAGGCGCAGTCATGATTATTACCTGCGAAACAAAAGTAAAGGTCGGATTTTTAATGTGGTAAGAATTGTATAAGCTAAGCTACGTTTGGAAAAGTATAATCAAAATGAAGTTCTCTTTAGATGAAATCTTTATTACAGAAACACATGCCATGCTTTTTGTACCTGAGAAAGCTAGCAAGAATCCGAGAAGTAAGATGAAAACCCTGCTGAAAAGCAGTTTTTCCATCGGAGAAAGGGATGAAAGAAGAAAAAAACGAAAATATCAGATCAGTTTCTATTTTCGAAGGGAAAAAAAATATATATTTTTTAGAATTATTATAAGAAAAAGGAGTGAAGGGGAAGAGAAATGGTACGAGGAGGTGGAGAATATATAGGACTTAGGAGGAAGGCGTTGAGAGAGAATTCTTTTCTTTGCTTGTTTGTTTTTATTTACAGTTAAATTAGTTTGGTAGGTTTTCGATATTTGAGGGTTTCTTTGGATTGGGACTTAGGCCTTTAAGTAGATGATGGGGGTTTTTGAATGTCTTGGTCTGCTTATCTTTATTCATAGGTTTTCTTTTATTTTAATGATTTAATATATAATGTAATGTTCTAAAGTTGTCTTTTTCATGAGGACATGCCCTTAAGATTACCATCTCATGCATCCCACCCAACGATTTGGGACCCACTCTTTTCTTCACATTCAAGAAATTTGTACAAGAAAATGCCAATAAATTTTATGTGACTACACATTATTGTATCTATCTATATATATATTTAATTATATTTAAATTACTTACATATAAGGGTTGATTCAATGATTTTGCAAGGCAAGTAAGATCTTGATGTGCTAGTTATGAAGAACTTATTTGAACTCCAATTTAGAACACATCGATGGAGCTGGCATTATTTATTTATTTTTAATGTGTGATATATTAAATTGCTAAAGGCTTTATTCATCAACTTTTGTGGGAATTTCAAGCACATGATGATCAAGTGCAATGTTGAATACAATGTTTGTCAGATTTCCACTTAAAATTGGCATTGAAGAGTTTTATATTGATATATACTTCTTGCTAGGGTTCTCTTGAGATCCATAAATGAAATTTCAGTTCCAATTGTGTATATATGTGATACTTATCTTTTTCTTTCTTTTTGAAAAAAATGTTATTTCAGTGGCTGACATAACATGCTACCATGTTGATTAATTTACTATTAGTTCTTTATTCCATGTCAACAGCCAAATGGATTGGAAATATTACACATTATTCAATTGGGTAGGAAATATTTCATTTCAGCAGCTAAGACAGATTTTGGACTTCGTTTATTTGAAAAAGGGATGGTTGATGCAAACTTATTTTGGCATATGAAGTTGGTGATTTATTCTTGCAGTTAACAAATATAGTGACCCAAAATGGACTACTAATAATACTTAGTGAAAACAAATTCATAGTTTTGTCAAATAAAAAATGTTAACAAATAAAAAAGTTAAATCGTAACTAATCTCTAGGAATATTCAGAATTTGAACGGTAGAATTCGCAAGAAAATTAAAATTGGTTGCTAAATGGATAAGGAATTGAATACGTGGGAATAAGTAGACTTTAGTAGGACCTTCATATCTCTAATTTCCAATTTACTTTTGTTTGACTCCTTGAACAGAAAAAAAAAAATATAAATAAAACAAAAATGTCGGATAATTTTTAATAAACATTAAATATAAAATGGTCTCAAATAAAAGAAAAAGTTTGAAACTGCTTTAGTTACCTTTTGTCGACAGGAAACGACCAGATATAATGTAATGATCGGAATTTAAATTTAAAATAATTAAACACGAAGTGATGCACATGCAAAATTAGAAATCAATCATATATTTATTAATATTAATATAATATTATGATAACATTATTATCATAACTTTGGAAGATTCTTTTGCTTAACTCCTAAGAACCATTTGCAATGCACTATGTTTATCGTTGGCAATCATTTTGACATTTCCACACAAAAACTCCTTTCATTCCTACTCATCAATGCATCATCAGACTTCACGAAAAAGAATGTAAGGTATCAATCTTATGATTTCATATGGTAATAAGTTACATGATATGATCCATCTCATGTCATTTTCTCGATATGATTCGAGAAACCCAACATGTCTCTGCAGTATCATATTTTAATAATAATTTTCTTTTTATTCTTTTACATAAAAGTAAATATATTTTTTTTACATAAAAGTAAATATATTTTTGTGTATTTAGATGAGGTAAATAAACGCTCGTGGTTTGTCACTAAAATTTTTGATTTTTGGTCGGTTTCGTATGTTAACCGGTACTCAATCTATCAGTGAGCCGATAGTGCGGAAGTTACTGTGTATGTGTGTGTTTTGAGAACAGAGAGATTTGTTTCTGAAAGGTCGGAGCTAAATCTCTCATGTCTCCCCTTCTTCCCTCTAGGAAGGTATCACTTAGAAGATTTGGTTTATACACACCGGTACACAACCTTCTTAGCTAGACTTATGCAGTACAACTCATTCAGTTATACTTAGCTAACTAAACTCCTAAAATAACTCTTGGCAGTTCGTCTATTTGCACAAACTTGATCAGTTCTGTGCTCTTGAAAGTCTCTCCTTTCAGTCTTTGTATGTAGAACACTGATTGTTAAGGTGATCGAAAGTTCTTGCTTCGCAACTTGCAGTGTGTAGATTTCTATCAATTAGTTATCTTGTTGGTCTTCACCCTCTTGTATTTATACTTGAACTCCTAGTTGAAGACCGTTGAAGGATTGAGCCAAAATTGTCCCTATATTGGCATTAACTGATCTTTCCTAAAATGGGTATGTTGACTCTGCAGTGCTTTTGCTGCTGCACATTATCTCTAGTCATTTCGGTGTAATGCATGGACTGACTTCCACTTAAATGACTCTTCTATTTTATTGATTTGTATCATCCTTTGTTTATTCAAATTTGAATTCTCATGAATCATGAAAATCGGTCTGTAACGTTACTTTTCGGTCGGTCTCTTGAAACATTGTGACCGATCGTACCAGTTCTGAATCCTAGACCGATTACCATATGATCATACCGATATGAGCTTGTTACTTCATGTCTTTATGTGGTCTGATATCAGTCTTTAAGTTTTGTTTGTTCAAACGCCAAAACTTTTGGTTGTTTAGTTTATATCAATTTTAGTGGCATAATTAGATATAGCATAGATTAGATTTGATATAGTATTATTAGTTTTCAATGTTTAGAAATAGGGCAGTTATGAAATCCATACCTAAATAGCCTTCCAAAAAGTTAAAGTCGACCATGTGTCCCTCACTAGATATGTTTTAAACTTTAATATATATCATATATATTAGTTATATAACCAAATTGTACAATATCCAGCAGATTGACAAACCATGCATGTGAGAAGGCTATTAGAGAGATAAAAAGGATGGCTTTCGTCATGAAAGAAAAAAAAAAGTAAACTTTTTTATTTAAATAAAAGAAAAGAAAAAGAGCAAAGCACTCATCGATGTCATCAAGCCTCATCAAGATCATGCACTAATACTATTGTCTTCTCTAACTGTTGATGATATCAGTGCAGATTTCGTTTATATTTATAGTATAGATTTGAAGATATCCATTAGCATAGATTAAGGAGATAATTACTACATTATATTTGGTTGTTGTGAATGAATAGAACGAGCCCTTTTTCCAAAACATATTCTTTAATCAGATGATGATGTTTTCGAAAACATTAACAATCTTAACAAACAACATTGTCAAAATCTCCATGAAAATGTTTTCGAAAAGACATAGAGACATGCATCTTAGATCGTCCTTCCACGATCGATTAGTCAATGGAATGAACTGTGCTTAAAGATGATAGCTTGTTAGATAGAAATGATCATAAAGGACGACACTATTATGATAAGATCATTATACTTGTGCAAAGACAATCTTGCTGTAAAAGGAGATTTGTAAAGTATTGAATAAGGCAAGAAAATAATAAAGTGTTATAAGTTGGTGCATGCATGAAATATTCACAGAGGGGCTTTTTAATATTTTAGATAGATTTCTTTTTCTTTTTTTTTCTCTCTTCTTTTCGTCATTGCTCGAAAGAAGATGCTCTTTTTGGGAATTTGATTGGGCGAAAAGGGCTTGTGGTCCGAACCCATGACGTGGTTTAGGGTTGGATATTACACCGTCATACGAGTCAAGGAAAACGATGTTATGCAGAGGTGAAAGAACTGTTATTGGATGTGATAAGATAAGCAAGTTGAGGAATTGAGAAGAAATAGTGATTGTTTTGACTCTCTCTCTCTCTCTCTCTCTCTCTCTCTCTCTCTCTCTCTCTCTCTCTCTCTCTCTCTCTCTCTCTCTCTCTCTCTCTCTCTCTCTCTCTCTCTCTCTCTCATGTCCGATGAGTAAGAAGTTCCTCTTAGTGAAATTTAAAAAAAAAATTAGTGAAAATTGAATGACAATGTTCCAAAGATAGGCCAACTAGTCGGACAAATTAATATCTTTCTATGAAGTATGTCGGTCAGGAGAATTAATCTCGTTGTAAGTTGGCGGTCGTCCTCCGATGTTGTGATAGATACACTTTTGACTGAACTTAATTGATTTATTTTTTACTTAACATAGTTGAAGTATGAAGGCTATGATAACTTTATACAGAAATTTACCTTCACCTTATAGGAAAAAAAAATGCTCTGAATTGATAATTTAAGAAGACACGTTAAAATTGATAAAAGATGTAAAGGTGGTAATTTTTTTTATATAATTAACGTCAAAAAGTACCATTATGATTTATGCCAATTACATTATAATTAAGATAATGAAGTATCAAACAAAGTCTTAAGCCCGTTTGGTTGGAGGGATGAGTTTAGATGGTATTAGTTTTAGTCAGGTTTATATAATGGAGGTATGAGTTCTTTGGGGTGTTTGGTTGATGGGATTAAGTAATGATATCTGGTATGTTTGGTAGATGGATTTAGATGGTATTAGGTTTAGTTAAACTCAATTACGATTTTACCCTTATTTTGAAAATAAAATTTTTATAAATCTTGGAAAATTCTCGGTGAAAGAAGACAAATATTTTTAGAAAAATATATATGCAAGAAAGATAAAATTTGGTTAAAGATAGAATCGTACTTTTCAAGCTTAATCACGGTTTACGTGTAGTGTTTGGAGGGTGTTTCTCGTCTCTGGTGGTCGGATGTTGTTGACGTTCACCTTTCGTGGGGTGTGTTTTATGTTCGTCCGAAGTAGTTCCGTGGTATAGATAGAGAAAATGCTAAAAGACGAAGTACATGAAATCAAGGGCAATATAGGAAATATATTTTATGATGAAGGGTAAAAAGGTCAAAACTATATGGGATTAAATAAAGAGAGGGGTGGAGGCTCCTTTAGTTAATACCCTATATGGGGTATTAGGGGGTATTAACTAAACTCCACCTTTAAATAAACCCTCCAACCAAACATCACATTAATTAATCCTAACCCTCCTAATCCCCCCTAATACCCCCAACCAAACACACAGTTATATCAAACAAAGTTTAACGATAATCTTTAAAGATAATTAGCCCAATAGCACTTTATTACATGCCTAAAAAACTAAAACTTTTACCACGCACGCACCTTAGTAAGGAATCAGTGAGTGATGAAGTCATAACCCTAAACATTAAAATCACAAAAACTCTTCATTAATGGATTGGAGGGTTATGTACTTAATCTTTGATATAATATATATATATATATATATATATATATATAAATGTCCTTCGAATTATCATAATAAAGCGTTCGTTAAAGTACTTTAATCCATGAAGACTCTAAGAATTGAATTAATTATTAGGGTTTAGTTTGTATTAATCTTCAAGATAACGACTAACGACCTAATGATAGATAACGGTAATAGATAACTAACTGGCCCGATAGACCTCTATTGCAGGCCCAAATGGTCATCGACTTTTGCCTTGGTACTTAACTACTTACTGTCCTCTCTTAAATTTTCAAAAAAGAAAAAGAAAAAAAAAGGCAATATCCGAATTAAATTGTCACACCACACAGAAAGACATTAATAAATAAGCTTAATAAATACGTTCAATGGTGGGTGAAGTGAAGGACCCATCACAGAGTACTATGTTGTATCTTTATCACCAATGTGATGATGTGGGCCCTCCCTACTAATATACCATTGTGAAGCAAGAATTTTAACCCTTGATGTAACTTCAATTTTTTTCTTTTCCTCTATTGTATGTATGTTACTAACAAGTAAATTAGTTTCTAGCCTTAAATAACTTGAATAATAAACTTTAATACGCCTTTAAAAAGTAAAACTTTAGGCAATGTTCACATGTTTTATTTGGACACGTAGAAAGGTCCCTACTTTTATTACATTACGCATTAGATATATAGTCAACCACAAATGCACACATTAATAGCTTCTCAATGCTTGTGTCCCCATTCTTCATGAATTGACGACGAGGGCACAACATTTAGTGTTCAATATATGTATATATATGTGACTTAAATGAGAAAATAAATATATAAAAACCATCAAGCTCATAAAGTTTATAGGCTGTGCAGTATCTTTTTTCAGATGGATGTGAACTTCAGTGCTCTAAGAAAAGATACATTTAGTTGAATCTTTGTTAAAGGAGGGTTGATAAATATATACATGACTTAAGTTCTAGCTTATATCACAAAGTGTAATATCATATCTTAAAACATAAATAATATAAATATAAATGTGGATCCCTAGTTTTTTTTTCCCCAACAACACCATCATAATCTCCATTCAATACGGTCTTAATCAACCCTAAACTTTACTATTTGTTATGGGTCAACATTTGACTTTCAGATGCACTAATTTCCATAACTCCCGCTTTTCGTCCCAATTTTACGTAGACAACGATGATAAAAGAATCAAGTAGAATCGAACTCGTGAAAACTCTTTTTTATTAGAAGCCCCAACCACTTGGTCAGTTCTTGTGGGACAATACGAACCCTAATTGTTGTGACCATTATGGCCCTATTGTACAATGCAAGCGCGCGGTGGTGAGATGTCGACTTCATTCCATTGTAATAGTCATCCATGGCCTACTCAATAGCTAAAACGTATTACTAGTTGTGGTAATAAACAGGCACCTAATAAATTCACATGCAATGAATTTCCAGCCCTTCAAAAAGCAAGTAGCATACCATAGAGCCTAATAAAGCTTTCAACTATATACGAATAGTATAATTATCAAACTGTATATAGAATCTAATGACATTTATTATTACAACGAGATGACAGTTAGGTATGAGATTTGTAGTTGCCAACTACTAGCACATTCTCTCTTGTGTATTCTCCGATCATTACACTTCACCTTAGTAGAACTACAAATAACTCCGTCCCAACATTTTTGCCAAACCTCTCAACTCTCAACTGTAAGAAACCCTAAAAGAAATGGCTGCTGATAATCCATTTCGTGAAGCTAATGAGAAGAGCCCTTATGGAGACCTAACCAGAGAAGAGTTCCACGAGAGACACAACATACTCCGCCATGAAAGCTTCATGACCAACAAGCAAGGCATGAAGATCTTCACACAATCTTGGCAGCCAAATCAAGACAGCAATGCACTAAAAGGGCTTGTCTGCATGATCCATGGCTACACCTCCGAAAGTGGATGGCTATTCGAGCTGAACGCGGTCTCCATAGCCAAAGCTGGCTTCCTCGTGTGTGCCCTCGACCTCCAAGGCCACGGTTTCTCCGAGGGCCCGCCCGATCACATCTCTGACATCGATCCCTTAGTCTCCGACTGTGTTCAGTGCTTCGATTCGGTCAGGTCGAACCACTCGAACTTGCCGAGCTTTCTCTACGGGGAATCACTAGGTGCTGCCATAGCCACCCTCATATGCCTCGGCCAGAGGAAAGAATGGAAGGGTTTGGTCTTGAGCGGGGCCATGTGTGAAATCTCGAGCAAGTTCAAGCCCATGTGGCCCCTCGAGAAGCTCCTCCCGCCCGTGGCTTGGCTCGCGCCCTTTTGGAGGATCGCGGTTACCAAATCGCCGTCGAGCCAGTCTTATAGGGTGGGCTGGAAGAGGACGCTGGCGGAGAAGAGCCCTAACCGTAGGACCAACGGGAAGGCCACAGCGGCTAGCGGAGTGCAGCTGCTGAGGGTTTGTGAGTATGTAAAGAGGAACTGTGGCGAGCTTGAGCTGCCATTGCTGCTCGTCCATGGCAGCGAGGATGTGATCTGTGACCCCAAAGGGGCCAAGAGTTTCTTTGAAACTGTCGCTAGTAAGGACAAGACTTTGAAGATCTATGAAGGGATGTGGCATCTGTGGATCGGCGAGCCGATGGAGAGAGTCGAAGAGGTTTTCCAGACGGTGTTGGGTTGGATCGAGGTTCGGGCCGGTTTGGCTCGAAACCTCTAATGGTGATTTTCTTACCACTGTAACATGAGTGAGATTTAGGCTATCATAATGTTGTAATGATGCTCGCTATGCATGTTGCTATAGCCATAGTTCAACTGATACAAAACCTTCAAATTCTCAGCTAAAAAGTATGGTAGGGTTAGTAAAGTACCATTTCAAAGTATCCACAATTATTACAGCGATTCAACAACACAACAACGTACTTCTTTCAAAAGGAGACTCAGAAGAAAATCTCAATACACTTCAACACGCCACTGCTTGTTCTTCTTCAACTTGGAAAGCTTATCTTCCCAGCTTTCGCCCCTCTGCTCCGCCACTTTCCTCAGGGTGTCTTGAATCCCGGGCATCATCCCCTTGAGCCCACAGAAGTAGATGTGGGCCCCTTCGTCGAGGAGCTTGAATATCTCATCACTGTACTCTTCGATCTTGTCCTGAACGTACATTTTGCCACCATTTTTGTTCTTTTGCTCTCTGCTAAGAGCACGATCGTACCTGAAGTTTTCTGGGTAGTCTTTCAGGTACTTGGAGAACTCGTCGTCGTAGAGGAGACTGTCAGTATTAGCAACGCCGAGGAAAAGCCATGCAAGGCCGTTGAACTAGAAGGTTGGAACATCCTCCATGAACATCCGACGGAGGTTGCCTCGGTAAGGAGCCACGCCTGTGCCTGTGGCTATCATGATGTGGGTGGCATTTGGATTGTCTTCGGGTAGAAGCATTATCTTACCAGAAGGTCCTGATGATACACGGACGTCAAGACGATGAGGCTAATGTAATAAGGGTTGAGTGATGTATTAGAACGAAGATATTGGGCAGCTAGTGATTGCTATTGTATTTCTGATTAAGAGATGAACCGTGGGAGGAGAAGAAAGAAAGACGCAGTAAAATTTACGCTGACAATGGAGCTGATTTTGGGCAAGATTCAAATCAGACAAACACGAATCACCAAGAGTTGTCATTAATCTAGGTGGATTAACCAGGATTATTACCTGTGATCTGGACCTTATCGCCGGGCTTTGAATTGCAGAGAAAATTGCTGCATACGCCTTGCTTTGAAGGGTCTTCTTTTCTAGTCTCGGGATCGTAATAGACAGCACGTCGAACACATAGAGTAGCTGTTTTTCCATCGAAATGGTCTCCATATCTTGTGGAAGCTATTGAATATAGCCTAACATTCTGTGGGCTGCCTGGTTTCTTTGGATTCTCTCCCTGAAATGCCAAATTCAAGACTAATATACCCAACAAAGAACATGAGAATTGAGAAACAGAGCACATTCCACAGAATGCACATGAAATGGAGAGATGGAGGATGGGGAAACAAGTGAATAAGACAGGTTAGTTGCAAGAAAAAGACAGCTTCATATTACAGTAGTAAAGTTCTTTCTCCGTTCGAGCATAATTGCATCTTCGTCTTTCAACAATTATTATCAACTCAAAAATTGCAGCAAACTCTATAAAGAACGAAACCAGACAACATACGATTGCAAGAAACTTACCGGCGGAATGATACCATAACTTTGTCCTTCCCAGTATGGAACATTACCACCGTGATCGATCACAATGTGGCAAGTCTCTCCAGGAGCTTTCGGACCAACAAGCCTTTCGACAGAGACAATGGTTCCAGTATACGGTCCCTTGTTCTTGTACAAGTGTAGCGGCGGATCTTTTGCGTCTTCTAACGTTAATGGTGAAACCCCAACCTTCGATTTGCTGGCTGGTTGCACGGACATGCATACTGAGAATCGACTCCCTGACCTTGAGTTTTCGACTTTCGACTTCAAAGGAAATCCAAATGTGCCCGGCTTATCTTGAAAAGACACATGATTAGGCTGCCATATACGAGAAGAACACAATACGTAACTAACGATAACAACTTAGTTCTGATTGATCGGTTTGCACCCAAGTTGAAATAACATTCTACATTTTATCTCAGACAACTTAGATACCATGAATTTGCAGAAGCAAAGTAAGCCATCGGCCAGTAAGATAAAATCATCTGAGTAAATTTATAAAATATATATATATATATATCATCTACACCATTACAGTTAAACTGCTAAACGTAGCCCATCTTCAAACTATGAAATGGCCGAAAAATTAAATACCAAATCAACCCAAGAAAAGGTATAACCTTAACACTCTGAATATGAATGAAAAGGTATAACCTTAACAATCTAAGAAAAGGTATAACCTAAGAAAAGATCGATGAAAGAATGGAAAAAGCAGTAAACTAAAAGGGAAAAAAAAACCTTAAACTCGAATCTTGGCAAAGACGCATCTCTGTCGATCGGGAAAGAAACTGGGACCTGCAAAAAGCAATCGAATATTATTCCTAAAATCTCCAATAAAATGGGTAAAAAAAAAAAAGAGAGACAGACAAATAAAAAACCCACAAATTATTTCTCAGAATTTCACCTGACAGAGAGCGGATTGAGCCATGAACTGATCGGACAAACCGTTTTCAGGTCAAAGATAGGATTATACAAGACTTTCTACAAAGCTAAGGATGATCTAAGAAGGCGAATATAAAAATAAAATTGAAGGATCTCAATCAGGTGGATGGCTTTCAGTAATAAATAGCGTTATTCTATTATGGGGTTTTAATATGTGCCTGAGGTTTTAAAAAATTAAAGGAATATCTGTCATATTACGAATAAAATAGAAGCAGAAAGTGATTTTTCGAAGCCAATAAAAACCTTTGATAAAATGATTTATTCTTCCATTCAGACAAAAGAAAACAAAATTCCAATTTCACTCTTGACTGCTTTTGTCTTGATATTTGAAGTGGACTACCAAATTTGACCACATGTTTTGCTACCCCTATTGAGGCTGAAATAATCATTATTATTAGAATTTTTTAAGAAAAAAAAATTAATTTCGAATAGCCTTAAAAAGTGTGGGGATACCACATGACCGTTAAAAAAAATAAGATTTGAAGTGGGTTTCAAAGAGATATTCAAGTGGTCCGATCATGATATCTCCATATGAAGATCATAGATTCGATCTCAGTTAGGCTTGTTAATTATCGTAGTTTGTGAGGATTTAAGACAGTACAAACATACTAACTACTATGGGATTAGCACATTGAAACGAGAATGTAAGTGCAAAAATTGTAAAGGAACGGAAATAAAAATGGTTATGATGGAACGAGATTAGTACGAGAATGGGAAAAATATCACGGGACGAGTAAGTGAAACACTCAATTCTATTCCGTCCTGTTGACATCTCTACACGAAAGCCAGTAAGTGGGCCCTCGACTTTTTCATGAATTTGAATAGATTAATTGGATTATCTGAGAATATTGCCCAATTAAATCTTTTTCTTTTTTTTTTTTATAAATTGGAGTATCCTCATGCAGTCTGCTATGGGCTTGTGCCTCAAATTTTGAGGATGAAACTATGAGTCAAAGTAAAGATGTCTCACTCCTCAGCTAGCAGCGAAAATCAGAAGTTCATAGGGTCAGCCCAATTAAATCTTCACTCAATAAACTTTGGATTTCTTTTTTATTACATAGAACTGTTGGGCTGGACTCATTTAAAGAGAGCATAGGTGGGCTCTCAGAGTCAACCCATTAGTTCACTAAAGTAAGTACTATCCAATGATCAGTCAAATCAAATTGGAGTTTAAAAAATAAAAATATGATTTATTTTCAATGTCTAAATAACCAAGACATGAAGCCCATTAGAGTGCATGTAATGTTAGAGAGCATGCAATGCAGTAACCTCTACATTATCTCATAATTATAATTATAAATAAATTATATAAATAAATGTAGTGCATTTGTATATCACCATCAAATAAATTGTGTTTTTTCAACATATGGTACTCTCATATTGACCCTTCTTTAAGTATTTAAAGTCATGCCTTGGAGAGATTTTATTAAGAAAGGGCAACCACCAAATTAATTTGATATGGCAATGCAAATTACCATTTTACCCTTGATTTTCAAATTTTTTTCAATTATATCTCTAAAATCATATTTTTAATTTATTAAAAATAATTTACAATTAAAATTAATATTATGATTTGATATTATAAAAATAATTTAATATTTTATTTATATATTAATGCACACGTATCTGAATGTGCGTAAAATACTAGTAAGAATGAAGTCGTCGATGTTTTATTGATGTCTTAATAATTCGGACAATGAATGAATACCTCAATTATATGTCTCGCAGCCAAACAAGAGAATAAAAGATTTTGTGGCTCAAATTCTCAAACCAAATCATATATTACTGAAGAAGTGTTTTCTTCATATTCTTTTAATATATAAATATAAATACATATATCCCACGGAAGTAATACAAAAGAAATAAAATGAAAAGTTATATTCTTTTAGTGAAAACCTCAACTTTTACTCCATTAGGATGGATCGTCCGTATAAAAGTGTTGGAGTGTTACAACTAACAAGTAATATTTCATTTAATTAATTCCTAATAGTAATTGTTGGCCAATGAAATTTATAATCTTTCTTATCACTCATAATCATTGCAGAAGTATTGAAACGTGATTATGTGGGCCAAAGGTAAAATTTTCAAGAACACTCTTCCCTCGGCATGAACCTTTTTTCATTAACCTTTGTTTTCATGTCTACCTTTTTCAACGCCGTGACATATATATATTTATATATATATATTGTGTATATCTATATATATATTATATATTGTCCAAAAAAAGAACCAAACACATGTAAGAGAAAAATAGAGAGAGATGATAAACTAAATAAAACGTGAGATGTAAAATTCAAGCAAAGGCAAGCAAGCCAACATTGAGATTAGGGAGCTGCAAAAAACATTATATTTATTTATGAGTGTTTATGTCAACACTTTTTGCTAAATTTCATTGGTTAAAGTATAAATATATAAAGCTAATTTTCCTTTTTTTTCACATATTATTCATTTTTATAGCATATACACAATCATATATATCTTTTTAGCCTAGGGTTGTAAAGTGACTTTCACTTTTATTTAATTTTGCAATCTCACGCAATGGCAATCTCTTGGGGACATGACTAAGTGGTTCTGCCCCATTTGTGGGTCACATTGCCTAATCAATTTTTATTTTTATTTTTTAAATTTGAAAATTTCAGAATTTAATAGCTTGGGATACTTTCAAAATATAACCCTATGTACCAAATGTCAACCTAGTTGAAAAAAGTCAATAGCTTTTCTCTTGGGATTCTTATAAATGAAGATATGACATATATATTGTTGGTGATGGTGGGGAATCACTTTTTTTTTTCTTTTTAATATTTGGGTGTCGCAAATTGTTTAGTGGTTGGAAGTTTTTCCCTTTAAACATTAAAAATGTGATCTAATGAATTATAGTTGAAAAAAAAAAAAGTAAAATGGGATGTGATGGGATTATATTTTGTATTTTATTATAAAATAAACAATAAAAAAATATATGAAAGCTTATCAATTTACAATATAATATAGGATCACCTTTCAAAATAATGTTCAAAATTGAGCAAGTTCGATAATAATAATAATAATAATAATAATAATAATAATAATAATAATAATAATAATAATAATAATAATAATAATAATAATAATAATAGTTAATAATTTTATTATTTTGCATATTGTTTTTGCACCCTATATAAAAGGTAATATGAAAAAGTGCATGTTAAAAGTATAAGTTGACATTTTGTGACAGAATCAAATGTTTGATTTTGGGATAATACAAAGTGTATAATTTAATTGTCTTGTGGGTCCCGCACAGATACAAAAATTAGTGCGTGAAATGTAATAATGATATCATGTTTATGGAAGCATGCTGAGGTCTCTACAAACTAATCATACTGTTTTTTTTTTCCCGGCAAAAATCTAAATTCATTTTGAAATAAATGACGGTTTCCACATCACATAATAAGACTAAGAGCAACTTATTCTTCAATTTTATTTTATTTTTAACAAAACCATTTTTGGTAATTCTTGATTTCGTTGAACACAAAAGGGAACATAAGAGTAGTATAGTTCCTATGCTGATAAAGACTTCCTCCTTTCATTGCTTGCATAGTTTAGGACACAATCTCTACACTACATCCAATTCAATATGAGACAGTTAAAATGAAAAATAGCTATATTATAAATACTAAATTGAATGAATGTACTTTTATTCAAGTATATTGCTTTTAGTTGTTGAATATCTTTCTTATGCCTAAAAATGGACCTGCAAAACAGCAACCAATGAAAATAGTCTCTCTTCACTGTTATGTGTAATCTTTAATTAATTACTCAGTCCTATGTTTGTACGTCAAATCTTTTCTTTTCTTTTTTTCTTTCTTTGGAAAAAGCTTATTGTACCTAAGATTGTATCATAACTGAGATTGGGTATGCATATCATTATCAACATGAACTAAATATGCTCTCCTAAATATGAAAAGAAAAAATAAAATTATTGCTTGTGTTATTCAATTTGTACGTAGCCTAGACTAGACTTTGAATTGCCTGAGAATATATGTTGCTCTTGCATAGATACCATACTGAAATTGAATCTGTTTGGACTTACATTTTGATTTATTTATTTTAAATTAAATTTCAGTTTTCTTTGAGGGCCGGGCCGGGCCGACCCGACCCGAGATTTGCTCCCAGCATATAAGCCAAGAAGGGACCTCCATTTCAATATCTTTCCATTCACCACAACACAAACCAGCTCAACGCTTTCTCTGTCGTTTCTTCTGCTCCATACACACAACAGCCCTTTCTGCTTCTTCTGTTATCTCTTTTGTTCAAAACTTCGAGAAGAAAACTGTGAAAGGAAAAAAAAATATAAAAAAGCAACCTTGAGAGATGGGTGAGAGTTGAGGCTTACGATTTTTTTTTGTTTAAACTGTCCTCGCTTTTCTGGGAATGGCGGCGCTTTGTATGCAGAGGGAGAGTAGTAGCGGTGGCAAGCAACAGCTGGGCGTGGATGCTGGCAAGTATGTGAGGTATACACCTGAGCAAGTCGAGGCTCTTGAGAGGGTTTACGCTGAGTGTCCAAAGCCCAGTTCTTTGAGGAGGCAGCAGCTCATTAGGGACTTTGTTATTCTTTCTAACATTGAGCCCAAGCAACTCAAAGTTTGGTTTCAGAATCGAAGGTTTGTGTGTGTGTGTGTGTGTGTGTGTGTGTGTGTTCATGCTTGTTTGTAGACGATGGCGACTGTTAATTTTCCTTTCTTTTATTGTGTTTGTTTTTTTGGGAGTTTGGGAATTAAATGGGGATTTAATATGCCAGTCATTTATCTTCTTAATCTTGATTTTTTTTGGGAATCTAGCTAGTAATGAGAATGTAGTTCGTCTTTCATTTTATTACATTCTTGTCTTGTTTGTTATCCACTATTTGCTCACTGATTTTCTGCATTGTAATGTTGTTTTCTTTCTTCCTTTTTTTATTTGAAGATGTCGCGAGAAACAGAAGAAAGAATCGTCCCGTCTTCAATCCGTCAACAGAAAACTGACGGCGATGAACAAACTGCTGATGGAAGAGAACGATCGTCTTCAAAAGCAAGTCTCACATTTGGTTTGTGAAAACGGTTATATGCGCCAGAAAATTCACACTGTGAGTCACTCTGTTTTGCAATCTTGAAGTCATTGTTACTGTTTTAGTCTCAAGCCTAAATCAATATGCTGTTCTACGTTTTTCGATTTAGTTTGTGATAACTGATAATCTCAGCTTCGATTTTACGACCAGGTGGCTGTGCCAGCCGCTGATACTAGCTCTGATTCAGCAGTCATGAGTGGTCATCAGCAGCAGAAAATTCCAACACCTCAGCATCCCGGTCGGGATGCCAATACCCCGGCTGGGTAGATTTAACGACTAAATTTAGATAATTTGATTCGTTATTACCTAAGTTTAGGTAGATGCCAATAAACTAATGATTTCCGCTTTTCTTTCATCTTATTTCAGCCTCCTCGCGATAGCTGAGGAGACCCTGGCAGAGTTCCTCGGCAAGGCTACTGGAACTGCTGTCGACTGGGTCCAGATGATTGGGATGAAGGTACACAAACTATTGGTGCTTAATCTTATTATTGCATCAAGTTTTTCTAACATTGATTTAATTAATGGTGCATATATATATATATATATATATTTATTTATGTGGTGCTAGCCTGGTCCGGATTCTATTGGCATCGTTGCTGTGTCCCGAAACTGTAGGGGGGTTGCAGCACGAGCTTGTGGCCTCGTGAGCCTCGAACCCACGAAGGTAAGTTCTGATATTTCGTTTCCATTTTCTTTAAATTCATGTAGTGTTTCAAGATTCTTAATTTTTTTTTATATAATTATTGTCTTTCTTGCCAGGTTGCAGAAATTCTCAGTGATCGTCTCTCTTGGTTTCGTGACTGCCGCTGCGTTGACGTGGCAAGTTCTATCCCTACTGGAAATGGAGGGACTTTGGAGCTTGTGTATATGCAAGTAAGTTACTTTTGGAAAAAAAAGGGGGGTAATATATGGATTCATATGTTAAAACATAGTGTTGCAAAGTTTCTTACATCTGATTCTTATCCTAGGTTTATGCACCTACCACTTTGGCATCTGCTCGTGACTTTTGGACGTTGAGATACACTACTAGTTTGGAAGATGGTAGTCTTGTGGTAAGCAATGAATTCGTTATTACTTATTGAAAGCAAAACAATGACTAAGTTTCTTACTGTGAAACGGTGCATTTTCTATATTCTTGCAGATTTGTGAGAGATCATTGACGTCTTCCACAGGCGGTCCAAGCGGGCCCCCCTCTACTTGCTTCGCAAGAGCTGAAATGCTGCCTAGTGGTTACCTTATACGTCCTTGCGAGGGCAGCGGTTCGATTATCCACATCGTCGATCACATCGACTTTGATGCAAGTCTTTATGAATATTAAAGATGAAATGTTTTGAGGTTGCAATCTTTATATCTCCTTCTAACTTGGGGGTTGTTGTCTTACCACAGACCTCAAGTGTGCCTGATGTTTTAAGGCCAATCTATGAATCTTCCAAGATCCTCGCACAGAAGATGACTATGGCCGTACGAATCTATTCATTTGAATCTTTCAGCTTGTTTTGTATCCTATTAAAGTGTCAACTGGTCACGTTTCTGTCTAGGCTTTGCATCACATAAGACAAATCTCTCAAGAAATCAACGGGGAGATCCAACCTAGCAGTGGTCGCCAACCAGCGGTTCTTCGGGCTCTGAGTCAAAGATTGTGCAGGTGAGAGTATTTGTTTATGTCATTCCATAATCCAAAAAGCGATCATCTAAACATTGTGTACTTACCTTATATTAGAGGATTCAACGATGCTGTCAATGGATTTGCTGACGATGGTTGGACCACAATGAGAAGCGATGACATAGATGTTACTATTGCCATAAGCTCATCGCCGTGCAAATATATGGGCTCCCAATATAATAACTTCTCTATTCTGCCTACTTATGGTGGAGTCCTATGCGCCAAGGCATCAATGCTTCTCCAGGTTTAATTTTCTTGACTCTTCGTTATCGAACTTTTCTTTCTCAAGAGTTAGTTTATTACATCATCACTTGTATTGTAATATTATGCAGAACGTGCCGCCGGCTTTGCTGGTCAGATTTCTCAGGGAACACCGCTCAGAATGGGCTGACCGTGGAATCGATGTTTACTCTGCTGCTTCTCTCAAGGCCAGTCCTTACGATGTTCCTTGTGCAAAGCCCGGTGGATATCCTAGTACTCAAACAATCTTACCTCTTGCTCAAACGGTGGAACATGAGGAGGTAAATTTATTTAATCTTCTATGTTTCCTTCTTCATCTTTATGATTTTTTTTTATCTCCTCATATTTCAAGTCTTATGTCGTAGTTCCTCGAGGTCGTTCGCTTGGAGGGTCATGCTTTCTCACCCGAAGAAATATCCCTATCGAGAGACATGTACTTGCTTCAGGTTTGGTCATTACATTATAAGTTGGATATCCTTAAAGTTTTTGGTTAACTACTATTTCTTGCTGATTTTATTGTAATTATTTTTTTCCCGTGTAAATCCCGGAGTTATGCAGTGGAATAGATGAAACAACATCTGCCTCGTGTGCTCAGCTCGTCTTTGCACCCATCGACGATTCGTTCGGGGACGACGCTCCTTTAGTAACATCTGGCTTTCGCATCATCCTATTAGAAGCTAAATCAGTTGAGACAAATAATCTTTTTCGCCATTAATATGGATTTTAAAGAATCATACACATAATTTTTCATAACTGCATAGTGTCTTCATAATTTAGGACGGTGAAAAGGCAACTCAGACCCTAGACCTGGCTTCTGCTCTTGACGTGGGCCGTGGTGGGTCCCCTTCGAACGTCGAAAACAACCACCCGAACAATCAGAATCTACGATCCGTTCTTACCATCGCGTTCCAGTTCGTGTTCGAAAATCACTATCGAGACAGCGTTGCTGCAATGGCGAGGCAGTATGTTAGAAGCATAGTGACCTCTGTTCAAAGAGTAGCCATGGCCATATCTCCATCTCCTCTTAGCTCTCGCATGGTGTCGAAATCACTCAACGGTGCTCCCGAAGCAGCGACATTGGCATCTTGGATTTGCAGGAGCTATAGGTAAATTATATTATTCCTTAAAAAGTATCAAAATCATTTTTTTTTCCCCTTCTTCGGTCTCATTTAATTAGTTATTTATTTCAGGGTGCACTCAGGCGGTGATCTTCTTCAGGACGAGTCGCCAGCTAACGGGGATGTGTTGAAGCAACTCTGGGGCCATCCGGATGCTATTACGTGCTGCTCGGTGAAAATGAACGTTAGTTGATTTTCTTTTTTTTTTTTTTTAACCTTATTATCGTGATATACTCGTTCGTTCGTATGCAGTCCTCGTGGGAACAATTCAAATAAAATCCATTTCAAAATCGATGTTTTCAGTCCTCTGCTGTTTTTACATTTGCGAACCAAGCCGGGCTCGACATGCTAGAGACGACCCTTGTGGCCCTTCAAGATATAACGCTCGAGAAGATACTCGATGAAGCTGGACGCACAATTCTCATGTCCGAGTTTCCGAAAATCATGCAGCAGGTATATATATATATATATATATATTCAAAAACATAATAGACAGGCAATTCAACGATTAATGGGGGTTTTTTTTTTTTTTTGGTCTTTTATTTAAAAAAATGGATTAAAGATTGAATTTTGTTTTCAGGGATATGCTTATTTACCAGCAGGAGTTTGTGTGTCGAGCATGGGGAGGCCAATCTCTTATGAGCAAGCAGTTGCATGGAAAGTCGTTGACGATGATGAAGAAGATTCTAACCACTGCTTAGCTTTCATGTTCATCAACTGGTCTTTTGTGTAAGAAAAACATCATTCAAAACTAGATTGAGCGTTTAAGTTATGCTGCACTATTATTATTAATCTTACGAGCTAGTGACATGGAACTTGTCAAAGTTTGACTCATGTATTTAATACACGCAGTGCAATCTAATCTTTGTTTTGAACAAATCCCACGCATATACATACATCTATATATATGTATGTATGTATGTATGTATACAAGTATATTCACATAGTGGTCAAGTCAAAGCCAGCCAAGGGGTCTGTGTGCTTCAGACTGGCAGCAAAATGTCTCGTGGAGTTGCCTGCTTTTACTGTGCTCTCACCCACTAACATCGCATTTGCTACCTCCTTTCAACTTCAAAGGAGGAGAATATCAATATCTCCACGATACGATGCTCTTTCTTACACAATGGTCCAATCAAGAAAAGCTGCTACTACCCCCATTTATTTGTACCTTTCAAGATTTTATACAAAGTTGCTTTTACAATGGAGTCCTTGTAGTGTAGGGTGCAAATAACAAAGGCTTTGCTTTTTAATGTAATGCGGAAGATGATAATTGCACTTGCTCTCTGCTCTTTTTATTACCGTCAGGCGCAGTGGTCCACCGCATTGCTATGAGAAGTTCTGATGAAAGAAAATCAAAGTGAAAAATTCAGATTTTTCTAGTTTTGAGCTTTTGTCTTCTTAGTAATGAGAACGACTTGACCCCTTTTAACCCAAGAATCATATAGACAGACTTCCAACTTAGAAAAAAATTAAATTTTAAGTTTTTGTCCGAATATGTCTTTTACTCTAGCCGATATTCTTCAACAGTCACGACGAAGCTCAATATGAGCTTTCGATGAGCCACCAATGAAGCTCTTCGAGCCGGCTTAACAATATTTCATCCCTGGGTTGAGGTTTGAATGAGTTTGATTCATTTATCTAACATAGCAAATATAACAGAAAAGAAAAAGGACTCAATTCAGAAATTTCTTTAAGACAAAATAACAGTTGTACAAAGGTGATGAATAAGATTACACAAATTGCACTCAGACAGTCTCTAACACCAAAGAGTCAGCAGAAGAAAGAATTGCGAAGACAGCTTAGGAAAACGACGATGTCTGCATAACGAACCACTGTACTCTTCCTCGCCGAGATCCTTATTCCAAACGTGGCCTAAAAAGAGGAAAAAAACACTGACTGAAATTATGTGGAAACAACAATCGATTAGATACGACTCTCTACTCATCAGAAGCTATCTTCTTCTTCGTTGTCTTCTTCTTTTCGAGTTTCTGCTTCGCCTTCTGATCAATGTTCGCATCTTCACTGCTCTGCTTATGCTTGCTGATAGATTCTTCTTGTGCACTACACATCTGATGAGACTTCAACTTGAACCCAAACTTCTTTGAAACACTTCCCCAAGTGCTGGCGGTGGTGGTGGTTTCTTTCGCCTTATTATAGCCCAATTTTTCGATCTCTTGCCTCATGTTAGAACACTCTTTCTCGAGCTCTGACACTCTGATCCTCATGTTGTCCATACCGACTTTCAAGACCTGGTTTTCTCTGGCATTTGTGGTCCACCCGCCACCTCCATCGCTGGGCCCCACCACGCCGCTTCTGAACTGTCTCGAACCGTCGAGGTTGTCTGAAACTAGGAAGCAGCCCGCGATCGAAGTCCTCAGCTGTAGCTGCTCGAAGAATAGGACTTGGACTATTACTCTCAATGGTAGCCTCTCGTTTTGAGCTGCGTGAGTGCACGCTTCCAAAGAGAGCTTCTGGCAGTCCATGAGCCTGCAGAGCTGTTCCCTGTCTGATTCTGCCAGCCATGGGTGTGACTGCACAAGCCCGGGATAAAAACGAAAAGAAAAAACCCAATAAGATCCGTCCATCTCCATGGCGATGATAAAATCAAAATTCGGCTAAGGTTATTAGTAAATGAGGCAAATATGTTATCTGCATTTGCTTACCTTGAGGTAAATGTCGATAGCACGGTAAAGACCGTCGTCCAATGGCCGGGCATATTCAGGAACAGCAGAAGCAAGGGAGTGAAATTTGGGAAGCTTCATGTTAACGTCTGGAGCAACTTCCGCAAGGTAGCCATCGATCAGTTTGGCCACCATTGTGATTGGAGTAAGTGAAGGTGACCCAATCAGCTGGACATCGTTGAATGAACCCGGCGATGCATCGCCAGCAACTGCTTGATCCATAGCCAGGAAATGCTCCAATATCCTCTGAACGCAGTCCACATCGTACAGTGTCTCCATGGAATAAGTGAAAGTGGGCATCAACAGATCTTCAAGACTAGCCTGATCGAGCTGCATTCCGATTCTTCTCTCCAGGTTTGATACGCAGGAAGGTTTGGCTTGAAGTATCTTTGCCGTTCGAAGTAGGCCGAACAGAAACTTCGTGGGGACTAAGCCCTTTCGCATCGGAAGTAAGTGATCGATCTCTTCGAGCAAAATTTTCTGCTCTTCTTCTGAAAGCAAGGTCATCGATCCCATCGATACAAGACGGTTGCTTGTTTCACCAGAAACTTTGCGTCGGTTAAGAGCGGGCAAGTACTTATTTGCGTAGCAAACTAAGGACCCAGCCACAACTTCTTGATTTACCCCACGAACTTCCATGGCTGCTATTAACCTTTTGTAAAGGGGCAAGCTTAGAGTCGATGCATCTTCAAACCACCAATCTGTGCTCGAATGCTTTGGCCGAGCCCCCGTGCTAATACCGTTCCACAAAACACTTCCCCCGGGACTTTGCATCGGGCCACCGTGATCCATCATTGGCCAGCCGAACAAATTTGGGTCCGTAAAAGCTTTAGCAGCTAAAGAATCTATGCATCTTTTTGGGATGTTTAGTTGTTCAGCAAAAGAGAGAACATCATCGCAGGTCTGCAGTGCTTTTAAAGAGTCTTTCCAGTTTTTCAGTACAACTTGATTGAGGAAAACTTCGGTCTGAGATATGAGGTTGCCTTCTCCATAATCCTCGGTCATTTTGAGATGTTCAGACGCACACCGTAGGCAGACAACATTTGCAGCGGTGAGCTCTAGTTTAACTCCGTAACAGTACTTGGCAATGATTTCGAATGTCTTAGCTCCCCCGGGAATGCCAGAGAGCTTGATGATGCAGTCTTCTTCTTTCCCCGATGACTCTGCGATGAGCCTCTCCATGACCCCACTTCTTGAAAGCAATGGAAACTACGATAAACATGTGGAAAGTCAAATCATTCGCATTTCATTAGCTGAAGTAAGTAATTGTGCAGAGCTGCTATTGTACGATAAGATGAGAGATGAGCATCTGTTAAGTCAAAGTAACAAAAAACTATGGTACCTTGTGAAGATGGAATGACATTTCCCCGACTTCAACGACTACGTCGCTGGGGAGGCCAGTGTTGCAGAACCTACGGTAAGAACAATAGATAAGATCACAAAGCTGGGCATCGCAAACAGAAACAGATGTAAACCACGAAAGAACAATTCCATCCAAACCATTCTATGTTAGTATGTTTGAGAATCGAACGTGTAGATGTAAGAAAACATACGGATAAACTCCGAGGCAGTTCAATACATTATCTGAAACTAACTAGTTAGCCATCTGCTTTCACAAGGGTCTCAGGAAAGTATTCAAGTCCAGGAAAACATAGAAAGGAACGAAAACAAAGACTAAAGACTACAAACAAACAGATTAAACGCAAAAAGAACACAAAACACTGAGTAAATTAGGGAATTACACATACCATGCCTGCCCTTGCCTTTGAAACGCATCAGATTTGGATCCCAACTTCATGCAAGCCATGTAAGAAACTTGCAACTAATTATCTCTCAGATCTTCCAGCGAACCCTAATAGAAGATTTGCATAAACCCACTCCACCAAGACTCTGCCTTTTTCTCGTCAATTATTCAATCTGATGAAGTACGACTGCTACACAGTATAGAAAAGAGCTATTATTACATCAGTCTCTCCTATTACTCTTACCACCGAAACCCACCCCAAGAGCTCTCTTCTGGCCCATAAAACAACTGACTCCAAAATCTAAGTCCAAAGTTGCAGAACAAGACGCCAAAATTAATATTATATGATAAAAAAATTTCAGAACAAAACACCTAATTTAGGTCAACCCCTCCAGAAATAACTACAACCCATTTGCTCTGACGCAAACAGCTATGCAAACAACCGCCAGAAGGTTCCAAAGTTCAGACCTTTGTGACGAATGAGGCACCAAAACCCACCAGCCCCCTTGAAGATATCATCTTTGAGTGTAAATTAATGCTATGGGTTGTGTTAAACTAATCTTGGGATTCCTTTTCCACAAACAATTTATAAGCATTTAGACAATAACGCTTTTTAATTAATGGCAGGTCAGAATGGGTAACATCATTAATGTGGGCTCCTTTTGCTTCAAACATACTCTTCTTAAGCAGATTATAGATATTCAATTTTTTAAAACCCCATTAACCATTTTTTTAATTTTTTCTCAATATTTTTAATAATTGATTCAAGATTCTTAGCCTTGGAACATTACGAAGTGGTGTAGTAGTTGAATAATTATTATTTTTTTAATTATTTAAATGGCTGAACTTAATGCTATTGGTTTTAGACTTTTTAGTCCAGCTAAGCCATGTGGAAACGCTCCTTTCTTTAAATGCCTTAATTCTTTATTATTTGAACATTTTGATTCTTTAGGGTTTTACATTTTGTTTGTTGTTTTAGAAGTAATATATGAGTTCATTTATATACAGAAAGTTAAAATCCGTAATTATTATTAGGGATTTTATACTTTTTGTTAATTTAAAAGTGTTGTAATAATCTTCTATTCCGGCCTTAGTGATTAACGTCTTCTTCTAACCAAAGTCAAAAAAAGCAAGTCGTTTCTTCTATGATGCATATGTACCTATCTCCAACATCAATTGTCTTCAATGTTACAATTATCGCAAGAACTAATCATTTGTGTTTTTCTTACTACTCACCTTAAACTATATTTTTTTTCTTTAAAGTATCCGAAAACCCTTAATTATTTACATATTTGTGTCTTGAATGTTTTCTTTATATAATTATGATTTAATTATGGGATAAGACCCAAAATGATCCCGATGATTATCCTATGGACCAATTTAGTCCCCGATGTTTCGTCTGACCCAATATAGTCCCAACGTTGTCGATTATAGACCAGTTTAGTCCTTCCATAAAAATAAACGTCAATTTTAGATACAAAATCATGTCTGCATCGATAAAATTGCGATAATATAAAGATTTTGTGCTATACACGAATGATTTTGTATCACTTTCGCAAGCGCCACACAGTATATTACGTCTACATCGATAAAATTGAAATTGTTACTGAAATTAGGACACGAAACTAAAAAATTTTCTTTCAAAATTCGAATATGTGCTCTAGATCGTCTGTTTCGCCGAGCTTCATTGACAGTAGAAAAAATAGTACAAACCCCCAAATCTTGCAAATATTCTAAAATTCCATCCAGACATAATTTATATGTGGGGCACGTGCGAAATTCCCGCTAAAATTGACGTTAATCATGACGAAATGACTAAATTGGTCCAAAATCGACAACATCGAGAACTAAATTGGTTCGGACGAAACATTGGGGACTAAATTGGTTCATATGGTAAATATTGATGACCATTTTGGATTATTTTTTTCCATTCAATCATCAATAATATAAAGTATTTGTGATTACTAGACATTATTTAAGTGTGACAAATAATAATACATAAAAGATCATCAAGGCAGGCCTGAGGGGTGAGCGTGGAAATCCACTAAAGAAAGAAAGTATCGAAGGAAGCGATGAAAGCCGGCCGGCCATGAGTAGACGACCGTCACGCGCACGCTGTCGTCGTGCAATATGACAACGCTCAAGAAAGAAAAACAAAATATATATGTTTTACTAATTATTTCTTTCATCTTAGAACTAAGATAATCTGATTTTACGCCACGTTTCTGCAAATCCACGCATGAGGAAATATATATATATATAAACACTATATTATATATGAGGGCACGAAGATAGATGTTATAGGGACCATGTGCAGTTGAGGCAGACGCGACAAACTAAATATGATTGGTAAAATATTATATTATATTCTCCAATAAGTCCAACTATCTTATTTAATTTACTTACCAAAGCTTCTACGACTGACTCGATGCTTCGTTATCTTGATGGTAAAGTCATGAATTAACCTCCTAATCTTTTTTGTTTGTTTCTGCAATGGACAGTTTTGGTTATAGTCATCAAATGTGTTCTTTACATACTACACTCCTTCCATCAAAACTAGCGCACGCCAAAAAAAGAAAAAAAAAAAAAGTGGTCAACTCATAAAGGAAGTAATTGGGCTTGGCACACCAGATTTGAAGCCCATTTATGATGCATGGCCCACATATAATTGTTTTGGTGCATGGGCTATCGCGAGTCTTGCTAATATTATATATATATATATATATCAATATTTATCATATATGCAAATATAGTTTGCGTAGTCCATTTTCAACACTTAAATACCTAAAGGAATAAAAAAAAATGTTTCAGTCCCCTGTCAGAATTGTTTTATAGCTAGGTACCCACTTCAAACTTTTATTACTGATAGGTACCTAACTGACGATTTTACCCTTATAAAACCTATTTATTACAATTTTTACCTAGTATCTCATTTACCGTTCAAAGGGGTAAAAAATATATATATACATACACAACACATCAATCGCAAGCGGCCGTTTCTTCCCCAAATCGAACACATCTTTCCCGAAATCAAACAAGATCGAAGCGAATCTCGTCGCAATCGGCCATCATTTCTTGAAGAACGCTTGCACGCTCGTCGAACCCGTCTCTCATCGAAGTGAAGTACGTTGGGTTTTTTTTTTGAAAGTTTTCTAGCATTGACAACTAATCTTTGGGTTCGTGTTTCTTAGGGGTTGGGTTAGGTGTTTCGATAAATGGTTGTAATGATTTTTGATCGATTTGGGGGTTTTTCGAATGGATCGATTAGGATTTGCAGTTTCGATTTGGGGTCGATTTGTTTCGATTGAGTTTTGAGTATGCTGCAATTAGATCATTGGTTAAGCTTCGATTTTTGGTACTGAATGTCACGCCCCGACCCGTGTCGATCACGTGACAGCCGCCACGTTTCTCAATAAACGCAAGGCGTCCATATTAGCTTATACTTTACAAATGGAAATCTCACGAAAGAAATATATATTTTATATCAAATGAGGTTTTTACACTGTACAAAAGGAACTCAAAACATCGATCAGTGAAGGAATACACATACAAGCAAAATTTCCTTCCAAAAGATATCCGCCAATGGATCCTCAAGGGTAAAATAAAGATAAGATACCAAAAGAAAAGAAGCAGCAGCGGAAACAATGATCGAAGAAATGGCAACCTCCGGTCAAAAATGATGTCAACAACCTAAAAAGAAATATATACATAAACGGGGTGAGCAAACCACTAGCTCAGTGAGATGATAATACAAACACACTTTCTCATCATAGAAAACGTGTCCTCAACGATGAACATCAGCACATCAAACATATCAACAATTCATGAATACCTCACATTTACTATTAAACGTCACCTTCAAAATATCAACGAAAATCCACTGCTTTTACGAAGAAAATACGACAACCAAAATCAATCATAGAACCTATCAAGCACATCAAGAAAATGCACGCCATCACATAAACAACGCGTGGGCAGCCATATCCTTCCTCGAAATGAACTCCCCGTCGAGAGTCAGACGAGTCCGTCACCGTACTCTAGACAATGTACCATGAATAATCTTATAAATCATGCATGTCCCACACCGGTGACGTTGGCCGAGCTACTACTCAATATGCCACTCTCACTCACCCGAATCGTGGCCATTCGGGCTACTGATCAATAATGTGCCACTCTCACTCACCCGAATCGTGGCTATTCGGGCTACTGATGAACATCTCGGTACCGAGTGTATGCAATATCAACACAAAATTACAATCGCAATCCACAACATAACTCAATCGCACAAAATATCAAGCCGTCTATATGTCACGTAATTCCTTGTCATCGTAAAATCTCTCCACGAAACAACATATACGCCCAAGAACTCAACAAAATAGTCAACAGGTAGCACCATAACAAACATACCCCCACATAACCTAACGTCATATAATTTCCTGTGCAATCAGCAAATCAATCTATGACATAACATATATGCCCAAAGTCTCATCAATGTTAACAAATACGAACATCCTATAGCCGGCACGGCTTTCTATCAATCAACCAAGCAACAAGCCATAATTTCATAAACGACAAAATAAAACCACCTATCGCGAGGTTTACACATCCCACGAAGGGAAGGTGTCCCCGTATTATCAACTCACAGGTGAAGGTCTAGTGTTCCCTATAATCCGAAGTTCCTCTTGCATTCCCGGTCAATGTTTCTTCACCTACAAACATGGTAACGAGTCAGGTGCATCAATTCACAAGAATTTGATAATATACGACGCCTTTCGAATTGATAGCATAAAACACATGCCCCGATATTACGAACTGCCCAGAAATGTTTAAAGATAATTGCAGTGCACCTATAATACTGTTAAAGTGTGATTTGAAGCAGAACCTAAGAATAAATTTCGAAATCCCTTCAACCACTACAAAGATTTCCAGTTTGGCAGCAGAAACTTCAAAAATCTATAACAATTCCTAGGAATGTCGGATCGAGCTGAATCTAGTGGCTGTAAAAAGCTGAAGATCTTAGCTTTCAAACGAGACCAATTTTAAAAAGATTGGAGCACAATAGCTAGGTCAAAATTGTTTAAAACAGAAGCTGCGCCGATATGCATTTATCCAACGAGAAAGCATCATCACAGTGGATTAATGGAAGAAATCTCCTTACCTAACACTTAATTCATGCGGGAACTGTGAAGATCAGAGCTTCCAATATTTCCTTTTTCGTTTGCTGCTTGCCCCTTTTTTTTTCCTCACGTTTCTTATGCTTGAAGGAATATGGTGATAAATAGGGGTGTTCATTATTTGGGTGACCCGATTATCCATTCGAACCATTTTGAATTTGGCTTATTCGGTTCGGTTAATCGGATAAACGGGTAGTTAATTGGGTCACCCGAACTATTAAATGGGGGAATGATTCGGATATCGGGTGGAGTAAAAAAATTCGGGGCTCACCCGAAACCCGAATAAGAGTTATTTAATTATATTTTAAATATATTTATATATTATATGAAGAATAAAAAATTGATATCATCGCTCAAAACGGATTTTACTCTCTCGCACAAATCAAATCGAACCGATTAACCCGAAAGTTATATATTTAATATAAAAAATATATAAAAAAAATTCGTTATATAATTATAATTAAAAATATACAAATTACAATATTTAATTGATTTACCCGAAAACCAAACCATTAACCCGAGAACCGAATAACCCGAAAACCAAACCATTTAATTGGTTTTGGTTTGGTTTGCGAGTGGTTATCCTAAGTGTCAAAAACCCGAATAACCCAAACCGAATAACCCGAAAACCGATAATTCACCCATTTGAACACCCCTAGTGATAAACATTTGGGGTGAGCAAAAATATCCGAAAATCGGATTCCGATCCGATATCCGATTTTAAAAAACTGAAAAATCGGATATCCGGTTTTAAAAACCGGATCGGATTTTAAAACAAATCGGATCGGATCCGGATAGTGTTCGGCCTAAAATTCGGATATCCGATATCCGGTTTTATATTTTTAAAAATACAATAAATTAAATTATGGCCCAAAAAAAAAGAAAAATGTGGCCCAAAAGGAAAAAAAAAAGGAAAAGCGGTCCAACATTTATTATTGGACTATGACACAATACAATATACAGAATTTATATTGTTCTTGCAAAAACGTGAATATAAAATTCAAAAAAAAAAAGAAAGAAAAATCAGAGAAAAGAAAGTGAAGAAAAGAGAAGAACGAAAAATGAGAGAATTATAATGTGAATTTTTAATAGAGTATCATCTTGTGATGCAATTTAGATCATATACATACTATTTATAAACTCTCAACGCTCTATTATAATCACTTATCAAATAATTTGGTATATAATTTCTAATTACAATTTTACTCTTTTTATTTTTATTTAATTCAATTATATTCCCACAAATCAATTTTTCTTTTATAAATAATAAAAATTTAAAATTAAAAATGTTTTTTATTAAAAGACTTAAGTTATAAAATAATTAGAGCACACGTACCAAGTGCGTTTAACATATTAGTATATTTTAACCGTGTTTATGTTTAGCATGAATTATTATGTGTAGAATAGGTGATATATTTTTTTTATTGGGTAAAAAATAGAAAAAATACACAACTTTAAAAAAATAAAAATCAATTATAAAAAAATAAAGTTCAATTTTAAATTTAAAAAGCGGATGCGGATATCCGGTTTTAAATATCCGAATAAACCGGATATCCAATTTTCGGATATCCGAATAAAATCGGATCGGATGCGGTGTTTATTTTTAGCTATCCGAAAATCCGGATATCCGAATTTCGGATATCCGAAATTCCGGATATCCGCATTTGCTCACCCCTAATAAACATAGACTATTGAATACAAGGTTAGAATGTTATATGGGCTTTTGGGCTGTTATTATGCAAAATATGGGCTGTAATTTTGGGCTTGACTTGAATTTATATAGATGTTATACTGAATCTGTTAATTCATTGGTACTATATATGCATTGTATTGGTACCATTTGTTTCGGCATTTTGGTACCCCGTGTATGAAGAAAATAGTAATGTATCTTCATTATATGATATTTTTGGTTTATTTTTGCAGAAATAGCACAAGTTTTGATAATTACGTTTGGTTAAGGTTCATGGAGGAGTTGGCGATTCTCAATCGGAGTTGATTGCTCGTGTCGAGAGGTTGGAAGCGGAGTTGAGATCGAAGGACGATACTATTAGAGATCTGAGGTCACATGTTTGTGGGGAGGAGAATGTGACCAAGGATGGTGCGGAGGAGGCTGAGGCTGAGGCTGAGGCTGAGGCTAATGATGCAGATGGTTGCCGATATTATGAGAAACGGGTTGATGAGGAAGAGGCTGAGGATAGGGCTGAAAGTGTGGATGATAAGGTTGAGGTTAGGGTTAAGAGTGGGGATGATAAGGTTGATGTTAGGACTGAGATTAGGGCTGAGAGTGAGGATGAGGGTGATGATAGGGCTGAGAGTGAAGTTGATTTCTCGTTCTTAGTATGAATAATTTCTCGTTCTTAATATTGCTTCCATGGTTGTAGTGGGCTATTGCTAGACTTTTTTTTTATGCGTTTTGGATGTTTACGTGTATGTGTTTGGTTTGTATTGAAGGGGTTTTTGATGCTACTGGACCATATGTGTATTTGATGTTATCAATTAACGTATGTATGATGTATCATGTGTTGCTTTATGATGTACCCCAGTAAGAAATATTACGGTACCCTTGTATATTTTGGTGACGTACCCATTTTATAATATATGACGTATCATGTGTCAAACACTCAAAAATAAATAGTTTGTTTAGCAAAACACGTATGGACGCATAAATTAGATAAAATACATAGCACTACATCAATGTTAAATTAGAAATAAAAACCTAAAATTAGTTGTACATTTCCAAATCATAAGAAATCCAAACTATGTAGTAAAATGTTCTTGCTAGTCTCCTTACCTTGTTATGAAACTTGGGGTTTGAAGGGGTTAGTCCATGCGTACAAGGGTTAATGCACCCAATTTGATAACAAAGGTAACATAACTATATATAAGTATTTTGGGATGGTTTCGCAAGAAAACTAATTCGAACGGCCTCGAAAAATGCTTACCCTAATATGATGCATCAAAGATGTAAGGGATACAGTATCATATGTAACCACGTAGAGGTACACCATATGCTTCTCTTAGGGTACCTATGTCGGTTTGGTTGTAGTACCCAAAATTTACATATGACACTAAACATCTTCTGAAAATTTACATATGACATCAAACATCTTCTTAAAGTCTCCGACATGTCAGACGAGCTGTCTTTTCGTGAACATGTTACCTCGTATGTCAGAAACATGTCTTATCATGTCAGAAACTGCCTCCAATAAAATCACTATTTTCCTTGCGTAGTAGCATTTATTTTATGACGATGTACCTCCTCGGGTATGTTACCGTACTCTTACTTCAATGTACATAGTACCTAGAACACGTATGATACCGTACTCATACTTCATTTACATATTTTCCACATATTTTGTATACTTGAATCGAATAAATAGCTAGTACATATTCCACGTCTCGTATATATGAGGTACTACAAATCGAATTCATATTGTATCAGATTTCATATGTGTTAGTATCCCAAAAAGGATACATAATGTACCTTATAAAACATGTATGCCGTACCACATGTTAAGCTATAAAAAATACGTATATTCTTCATCAAATCACGTATCGATGCGTAGTGTTCAAAAATCACATAATAAAATAAAGTTTTGTTACAAGAAAAAACTAATATTAGTCGCACATTTTCAATTCACCACAAATCAATAATATGCAATAAGATGTTCTAGCTAGTATCATAACCTTATTATGAAACTTGGTGTTTGAAGGGGTTAATCCATGCGTGTAAGGGTTAATGCACCAATATGATACCAAATTGGTAATATGGTATATACAAGTATAGTAGTGCAGTTTCGTTTAAAAAATCACGTTCGACGACGGAAAATGCTTACCCTAATATGGTGTACCAAAATATCAACTGTTTATGTATCAAATATAGCTATGTGTACGTACCCAGTATTTTATCATGTCGTACTTTTCATTTATTATTTGTGGTATCAATATTACATATGTCATCAGAGAACTTCTTAATGTACCCGACAAGTCAGAGAATCAGTCATATCGTGCCAGAACTGACAAGCATGTCAGTCTTTTCTGAAAAATGTCTTGTCATGTCTGAAAATGTCCACCACCAATTCAGCCGTCATTTTATGTTCGTACTCTATTATTTTTTTATAAGGTACCCCCTTCCAACTTTGACGCGTATCTATATTAACTACGTTAACGTATACAACTGAGAAGAGAGAGTGTACATTTTTACTTTGTATGACGTACCACTTGTCAAACTATAAAAGTTAAGACTATTTCTTAAGCAAAATACATATGCTTGTGTAATATTAAAAATACTTGGTGACTAATTAAATATATTATAAAAAAATCTAAAATTAGTCGCATATTTTCAATTCAACACAAATCCATATTATGTAGTAAGATGTTCTAGCTAGTATCCTTATCTTATATGAAACATGTTGTTTGAAGGGGTTAATCCATGCGTGTAAGGGTTAATGTACTAATATGATACCAAATTGGTTATATGGTATATACAAAGTATAGTAGCGCAATTTCGCATAAAAATCACGTATTCGGCGGTGAAAATTGCTTACCCTAATATGGTGTATCAAAATTTCAACTTTTTACGTATCAAATATAACTATTGTACGTACTCAGTGTTTTATTAGGACGTACCTTTCTTTTATTGTTTGTGGTACAAAATCACGAGTGATAGGGTTATGCATCAAATATGATACACAATGAAAGATACAACAAATATAGATATTGTAAAATGGTTTCACATCAAAACGAATGTGAACGACCACGAAAATCAGTTACTACCAAAATTGATCTCTTACACTTACATATTGATCTCTTACACTTACATATACCTATACAAAAATTTGAATTTTCGTCAAATTAATATCAGTTACTACCAAAATTGATCTCTTACACTTACATATGCTAAAATTTGGCGACTAATTAGCTTACTAGGGTGAAATACCGAAAAAATAACTTTCAACCATTTTCTTCTAAAGGTACTATAAATTAAAAAATTAAGTACTATAACAGCATGTCCAATGGTACACGAAAAAAATTAAAACGGGTACTACATAACATTCATATACACAAAATTGGAGTTTTCGCCAGAAACAGACCTCACACACATATACATGCTCAAAATCGAAAGAACCCAGACAAAATAAATCCCCGACTCTGAAATATTGGAGATTGATGAGCTTCTAGGCTCGAAATGAAGAAAATGCAAAGATTTAAAAAATAAAACATGATTTTCGCATTCACAGTAGCTAGAAAAATAATCTCTCCAAACATTTGCCTTCAAAGCGAAAATCTGAAATTGCCCGACCAAAGAGGATGGCATCGGAGTGGGGAAAATATTTTTGGTATTTTCCAGCGACAAGATTTGTTGCGAAGAAAAAACCAAGCTCTCATAAATGGTGGTTTCATGTGAGTTTTTTGGAGAGAGAAATTGGATTGATGAAGAAGACAACGATGAAGACAAAAAAAAATAATAAAAAATCATAAAGTAAGGGGTAAATTCGTCTTTTCAACCAAATAGGTACCTATGTATAAAAAATTTATTCCATTAGGTACTTACACATAAAATAAATCTGACAAGGGACTAAAGTGGCTTTTTTTTATGCCCGTAGGTATTTAAGTGCAGATTTCTATTTTATATTATAAAAAAACTACTTATTCACACATTTTCACTTACAATTGGTACATATTTTTAATTATAATAGATGAATAAAAAACAAATAAATAAAAAACATAAAAAAAACTACCCACTATCACACTAATTGAAAAAAAAAACTGTTTTTAGCAATACATATGATCAGAAAACATTGTTAAGATACATAATTAAAACTCGTGCATTGCAAAAAAAAAAAACTAGTAATATATATATATATATATATATATATACACGGGTGTGTGTAGAATTAATTAATAGTAATAATAATGGTCCATAAGATTTAAAAAAAAAAAGAACTAGTATATATATATATATATATATATATATATATATGCACGGGGTGTGTGTAGAATTAATTAATAGTAATAATAATGGTCCATAAGATTAAAATAAAAATATATATATATTTTTAATAAGTGGTTTAGTTAAATTGAGTAGTGTGAAGTTAGTTTTTTTTTTTTTATGTAAGATAAATAATCTCAACAGTTTTCTTTTATTGAAAAATATTATACGTGAGAGACCTTTAATTCTACAGTGACTTGAATGTAGGGGCGAAAGACGAGTCGGACAGGCTCAATTGAAGCTCGTCCGAGCTCATGATAGTCTAGCTCGAGTTCGTCGTAACTGTTCGAAAGCTTACGAACTAGCTCCTAAGCGTCAGGACCCCTTGTTCAGTCAACTCTATTCCATGTAGCGGATATACTGTGAACATCTTAAATCTTGCTAGCACGACCTTAACTTTTTAGACCTTGGTATCCTTTGTGGATATCCCACATAAAACTTAAGTAAACGAGCTAATGAACTGAGGTCGAGCTCAATTGTTTATCTTGAGCTTGAAAGTACATAGTTCGTCGAGCTCGAACATTGTATATAACTTTCAAACTCGAGTTTAAGCCTAGAAAATGAGTGAGTTTGATTTAGGGACAATTGCTATAAAAAAATATGTCTTAATGAACAAGTATTGATATTATTAGTAAGAAAAACCTAACACAAAAATTGTATAATTGGTTGGATAATTCAAAAAAAGATCTTTTTACATATACTCGTCAAACCTCGTGGCCACCAACTTTTAAATATAAATAAATAAAAAAAGTTAAAAGTGAGCAACACAGCAAAAAAGACAAGTCTTTACAAATCATCATAAGATTCCTCTTGTCCGCATGCAATATTGCAAAAAGAAGAATGTCAATTTGCTAATGTATCTATATATAAATAAATATCATAATTGAGCAAATTGAAGATCTACATTTTGATCATTATGACATGTCATGCATGTATAACATCAAATACTTTGAAGGATATAAAGGCGTATGGTATGATATAGGTGTGGTCTTTTTCTTGTATTGCATGTCAGCAGACTTTCGAACATTATCAGCTTTACGACATTTTTCACATGTTGGGTTGTTCGAGTTACTACAGCTATTGACATTTCTTGTTTTAGCTTAGGTTTTCCCTTGTAAAGTTTTGATTTTTATTTTCGTATTTTTGCTTTTGAATTATCTTAACATTTGTTCATTGGATTCTTCTTAAATGCTCTTTGAAAGTAGGTTTAGTCTTGGGTCTTGGGTCCTCTGTTCTGTTTTCATCTTCATTTATCATTTTTCCTTTTTCTTGCATTAGCAATTTTGTGGCGAAGCTTATCTCCTTTCTTTCTTTATTTCTATTTCTCGGGAAGCTATGATTCGGAAAAGGCACACCATGTAATGTAAACACTTCGAGACAAACTGTATCTACTTTCAAGATTGCTCTCATACACCTCCCACTGCGTGTACGTGCGTTTTTTTTTTTTTTTTGGTTTCTCCAAGAACTCTGTAACGTTTATGTATTTTGTTCAATCTGACGTTTCTCTGTCCTTCAGTTCTGTCCTTTGTCTTCTTCGGTGAGATTTTATTGCAGCCATTTGAAGTTGATTTTTATGTTCTAGCAGAAAAAAAAAATGATAGCTGGGCTTTGCGATTGTTTAGCGCACTAAAATGATATAGTAACATTGCGTATGAAAATTCATGTTATAAGCTCTATGTGATGCGAAGTTCTGTTTTTTCCCGCGAGGGTTGATGCGATTTCTTTTGTCTGAATCAAGAACATAGTAGCATATTTAGTTCAAGAAAGTTATAAAATTGCAGATTAATGCTGTTGTAGAACTTTTCTTGCTCTTACATGTTCTAAGGTAGTTTTTCCCCTGAATTGTAAGATACCATCTGTTTATATGCAGTGTATCTTGCAACATTGTCGAATTTCGAAGTTTTGAAGGGCGATACTCTTGAGAAACTTAGCCTTACCAAATTAGGACAACATGGGCTGCGTTGCTTCAAGAATTGATAAACAAGAGAAGGTAAGAATCTGCAAAGAAAGGAAGAGGCTCATGAAGGAGTTGTTAGTTTACAGAAAAGAATTTGCGGATGCACAGTTATCGTATTTGAGATCGTTGAGAAACACTGGGGTCACGCTTAGACAGTTTACAGACTCCGAATCATTGGAATTCGAAGAGACGACGTCGGGCTTAGGATTCCCGCCGTCGCCTCCGCCACCTCTGCCACCATCACCGCCACCTCCGCCTACTTTTAGCCCGGACTTGAGGAAATTTAAGGGTTCTAAACCACCACCACCACCACCACTGCAAGACCACTCATCCGTAGAAGATATAATCGAGATCAACGAAGATGGTGGTCAAACTCCACCACCTCCACTTCCTTCTTCTTCTTGGGAATATTGGGACCCTTTCAGTTCATCATTACAGCAGTGCGAAAATAGCAGTAGTAATGAAATGGGGGAAGAACGGGCTGTTGATGTTGCTGATGAGGAGAAATGGGAAGATACAAATACTGAATTTTTAGAAGAAGATGATGAAGATGATAATAACGACGAGGAATCGGTTGATGATGTGGATCTGATAGAAGAGAATCAGCAAGTTGTTGAGTTTGTTGATGAAGGCATACTATCCACGATGAGCTGTGGCACGAAGGACGATGCTTCTTCTGACATGGCTGTGGTGATTTGGAAGTGTAAGAACTTGACAAGCATTGTCAAGGAGTTGGATGAGTACTTCTTGAAAGCTTCTGATGTACTCAAGGATGTGGTTGTTATAGTCGACGTTGATGCCAAGGGCACTTTCCATTACCAGAATATATACGAGCACAACAGTAATTACTTTGATCTTATTACACCTACTTTTATGCCTGATTATTACACAAACACACATACTCATATATACATATATATGTATATATTATGCGTGCAGGGAAGAAAGGCAATTCATCGAAAGTTTTTAGTGCTCTGACATGGAGTTGGTCTTCAAAGTCGCTTCAATCTGCTAAAGAAACAGGAGATTTTCCAGGTTCTGGCGAACCATGTAAGCCTGGAGCTCATGGCATAACTCTCCACCACCTTTATTTGGAGGAGAAGAAGCTCTTCAAGGATGTTAAGGTTGCCTATGACATCTCTATTTAATGTTTTGCTGTGATAATTGAGTGGGCTGCTTAATTTGTGCATTTCTAGCATAAAATTGATGCTTGCAATTATATATTTTTGAAAATCTAGGAGGAAGAAAACTCGAAGTTGGAATATGCAAGAAAAACATCCCTCCTGCGTAGGCACGAGGAAGATCATGATTCTGCCAAGATTGAGAAAATACGTTTGGCGGTCGAAATGTTAGAATCTCACATTTCGTCTCTGCAAGAATCGATTTCCAAGTCCTACTCGAACATACTGAACCTCATTAACAAGGAGCTTCATCCTCAGATTATCACACTGGCTTCAGGGTAGGTGTTATAACTATCAGTTGAGATGTAATAAGGAAATCTTTGATCTTCTCTGCTGCATCATATGACAGTAGTTCCTTTTAATGTTGTAATGATGTATTGCTACAAATTGTCGACTCACAGGCTATTACACATGTGGCAAACAATGCATCACTGCCATCAGCTTCAGAAAGATGTCTCCGAGCAGCTCAAAAACTTAACCGATGAACAAAGCTTCGAACCCACCACCGAATACCGTCGGCAAGCTGCTCTTCAGCTTCAGAATGAAGTCAATTCTTGGCATCGAAGCTTCTGCAAGCTCGTTAAGTTTCAGAGAGACTACGTAAGGGTCATCTGTAAATTCCTCGAGCTTACCACTCTTAAAGACGTTGATCCTTCACAAGCTTCCAGCCCATTGACATTGCAAGCCCTTACACAAAAGTGGCTGCAAGCCCTCGATGATTTGCCCGATAAGGTAACGTTACTTCATGGTAACTTGTCTTAGTTCTTGCAAACTCCGGCATGATCGTGCCTGAAATTTTTGCAGATGGTTTCAGATGCCATTAAACATCTGTTGTCAGCTGTTCAAGCTATCGTCTTGCAACAGCAAGAGGAATGTAACGTGCATAAGAGATCTGAAAAGCTCGGGAGGAAACTAGAAAGGGAATTGAGCTGGCTTTCTGAAGCAGAGATGAAGTACGATGCTAAGGGAGTTTCTATCGAAAATGCAGATTATCAGTTATCTTCGTCGAAGCATCCTCTGACGATTAGGAGGGCTAAGGTCGAAGCTCTTAAGAGATTAGTGAATGACGAAAAGGCCAAGCACACTAGTTCGGTTAAGACCACGAAAGTTCTGATTCTGAACAACTTGCAGAGTAGCCTCCCCAAAGTGTTTGAGGCGCTTGTGGCTTATTCAAGTGCTTATGCCAACAGCTTTGAGATCATTGTCAGCAGTGTAATGAAATCAGAAGATGAAGATGTTGTATTGTAAGTAACTCAGGTTGTTAGAACATAGGTTGCTTTTATTGTCTTTTGGTTGTTTTATAATGTTTAAGGCCTACCTACTTTTTTCGTCGACCCAAACTTGCGTAATTTCAATTTAAGTACACTAACTTTCAAAATTGAAGGAATATAAAGACAAAATGGATTGCAAACATAATTTTTTACCATAACTTTTGCACGTGATCTGCTCATGCCCAATAATTTAAGGATAAATCTTACGCTGCGTCAGAGTTACTTATTTGGAGATAAATAGTTTCAGGACACTGAACTTTTGTAGTTGCAATTTAAAAACATTAACTCTCAATATTGAAATAATTTAAGGATACAATTAAGTTCCAACGTATTACGTCCTTAAATTGCTTCCATTATGAAATAATATCCTTAAATTGCAATCCCGTAAATTGATGTCGTGAAAGTGCCACCATTATACTTGAGGGACTAAAAAAAATAGCTAAACCTAGTGATGGTAAAATATGATTGAAAAGAGAATAATCAAGAAAATATATATAAGGCTGGCCAACATTTCACACAAATACAGTACAAAATACAATAAAGATCAGTAACATCTTATGACATCACTTTAAGTATGGAAACAAAAAAAACACTCAAACTAATGCAACCTAGTCAATTCCTCAACCCTTTTCATCAGTTCCTCGACGGTGACCCCCATCGCCTTCGAAATCTCCTCCATCCGAGCCCTACTGAGGTCGAGGAAAGACTCAATCAGATCTCCGTCCAAGAAGTTCTTAGCTTCGACGCTCTTCTTCTCATTGTAAAAAGACCTCCAATGCTCATGGCTCAGCCCTCCTACCCCTTTGATCACCTTCCTTAAATTAGACTGAAGCTTTTCAAGAAACAAGTACTGTTCATGCGGGAGGGATGCAATAACTCCGATGACACCATTCACAGTTCCAAAGATCACTGTAGGAATCCGATCGATTTCAGAATCGGGCAACCTCATGACAAGGGAACCGTGTCTGAATCTGTTCACAAACTCGCCCAGGTGGTACTCGCCAACCACCTCGAGGTGTCCCCTTTCTTCGTCTGTGGCCCCTTCGCTGTTCTTACGGACGGTGAAGAGGTTGAAGTTGTTCTCCGCTCCGAGGTAGACATTGTCGTCTAGAATCTCCACAGCTGACATCCAGTTGGCATTGTAGTCTCGGGCTCGCTCTTCGATGGCACCTTCCTCATGCTGGCACGAAAAAAGGGTAAATGAATTCTAGCTAGTTTCAAATAGAGAGAGAAAAGAATTTGATCGTATTTTTACTGATGAACTTCAGTGCTCATATCGGAGGGATATCACCTTATAGATCAGTAGGGAGATTGATTTCATGAGGTCGCCAACGACAATGAAGTCTCCTCTAGTTTGCACATAAAGAGCTAAAATGTGGCCGTGATGTCCACATTCGGACTGCAATTCACGAGAGCCATCGTCGCGGAGCATCCATTTGTACAGCTGAATCTTCTGGTTTATAGCAGCGAGCAGCTTTCCGTTGAAGGCGTTGAGGGAGTAAACTGCACCTTTAGTTTCCTTCTCTGCTATCAGCTGAAGCTTCCCATCTTCCACCACAAAAACCAATATTCGTCCCTGAGAAATTGTTTCAGAGATTCAGAGATGAGACAACTCAGACAAGAAAGTAACGAAGAAGACAAAATGGTAACAGATTAAACTACCTTGCTAGGTTCGTCCTCTTCGGGCATTACATAAGCAGTTCCAACGCAGTAGTACACATTGCTGTCATCAGAGAATGAGCAGCTTATAATGGAGCAACCATTCTCGAATTGATCGAGGGGATAGGTATATATGAAGTCAAATGTCTGGTCGTCTAAGAGGCGGACGAAGTGCATTTCAGCCTCTTCTGCACTCGAATGGTTGTACTTTAAGCTGCAGATGGCAAAGGTTTGGGTCTGCTCTTGATGGGATATGCGGCGTGCCTGCTCCCCGAGAGGGATGGTGCGTATGTGGAGCTTTTGGATGTCATCTATGGTGCCGATCGTTAGGTCTCCTTCCTTTGCTATTGCAAGGCTGTCAGAAAAAAGAGAAAAAGAAATTTCTCAAATGGTAAGAAGATTCAGACCTTTAACATGCCAATCGCAAGGTTACCTGTCAGGAAAAGCTGAAGAGTTGAAGGGACACATGTGACTGACTTCTTTCAGATTGACATTGCTGTAAAGAAGTTTCTTATTACTACTGTAGATAACGGCTGGTCGATCAGAAGCAGCAAAGACGTGGGTGGATTTCTTCGATGAAAATGTCCGAAGAGTTATAGGTTGGGTCCCTAGCGACACCTTCTTCCTATCGGTCAGCTCACCATTGCTTGTATTCAAGATAAAGTTAAGGAGGTGTCCATCTCCGAGGGCACATAAAAGGTACGACGTCTGAAAATTACGAAATTCGATTTCATAATTTGAAAATGCAGCACAAAAACTAGAAAGTGATAAACTTGAAAAGAAAATTTACCGAGAAGGAGCAATACATACCCCTTCGAAAGAACACAGAAGTACAGAACGGGAAATTATCTCCCCACCCAAGTACTCCTTTGTAATAAGATTCAAGTCTGGAAGAGAATATATCCTGACACTGATATCAGTCCACATGCCCACAGCTGCAAGCTGACTGCGGCTTGGATCATCGCCGATTGGATTAATGTCCAGGCATGAGACGTCATATTCCAGCTGTGCATGCTTCACTTCGTTCAACACTCCGTCGCCTATTTCGAGATAGACAAGATGGCCACCACCGGTAGCCAAGAGAACCTGAGGAAACAAACGAAGCCGAAATATCGAAAGCTTAAATCACAGTTGTAAGAAACTGGGAAAGCTTCAATGTAGCAACATTAGTGAATCTTTATGCGTAGAAATGAGAGGTACCTGGGAGGTATTAGCAGTAGCAACATTGATGGAAAACCCCGATGGAGCAAACCACTCATTACGAAGTTCTCGGGAAGTAGAGCTGACCAATCTGACCGAGTATGAAGTAACCTGCATATTTCACAGTTTAAGAGTGAGAATTCAGTACATATTGAGTTTATCAGAAGGAAGAATATGTGCAGAGCAAAGAGGAGGACGATGATATCATGAAGTATCATCATTGGTCACTGAGAAAAAAGGAACATACTTGCAGAAGTTGATCATGTATAGCATCGTGACAAAACAATGTCTGGACATCAGATCGAAAGCCTTCTATCTCAGTCTCCTCCAACTCATCCTCGATGTTCATGGCCAAAGTGCGTGTCTCGCTGATGAAGCTTACAACCAAGAAAGTGTCATACAAGTCGTCACTAGCAGATCGCAGTGACCACATGCCTTTGATTCCTTGAAGCTCCACGGATGCCTAAAAAAAGGAAGGAAAATGGATTGCATTGGATGATATGATAAAGATAGTTTTGACAGATAAAACTATGGGAAATTATTCTTGAGACCTGCTCGTTTATTCCGATTCCATTGCGAACAACTCGAAGAGAACCATCTTTGTAGGCTCCAGAGCAAGTTACGACCTGACCTTGACCTTGTCTCTCTAAATCAACGACACAAAAGTCAACAATTGGTCCCAGATTTACGAACCTCTCAAGAACTTCGACATAAGAGCCTTTTGCATCGGGATGAAGGCCGAGCCTTACGAGCTGGATAGCAGTTAAGAAAGTGGAGAAGTACATTAATAGCTGAATGTGTAGCAGACAATGATAAAATTTATAAAGTAGAGATGTTGGCAAAGAAAAGGCAATTCATGCTTACAAGCTCTCTTTTCTAAATCTTTACCTCATAAATCTACGCTCCACGCTCAAATTAACATCACAATGACAAATATATTATTGATGCAAAATAATTAAAAAGAATCACATGGGAAGAAGTAATCAGCAAACCTGAGAATCTCCATAACTCGAGCCAACAAAAACAACAGCATTATCAAGATACGAAATCGACGATGCCACGGATGTTTCCCCCAAGAGCTCCATTTTAAGTCCAGTAACCCTGGAATATTTAAAGATGGAATCAAAGTATGCCAAATATTCCGAACTACGGAAAAAAAAAAGAATCTTTAACACCATGAAAAGTTTTATATAGTTCAAACAATTTTAACTTACTTATCCTTCTCATGGGTTACGACAAGCAAGTTGAGAAGGCCATTGTGATCACCGAGTAGATACCGAGAACCGTTCGCATCAACCCTCCCATAAGCTCTTGTGATTGACTTCAAAGATACATCATTACGAAAGGTTAGAATGATCTAATTGAATTGGTCTTACAAATACTCTACCGTAAAAAAGATATAACCTACAGGTCTGATAGGGATCGCTTTGAAACTTGAGGCACTGCAATACACAATGGTCTCCTCACCAATTATGAGAACACCGCAGAGAGGAGCTGGCACGGGAATTAATAAATTAGCCCCATTATCAAGATTGTTCTGAGACCATGGTCCCTCGACAAAATCTTTCTCCTTCAAGGCAATCTCGTAGGTTTTTACATGACGTGCATCCTTATTATCCTGCCCAGTAAAGGGAATGGTACATCACACATCAGAATATGCTCAGAAAACTCCGACTGCTTGAGTAACTAATTTATAATATTAAAAAAGGAAATAAAATAAAATAAAAATCAATAAAAGCATGCGTTCTTAAGAATAATCATGTTATAAACTTATTCAAATGGAAAACTGGTTACTATAAAAAACAGACAATTACCTGAAGGAACCCGCAAATATATGCAGATAAATTACCTAATATAGTTGAAGAAAAGTGGGGAAAAGACAAACTCAGACCTGGTAGAGGACAACAATCGTTGGCTTTGGGCAGCCGTACAGGAACTTGATATCCAAAACCTGAAGCTCCTCAAGCCTTCAGAGAGACAAAAAATTAAAAGAGAGATTGCAGAAAAATTCACATATGGGTAACACATTAAGAGTGAATGTAGTAAATAAGATCCATATGATAAAACACTAGTATACAATAAGGAATTATAATTGGAAATGCATGCTGAAATTTGAAAGCGGAGATTACCAGCCGATTTAGCAAGAAGGTAAGCAGTGAGGTTAACCAATACAAGAAACCATAGATACACAGGTACAATCAATCTCACAAAAGTATGAAACACTATGAAGTTCAAAGTTATATATAAATATTAACAAGAATAAGGAAAAAGAAGTATGGCACAGCATAAAGGATGATTGTGAGGGTCGTCACATGTTACCTAATATTAAATGCTTCCTTGAGCTGACCTTTGTTATCGAATGGGATCACCTAAAGATGAAACAAAGCCTCATCATCAAGAGGACAAACACTGAACATGATAAGAAGAACGAGATAACAATGATGTAAACAAAAAAGGACAAGGGTGAGGACTGCTTAATAGATCACAGAGGAACCATACCTTGAACAATCCATCATATAGATGAAGCCCAATCAATCTACAATCTGGATCAATTATCCCAATCTACATGAAAACATATAATTAATAGGGGACTGCTTTAAAAAAATTTAAAAAACAACCAACACAACATGACGATACTTGAAGAATAACGCCGTACCTGCCCATTGTCCGTGGGGCGACCTATTCTATCTGAGACATCCCCCATCGCCCTATATTAAATGGTAGAAACCACCCAAAAGAAAACATGTATCTTCTCTTGGATACAAAATAACAAAAGGAATGAAATACACTGAATAAACAAGAAATCCAGGTCTGGTCCTATAACCACATTTCAGTGCCTGAAAGATATTCTCAGGCAAAAAGCATCATTAACATATTCTTATAACAATAAAACTAGATGGGCTTGGGATCATTATATATATATATATATATAGACACACAGGGTAAGAGCATAAACATTTGACCAAAACATGTCGGAGAAGGAACCAAAGAAACAATGCATCTATTAAAAGAGCAGGTAACTAGTAAATAATCTAAAAGATTTTATCCAAAATTCAAAAGGTTCTCAAACCTTGTAATAAGCTCACTAGCCTCAGCATCCCATTGCAAAACACAGAACTTATATCTCTCAGTCGCGATAAAAAGTAGATCTTGAGGTTCTCCCTGCAAATTTATCAAGATGTTTTATTCTCTCTACACATAATTCATAGTTTATCAAACCATAGGTTCCCAACAAATTGACAGCAAAACGTATTTCGGACTTAATAAAGAAACTCACATGTGGACGGAAGAGTTCAAGAGTGGCAATCCTTCCATATATAGGCACATCCAACATAGGCTGCCGAAATCAAAATACCTTAAACTCAGGAAATTCGTATAACGACAAGTCTAGTTAAAGATCAAGATATTATATAAGGCATGGATTGATATATTAGAATACAAATCAATCTGACTTAAAGGCACAAGATAATCCACGCCATTTTGTCGGGAACGACAATACCAAATTAAATAGGAGGGTAAACTTTGATTCATTTCTAGCGAACAGCATCAACATTTCTAAATTTATCAAAAGAATTTCACTAACCTAACCAAACCATTTAGATATAAGCATCCCTTACTCAAATTAAACATACCTGTAAGCCATGAGGGGACAGTAAATGTATCTCTATCCGTGTGCATTTCCTGCAATCGAATTGTATCATACAATAAGTCAACTAAAATCCGAGGTTCATACTCACTCAGCCAAAGCGAAAAATCAATAAAGAACTCAGTTTTTACCGCAATTGGAAATCCCACCATCACCCAGAAAATCGAACCAATTCGTAAAAGAGGCGATGGAAATAGCATACCCATAATACATGAAACTAATACATTGCAACGATTTACAAAGGGCCGCAGAGTTTTACCACTGCCAATGAACAAAATACTTACGCAACGATGACGTTAAGCTCCTGGGGACTCGTGAAATTCCCGACGCACGAGTGGGTCACGTTGGTCGGCTTGTGAGCCGTCACCACATAGTTCCATATACTCATATCTTACAAAACTCGCTCTTTTCCTATTTCCTACCAAAGCTCAAGCACGATGAAAAACCACAGACGCTCACTCCGATTCTGTCCGTTTTCGTACGGAAATTTTCCGGAAGCAGACACAGAGGAATCTCAGCCTTAATCTTGCTGCTTGGTCTGGTCAAGCAATGACTAAACGGCGACGAGGCGAGGTGGTCAAGTACAAGTCTGGAGGGCGAGGGCGAGGGCGAGGGCGAATCTAGAGATTGGTCCGCTCCATCCGAACAACGTTGTTTATTGGGCTGTTGCCGTTGGGCTTTGTCTAATTGGGCTAATTTGATTTTTTCGGCCCAGTCATTTAAATCCTATCGACTTATTCGAAATTATTTTTTTTTCATACTCGATGTATCCCACGCAACGGCTATGGGCTTGTGTCACACACTTGGAAGATGATAATAATTTCAGATCCAAATAAAAAGTGCCTCAATTCAACCGGACATAAAAAAAGGTATGTATGACCACTCCCTCAACCACTAGGCGGAATTGTGGTGGCGACTTACCTGCAAATATTAAAAAAAAGAAAATGTTATATTAGAAGAGCTTAAATAATAATAACAATCATACTAATTGGAAGTTTATAGTTATTAGCTATTGTATGTTTGAATAATTTTCTAAATTCAGATTATTCTTTGTGTGTTTTAAATATGTGTTGCTCACGGTCTGAGTTTCTCTCTATACTGATATTTGCATTGTCACAGTGGTCCACATACTTCGACTAGATTTGGTTTGAATCGAATCCAAACTTCATCGTCGGCTATGAGACAACCACGACTTTCAGCGTAAATAATTCTCCTTGGTTTTTGTGGCCCACTCCAAGATCCCACAAACAACGATAGTCAATGTATAGGATTTGAACCCCTGACCTCCCACTTGAAAGGTCATACCGAGCCGCTAGGCCAGACCCATGGGGTTGATATTTGCATTTCTTATCAAACATAACTATTCGTTTACGTTGGTCCCGCACAGTAACCTAGTAGTTGGGCTTAGGGGTAGAGCTGAAAGTTGGGCGGGCTGACCGGCCCGGGCCCATCGGGCCTAACTTTTAAAAAAAAAATTAATTTTAATTTTCAAAATCATTTTAATTAATTCATTATTAATTATAATTTATATCTAGTAATATAATAATACAAATACATAGTTTTAATAGAAATTATACTAATAAACACATAAAAGATATTTTTTCTTATTATAAATTATTATATATAAAAATAATAAAAAAAGAAAATTAAAAGACCGGGCCTGTTTTGGCCCGCGGCCCGCAGGACTTTTCGGCCAGTCGGGCCTACTGGGCCGGGCCAAAAAGCCCGCTCCTATTTGGGCTTAAAATATTCAGGTCCAAGCCCGCTGTTTTTGGCCGAGCAGGCCGGCCCACGGGCTCAGGCCCAAACTTTCAGTCTACTTAGGGGTGTGCAACAATTTTATAAAACCAATGCCCACCGCACTGCACCACACCGAATTATCAAATTAACCGCCTAAACCGCGGATTGATTTTAATTTCCAAACCGCACCTAAAAATGGTCCAGTGTGGATTTTTTGTGCAAATCGCACCGAACCAAACCGCATCGCACCCTACTTTAACATTTATAATATTTTTACTAAATTATATCTAATTTTATGTTTATGAAATATTAATTATATATTAACTTGAGTTTTTTATATAGAATGAAAGTTCAATATATTAGTGAACAATTAATTAAAGTTTGATTTAAAAAAAACTAATTAAAACACTAATTTTTATGTTTATGATTCAAACACTATCTAAATTCATGTTTCAAATTGGCCATCACATTGGAACTTAAAATATTTACAATTTAATTATTATGCAATATTTTAGTTCTAATGTAATAATAAGACTTTGTTAATTATTGATTTAGGCTCATACCGTTATGATATAGTACGATCATTCGGTAAAATATCAATTAAAAACCGCAAAATCGCACCGTAACCATCCGAAACCGCTCAAATCGCACGTATGGTTTTATTTTTCAAAACCGCAATTTAAGAATTTTTTAGAAAGAACCGCATTTGGCAATTTGGTGTGAAATCGGTCGAAAATCACTTAAAACCGCGCCACGAACACCCCTAGTTGGGCTTGTGTATTATCAAACATGAGGTCACATGTTCGAATCCCACGAGTGACTTTGACTATCGTGTTTGATGAAAAGTGGAACCTGCTCATATGATCATAAGGGGATTAGTCTCATCCCTAAGTATGTAGCGTAAAGCCATAGTCGGTTGAATGGGGATACCCATGAGTCGTAAAATAAATAAATAAATAACTCTTGGGTTATTTAACCTATTTTATTTCATGAAATGATGGAGGTAAGAAACAAATATAAGAATTCGGTTGGGTAATTTAGGAAATTTTTATTGGGAAAAAAAAAAAGATGTTCGGTTCGGTTACCATTATCTAGATTTTTAACTCGATTAACTGAAATAACCAGCATCTTATTAAATATTGTTATATATTATTCAAAATTTTTATTGCTTTATAAAGGTGATTTTGTAGCTATTAATATTACTTTACACAAAATCATTTAATTCAATTAGATTATTATTGGTAAGTCTAAATAATTCGGTTGATTAGGTCTTGAAGAAAAAAACATAAACTTATATACTCTTAAGGGTATGTTTGGAATGAAGAAAGTAGGTAGGAAAAGAGAATGGGAGAGAAAATGATTTTCATAAGTTTTTCTTTTATTTTCCTCACCATTTGGTGAAGAAATTAGTTTTCTTTAGTTTTAAGTGTAAACTTAACTAGATTTGCTTTTATTTTCTTTTCCTTCTATATTTCTTCAATCAACCAAACATAAAAGTTAATTTTCCTTTTCCATTTCATTTTCTTTTCGCTACTACTTTCCACAAACCAAACACACCTTAAGTCTTAAATATAAAAAATAGTTTCATTAACAAGAAGGGTAGCTACATAATATTTCAAAACAATTTATAAAAAAGAGTGCTTACAAAATATACCAACAAAATATTTCCCTTAATACAAAGGTAATTATTTTTTAACGAGTTTGTAGTGTTTAGTACTTTGAAAAGGACTACTAAAGTGAAAAGACAAACCACTGAACTATCAGTGCACTTTACACTTTCACTGATTCTTTAATTAGCAAAAGAGCAAAGTATACTTAAGACACAATCTTACAACTTAATCACTTTCTACATCCTATAGTAAACTAACTATTACATCATTGTCTTCAAAAATACATCAGAAGGGGGAGGACACTACTTATGCTCAACCACAAGCTCTTATTGCTGCATATCGATGCACACATGGCAGAACTCTTTAAGTGCCTGTGGACGATAAAAAATTACAAACTCTAATCAAAACCCATTATCTCATTATGCTTTTTTCTTGGTAAAATAAATAAATAAATAATCTTGATAGAAACTTCAAATTACCCTGAAGTAGGAAATTCACATTTTGCAGAGCCTGCAAGTGAAACAATGGCTGATATTTATACTGAAGATGAAGAACTAATTAAACAACCTAAGCTCAAAAGACATAGAAAGATTTAATCTTATTGGCTCACTTGGATCGGTCCGAGTTAAGGAAGCCGTTCCACCGAAGTAGCAGGCGATGTCCGAGTTGCCATTCTGCTGGTAATAGATGTTGAAGGCGTAGGAAGCATGGGAGGCGAGGTTGTCGGGCTCAAAACACGGCCCGTCGTTTTGAATCGGGCCGCAGTCAGCTCGGCCCGAACTACAAGCCCAGTCGAGTGCCACCTGAAGGTCCACCGGGGATGCACCGGGCCGGGCCACGCACCACGTCGTGCCACCGAGGAACGTGGTGTTGCCTTCAGGAGGGGATAGGGCTGGGATAGGGTTTGTTGCTTCGGCTTTCTCTAGCTGGGCCGCCGCCTTCGTTGATCTTGCCGTCGCAATTGCTTCACCTTTGATTATTATACAAAAAGGTAAACTATTTCATTTACGTTTATATAGAGATAGATTTTTCATCGTGTCCCCATCAAGAGATACAATGAAGCCATGCTCAAAGAAGACAAGACTGTTGTTGTCATTACAAGGCAAACAAAAAAAAAACAAGGAAATAAAGAAAGGAGCATCAAAGAACATACATACATACATACATACCAAGAAAGTATTGCAAAGCCAAAAGGCTCCAAAGGACCATATGTGTCCTCATTGCAAAGCAAAAGTCTAATGATGAACGAATATATCTCTTCTTCGACTCTTACTGTAATAGAAGATGAAACGATTAAAGCTAAACCTTAACTCACGGTAATGAGGGGGTAATGATTTATTTAAGGTGTTTTTTCTGCTTTTGCTTTTACGAATGAACAGAAGATACAGCTAGCTTGCTTAGTCGATCAAGTTAAAGAGTACTGACACAATTGCTTCAGTTGCAACTTGCAAGAGAAAGATCTGTCTCAAGATAATAATAATAATAATAATAATAATAATAATAATAATAATAATAATAATAATATCGTAATGTTAAAAAGTGAAGCATAAGATGGTATCGTCACGTCATATTGGAATGTGTTACGTTAAAAAAAATAATAATAATTAAAGAAAATAGTCTTCCAAGCTCAAGATTTAAAAAAAAAAAATAGGGTCGAAATGCATAGACTATTACACACTTACTAAACTGGACCAATAAGACTCGGACATGTGCTTATATTAACGCAAAGCGTTTTAGGGTGGGCAATCACATTATGTCACGGGTTCGAATCCTTATTACAATATTTTTTTTATGCGAATTTGTCTGTAAAATGACAAAAATATCATTAAAATTAAGGTTATTGACTAAAACGATCGCAATAAGACTAGCTATCTTTTTTTTTTAAAAAAAAACTATATTCTCACTTCGGATTATGTATATATTTCACATAACATCTCCAAAGAATGTTTTAGTAGTTGGACTTGTAGATTATCAAACATGAGGTATCATATCGAATCTCATTACTGACAATAACTATCGTGTTGGGTGGGGGCTATGACCTGCTTATATGATCCCAATGGATTAGTTTTGCCACAAGTACATAGCTGATTGAGTGGAATATCACATAACTCTAATGGATTAGTTTTGTCATAAGTTCGTAGCTGATTGAGTGGAAATATGTATATTATAATATCTATAATGGATGGTAAATATGTATATATAATATCTATATAATATATGGGAAATCTCGGATATGAATTAGGATATACATAAACAATAGTGTGTATATATAAATAGTATGTAGATAATTAACGGGTATGAGTTGTTTATCCAAGTTTCGGCACGTGGAGACAAATTATTGACCATATCAAAGTCAACCCAAATTACAGCCAAAGAAATATGTTTACGTATTTACATTGATTGCGTGCTTGGTAACAATCAAAAACCGTTGGACCAGACAAAGATTTCTCAGTTCCTTCACATAAGACACAACATTCATAAGTAACAAATAATAATAATAATAATAATAATAATAATAATAATAATAATAATAATAATAATAATAATAATAATAATATCTTATATAATACAAGAAAGAGGGTGGAAATGGGTGTAGATTTTCTGATAAAACCATCTTTTTTTTTTTGCTTGCCTCTTGATATTCTTGCAGAAGTGATATTTTTCTCCCTTCATTAGAATTCCATTACATTATTGTTGTTTGCAATAAAATCACCATGAGTAGGGTTCGTGCAAATTCATCTCCCGATTTAATCCCACGGCCCACATCCACCGCCACCGCCGCCGCCTCAGAATCAGATCCGCAATACGATGATTCCGCATTAGAAGGTTTCACTATTTTTTCGTTGCATCGTTACATTGTTGTATGCATTCTTGCATTGATCATTCAGACATATCTGCAAATTTAACGTTTGATTTCTGCTCGGTTTCAGGGGTAGCTGCGCACGTAAAGCTACTACTGAAGCTAATCGAAGATCACAAGGAGGCGTGCGATAATGAGCAAAACAGCCGCCGGAGAATGCTAAGGGTCGCCACCATGATGACCATCCTCGACAATGTTAGGACAAGGCTCCAAAGATGCCAATCCTTCGGAAAGACTAAATCGGAGCCCCAGCTGAGACGATGCGACACAGCCCCGAGACACAAAAGGCAAGGCAACGACATAATAGTTTCCGAAGATAAGGAGAATCTGAGGAAAGAGCTCAATGCGAATTTGACCGCCCGAAAATGCCTAGAGATAATGTGCTCTAGCTTGGGCAAAGAGAAGGAGATCATGGCTGGCGAGCTATCGAAGAAAGCCCACGAACTGACGGAGATGGAGGAGCTTGTGAACGACATCAGGGCCCAGAACGAGTCGCTGCTCGGGAAATTGAAGCAGTGCACTAACGATTTGAACGGTCGGGACAAAAAGTCGGGTGAATCGCAAGGGAGTTTGGCACTTCAAGAACGGAATAAAGAGCTGTCAGAGAAGCTTCTGAGGTCGCTCGACGGGTATAAAGCGGTGAAGAGGAAGCTTAAAGAGGTGCAAGAGCAGAACTTGGCGATGCGTAGCACTATGGAAGAGACGGGGGAGAAGTTTGAGACGGTGGTTCGAAGGTTTCGTACCTTCAAAGGAGGCGATGATCTTCCCAGTGATGTTAGAGAGGAGATATCGAATCTTGAGAAGATGTTTTCTGACTACTGTAATATGATAGCAGTAAAGCACGATCAGAATAGCATGTCTCGGTAAAAAGGGGTAGCTTAGCTAATTCTCATAAACTTTGATGTAGCATTAGAATAGTTACCTTAGGATCAAAAGTTGGGGTAAACACATATTCATCAAACATTGTACGGAAGATCGAAAGCTGGGGGATGGAACAACATAAACTTACTCAAAGATTTTGCAGCTTGTGACCTGCAATGGAGTTCAGAATCCATGTATTGCTTGCTAGTGAAGCTCCGGCGGATTTAGCTAAAGCTTCGGCATCAATGCATCTTTGGTTCGAAGTTGAACCTTTTTTATCCGACGCCTTACAGTGATCAGGAAGTTCTTGATTGTAGATTATGAGAGTCGTCGTCCCGTCTTCTGCAATTGGTTTTCTGTTAAGAACTTTGCCGCCCGCAGCTATTACGAGGTCGTGAAGATACCCTTTGTAAGAAGTTGGAAAGTCACTAGTGAAAAAGAATTTGTATCCTTCAAAGAGCTTTGGTTCCTGCAGAAACGAGAAAATGATGTTTTTTTTACTTTTTGTAGCTTTAAATTCATATGATGTATTGAGAATTTGATTTGCTGCTGCATTACCTTCTTTTGAACTCTTGATCTTCCGAGTTTAGGTCCGTTTTTAATTCCATGGACGTCCATTGAAATCTCATACTGCTGCTCGTTAACTAATTGTCCTGCATCCATGCAAGCTTTGATCCCTGTGTTAATGCAAATCTTATTTTAGAATTTCAATTTGAAACGAAGAATTCAATAGCAAACTGTTCGTTGAACTGTTCGATGTATTTTGTCTTGTTTGTATATAAGTTGATTTAACTGAGAAATTCATCGAGAAAGTATACTCACACTGAACATTCAGGATCCACTTTCCTTCTAACACTCCCATTAAGAATTTGAGTGTGCGTTTGCATGCACCGTTCTCATCTACAGATGTTATAACATGGGTGACACTTGAGCACCACTGTGTTAGCATTGCCACTCCATATAACTTTTCAAATTCATTGACAATCTCCTGTGTTTGATCCAGAGAAAGTTGAAATGCATTTGCTAAAACCGATATATGTACATATATGAATCTATTGATTTTACCTTCTCTTCGGTCGAGAGGCCTGAGCAACATAAAACCAGGTTCTTGAACATTTTCCGCGACTTCAATGGTAAATTTGAAAGGCCTCGACATTCATTGTTAGCTTTCACCTGAACGGTACAAGATTTTCTGAAAGAAAGCTAAGTCAGTAGATGCAAAACACATGTTTTCTTACAAGTAAAGAAAAAGTCCTCATACCTGGGCAAAGCAGATTTTCTTGTATGTGTGGATTGAGCTTCAGACATCTCATTCGGTAGTTGGCATGAAACATGAAGTGGGCACACCATGACAAAGTTTTCCTGTCAACATAGACAAAAAAAGGTTTTTTTTTTTTACCATTGTAAGATTTCAACTATACAAAAAGATTTAAACTTACATGATCCCATCTGCATTCTGGAGTCTTCTTTGCACAAGGAACGTGAAAACTACGGTGACAACTCTTTTCATAGCAACCTAGAGCAGCTCCTTTGATTCCACAGCAGGAACATTTAATTCTTCGGCTTCTAGACAATTCAGCGTCAAGGTTGACTATCTTGTCGCCGTCAAAATACACATTCGGGGCCCTGCCAAAGTGCAAATGTAAATCCGCGAAAGTAACACAGCTGAGTGTGCAGTGATAAAAGGGAGGGAATTGGGATTTCATACCACTCTGCACAGTTTTTATGCACATGAATAGATTTACTTTTTTCATTGTTATCTGCAGATATAGGCTTCCCATTGAGGTAGTGAACCATGGCACCAGAAGCCTGATATTGGCAATATATGCAATATGTTAACCTTTATTATTGAAAAACTATGATGGTGAAAGACACATGCTGGAAATTAAACAGCAGGTTTCAAAGCGAAGCACAGATATACCTCGGAATCTTCAGAGGATTGACAAAAGGAACAGCTCACGGTGCTAGGAAACTTCTTCGACTTCTGCAGAACTCTGCCTTTGGGAGCAGAAGTTTCCTCGTCGGTTTTCGCCAGAACTTTTGTAGCGCATTGACTATTGGGAAGCTTCCGAACCACCACAGTGCCACCATCATTACTGAAAGGAATACGATCACAACCATCCTTGGCCATGCCCTCTACAGAAATTTTCACCGTATTAATGGAGTTTGACGTTTTCATTCCTTTTTTCTCAATCGTGCTTCTCCTTCCCCTACCCAAAACTTCAGTACGACTTTCTGGTGGTGACAAATTAAGGTTAAGCGGGGATATCAAGGCTTGATTTACTTCATCCTTGTTAGCGTGGTCTTTGACAAGATTAGACTTTCTAGTTTTTCCTTTATTACCACATTTTCGTAGCTTAGGAGACCTCTTCTCAGTGCTTTTGCTGGTATTTCCTCTCTTTTTGAAGTTGATACTCTTGTCAGGGCTTTTATGAGTATATTCTGAAGCCAAACTATCAGATAATGTTTTGTTGACGTTCTCCACAGACAATGGAGTTATAGATCTTTTCCCCAATGTCACCTGAGCACTAGCCTTGTGGCCTATTTTCTTATTTTTCCTGGTTTTCTTCGAGCTCAGTGATTTGTCTATATTTTCTTCTGATTTTTCATGACCAGCTGATACTTCAGCCATGCTACTTCTTTTGATTCTCTTCTGTCTTATGGCATCAGTTGAGCTTGAACCATTAGTTTTCTTAGACGAAGTTCTTGATGAGTCTTTGCTAACACTGGCTTTGCGCACCCTTTTCTTAGAAACACCTTCACCATTGCTGGAGAGAACCATTTGACCTTTGTTCGCCTCAGTTAAGGTGAGCTCAGCACTATCAGGAGCCACATGTTCTTCTGCAATATCTGCAATCTAAATAACCATAAACAGATTATTCGCTGGCCAAAAAAACAGGAAAGACAAAAGAAACTTAACATTTTTGTTTACGAAAGAAACACCTGCATCGCCAGAGGGCTTGAACAGAGTTCAGGAGAACAAGGCCGTTGTGTCCAATCAAACATCTCACTATCAATAAAGTCAGCACATGTTCCGTTCTATAACAAGGATGAAAAAGGGAAAAAAAATGAAGTTTTCCCTTCAATCACAACTAAACAATTCAACAGCAACAAAGCAGCAATGTAACATTATAAATCTAATTGAATTGGATTGGTATACCATAATCATGTGGATAGGATAAGCATCAAGTAGCAAATTAAAAATCATAATATGACATTCTTGGCTTACTTTTGGACTTTCTTTAAAAGAGACCTCATCATCTGAATCCTTAATGTCACTGAAGCAAGGAACATTTGGCGGTGTACAAGTCATCTCGTCATCCTCTATTTCCTGACTTGATTTTTCTAAATCATCATCATCTCTTAACCAGAAAAAAGGAGAAAACTTACGTCCCCTCTTTTCAATCACAGCAGGCACCTCTGGTTGTCTAATGGAACATTTTTTTAGTCCGTTTTCAACATTTTCACCAGTCCCTATGCTTGTTTTCTCAGGCTCATTTCTGGCCCCATAATCTTGAAATTGTGATACTTGGACCCGTTTCTTAGTCGGAAATGAAGGGTTCGACAATTCTGTCAAAGAAGACCTTCGTTTGTGTTTTGTTGTGTTTTCTGATCCGTTCATTTCACATATGTCATCTAGCGACACCGTTACTTTCTTATTTTCATTCATCTCAGCTGCAATAAGAAATTAATGAAGGATTGGTGGGAGTAACTCACAAGCACTGCTAACCAAGTTTAAATTTTTAACAGAACAATGAAATGGATTTCTAGAAGGAAAAAAAATGGTATGACTAAGAATAAGGACAATGAAAGAGATTAAACAAGGAATTGGATGAAAAAGGTCTTCTTTTATCAGTCAGGCGATCGTCATTTGGAAGATTAGCTTTGCTTATAGGATTGAAAATTATATCTCAGCAGAAAACATTTTAAGCTTCTTGTGAGTTTTTCCGTTTTGAAAATAGAAATCGACAAGAGTACTGAAACATTACCAGATAATTTATTTGACGCTTCATTTTGAGTGCCAAAAATGGTGACTTCAGATGCCGTTTCCATGCTCTTGTAAACACAGACTAAGTTATCCATATGCGGCACAGGCCTAAGTTCTGCAAGCACAAGAATAATCATCTCCTTTTTTTTTTCTTTCTTTCAAAAGCATATACAATCTTGTCATGAATTATATAAAAAAAAATGCATTTGCAGAATCTTTATGTTTCCCCCAAAATAAAAACGATTAAAATCAAGCTGCAAGAACATAAGTCAACTGTTTACCTCTACGCCTGAACGGAACTTTACAGACAGGGCAACTCATCGCCGTCTTCATCGATTTCTCAATACATAATCTACAAAAGCACATGCAAGAAAGTAAAAAATTGATAAAATTGAGCAGGAACAAGGACAACACCAAGCAGAAATTAATCCAAAAAAAAAAATACTTACTTGCAAAACACATGATTGCAGTTTATCGTAGCTGCCGAATCCAATAGACTCAAGCTGTACAAGTAAAATTAAAAAATAAAAATAAAAATAAACACAGAACGTATAAGTTAAACGTTCATCTGAGGACAAAAGAAAGAACTAAAAATCACCGTAAAAAAAAATTTACCAGATGGGACACTTGAGCTCCCTCCCCATTCTCTCGAGATGTGATACGTCAGCCATCCTTCCCTCTTTCTCACAAACTTCTGTAGAAATGTCTTTCAAGAAATCGAAAGAGTGTTTGACTGCGACTCTATGAGTTTTGATGGCGCGATGATTGATTTTAATTTCATCTTGAATTTGTTTCTTTCTTTTTTAGGATATGAGGCGCGACGAAATATTTCTGTACCGCGGGTTATTTCCCGCCAGCGACGAAACTCCTCCATTTAAGTTTTGGAAATGTCTATAATAGCCTTCTAATTAAATGGGCCGGATTAATCTTAAGATAGGCCCATAAGTCCACCAATTAGCCCGTTTATCTCGGACCGAGTCCTAACCCGACTCAATATATGGTCATGAAATATGGATTAAATATATTTTTAGAATGTATGTATGATGAGATAACGTTTTAAGGACACTTACGGTAATGGTGTCAATTTTAGTCTTGTAAGTATCAAAATTAAATCAATTTAAGTACAATTAAGGGATGACAATTTTAGTCCTGTAACTATAGAAATTGAAGAAATTTTAGTAAAGTTAAATCTAGAAACCTAATTTCAGCCTGAAATTTACACATGTGGCGCTGAAGATGCTGACTTGGACTAAAATTATTTTCTCTTTTCTTTAATTAAGTGTCAGCTAATAGTTAAAGTCAGTATCTCCGCTGCTGTGTATAAATTTCGGGTTGAAATTAGGTTTTTGGGTTTAACTTTCCCAAAATTGCTTCAATTATGATACTTAATTGACTAAAATTTATTCTCTTTCCTGCAAATAAGCTCATATTTATTTTTTAACTTACGATGTGACGTTTATTGGAGGAAAGAGAAAACAAATTTAGTTCAAGTCAGTATTTTCGGTACCATATGTATAAATTTCTAGCAGATATTATGTTTCTGAGTTTAACTGTCCTGAAATTGTTTCAATTTCGATAGTTACATGACTAAAATTGTCATCCTTAATTTAAATATCCTTAAATTGCTTCAATTTTGATACTTATAGGACTAAAATTATTATCTGTCGTACTTCCTCAAACATACTGAATAAAAATATATTTAAGCGATATTTCATAATTCTCTAAAGTCATCTTCGTTGTATGGAATGGCGTTTGTGTCACCTTCTCGGTGGTGCTATCAAGTCAAGGTCAGTCTCGCATTTTATGCTATAATTTTGGCCTTTTATGTCCATTTCTTTGCATTTTACATTCCTTGATGGGAAGTCTTGGCTGCAATTTGAAGGTCTCCTCTCCCTTCCGTCCATATTGTTTTTTCCCTTATATCTTGGAATGATGATTTTATTCATCTTGGGAGTTCATGATTATATTCTTTTTGAGTTAATTGCATGACTTGTTCCTTCATTTCCCTGTTATTTTCATGGGTATTTGATTTCATCGGCTTTGCATTTTCTGCTTATGGAGAATTTCGTGTGAATATGTCAAGTTTCTTATCCTCTTTGAAATCGTTTCCTTAAATAAACCTTTTTCCTGGCCTTCTTCTGCCATCCTTTGCTGGTCAAATCCACACATTTACAAGGATGCACAAAGATGTATAACGTGTGAGATAAACGATAGAAGTGTCCGTTGAACGATATCCTTACCATAGTAACATGGAGTCATCCAACATCGGGACAGCCCGAGCCCGCTTCAGGGCCCGTGGACGCCGAGTATTGGATATAAACTCAGATGCTTGCCGTGCAGTTCAAAGCCTATTCAAGTTTGTGCTGTGCTTAGAGCTCAGTCTGATTGAAGAATTGCTTTGAATTTCTTTTATTGGGCCAACGAGCAATGGCTCTATAAGTTGTTTCCAAGAAAAAGGTTGTTTGCCTGAGTGGGCAAGGCAAAGAGGACAGAGCCAAAAAGTTCATGTAGGAGTGCCTTAAGCAAGGTTGTGCGGTAAATGTTGTAAAACTTCAATGGGATAATATATGGATTCTGCAAAAAGGGTGGCATGGACTCTTCCTTATCGGTCTTCGGTGATATTTATTTGAATAACAAACGTCGCGATGAAGTGTACCTACACACACTATCATCATCAATGCACTAGGAAGAAAAGATCAAATAGATGGGTGCAGTTGAAGTGATCAACAAATTGCTTCACCGTTCTTTGGATAAGTTGTTTCCAAGAAAAATTTATGGATCAGCCTACAGCCAACTAATTAAAAAGCATTGTTTTTTTTGGCCAATTCGACGGAGCTTATAAGCTCTTGGGTAAAGTTCTTAGAACAGCTTCAAGATCGGATGCGAAAACCTGCCATGTTCTCTGAAAAGCTTCTTAAACAGTGGGAATCCTATTGGATCTTATAAGGCGGCTTCTAGGATGTTTAATCGAAATCTGATTCATGTTATAAAGCTTTGTGAAGAAGTTTGTCAGCAATTGGTTTTATAGCAGAAGTTAGATGAGGCAGATAAAGTTTATGCATCGGTGCGTGGAATGCGGACATTTACCGCCGACGATGAAACAAGCTGCATGAAAATTTATGGTCTCCACATTGAACTATAGAAACATGGGACACCTCCTATAATTCAGTATTATCCGCTAAGAAGTAAAACAACGGCGAGAAAACCGATTTGGCTTTTCACAATCAGTTTGCAGCAACGAAAGCAAATTTCAAGAAAAAGTGGTACGATGATCTTTGGAGGAATATCTGAATTTGTCCTTCTCATTACCCATTTCAAGTGCACACTTTATATCTTGATATTTCTCTCACAAAATATCTTTCATTCTCATTGCATGTGCACTTTTATTACGTAAATATCTCGACCACGAAAACGACAAATGAGTCTGCACACATCCAACCGCATAAGTCTTTCCTTTCTTTAATACATAAAGTTAGATACGTACGACGCAAGTGTTAGATCGAATAACTAACGGTTGAATGAATGTGCAGATCCCCGAGCCTTATCGACGACACATCTTTTCTGGCATATAAAGAGAGACTACTCCATTTCTATATCAGGCTATGAGGCACAATGGAAGAACATGCAGTAGGAAGTAACCTAAGCCCACTGTCTGCAAAATTTTGCTTTTGGAGGCTACCTTGGGCTTTGCATTACTTCCATTGGATCTCCCATGTTCAATAGTACGATGTGTAGCTTTGCTTTGCAATAGTACGAGGTTGTAAATCAACCCAACTGTATTATTCTCTTCTTTTCTTGAACGTGGAAAATGTAGTGTGTGTGTGTGTGTGTTGTTATATTAATGATTTTAAGTGGTGCTCAAAGGTCAAGCATATAAGTACTCTTGTGTTAGTTATGGTTTGTCCCTCCAAGCCCATCTAGTTTATAGCCTTACCCTCACATGATATCTCCACATCAAAGTGTTAGTTGATTCTTATGTCTCTTTCCGATGAAAAAGTACATTGGATTCTTTGTTGTCTGAGGAAAATTACTGGGCTTAGGTTAGAAAATGGGAAAATATATCTAAATAACTAACTCTTGAGTAGTTATATTAAGTATAGTTTGTAATATGAAGCTATAGTCGAGACGATGAATTAAGGCTTCGATGAATGAAGTGTTGTAATAAGTGAAGAAGACAAACGTGTTGATTTGTCATATCATGAGCGCTTTCCGTATAATATCTCGTGCGACGTACAATATATGGATATATATATATATATATATATATATATATATTGCAAATTTTCAATTGGGTGAGGTTATAGACACACTTTGATATGATTGGACAAAACCCAATGGTATGACATTCCGTAAAAATATTAGTTATACCAAAGTATCATCATTTAAAAAGAACTAAGAATGATAGGAAGAGAAGATGAAAATGTAAAATAGTTTTTAACTAACAAGAAGATTTATTGAAGTTTCCATTCCAAAAGGGAAAAATTACAGTATCGATTCCCCATCTATGATTCTATATATATAACACAGATATAAGGGTAATTAGGTAATTAACCTAGCAACTAAAAGCAGAGATCATGACAATATAAAACTATATAACTATTAGCTAAGACAAAACTTTTGCACTGAGTACATAAAACTAGTCTGCCTCTGCTCTTGGATCATGAAGTACATCATCCATAATCAATGGTTTCGATCTCTTCTTGAATTTTGCAGAGCTGATAATTCCAAACCTGTTGAATCACAATGCTTTGATAACAAGTAATTGATTTTGAACGTTTAACATTTGAAAAATATTATTTTACATAGAAAATACATATTTGTATGCATGGAACTCAATTGCTCCTATATTCTAAATTTATTTAAAGATTAAGAAAAATAGTGTACAACACTCCAAATTATATGCAAACAATACATCACCTATTAGCACACCTTGATCGCATTTGGAAAACAAACACATAATGCCACGAATATAAATAAAAAGTAAAAAGCTATTGTGGGTACCAAAAAAATGATGATAATAACAATAATAATAATAATGGAGATCGTCATTTGCTATAAAACAGAGACGAAGTTGCTCTTATTGTGCCATGATACACATTATTACTCAATACCATTCATTCTTAACGTCAAAGCATTCAAATAAAAACTAAAAAAATATTGTAGTTATTCATGGATGATTATTTGAGAATGAGAACGAGCAAGATGCACACACCACCGTACTATCCCCACCTGCGGTCCACCAACACTGACCATCGCCGCCAAAAACCCATCTCCGCCCACGACTCTTTGAGCTCTGAAGACTTCTCCGATGTCTTTGGTGGGCCCCCCAAGACAGTCCTCTCAAGCCAGTTCTCTTCTGCCGTCGATCCCAGAACGCCTTTTTCGAGGTGTTCTTTTTACGAGGACATTTTCCGTTCGCCGGAGGCACCTTCACAGTGTAGGACTGGAAGGAGCTTGCCGGAGTTTAGGATTCCCGGTCAGGCGAGGAAGACCAGCGATGGTTTCTATCGTAATATATTTGGGTGGAAAGCAGATAATACTATTGGTAATAATGAAGATGATGATGATGATGATGATGATTCTTACAGCACAAACAATGGTTCCCCTAAGACTATTTGGTTTGAACCAACAATATCAACTGGGAGTTTCAAAATGTCTGAATATGATTCAGAACTTGAATCACCCCTACCATTATCATCCTCTTCTTCAGATTCTTCTTGTGGAGAAGAGCTCAAAACCGGCGAAATGGAGAATGATGTCTTGAGACATGATGAAGCCTTGTCTGACGAAGAAGTGATGAGCTCTTACGTTATTGAGATAAATTCTGACATAAAGGAAGGATCCTGCGAGTCGAACGACCTCGACGAAGCAATCGCATGGGCGAAGGAGTCATTCCAAAAATCCTTCTCGGAGGCTACAACGTGGAGCCCGCAGAACGGAGAGAAAGAAAAATTCAAAGGTAAGACAACTTTTGAGGTTCTTGAAGTGATAAATTATAGTAACACGACCTTTTTCAAACAACCCAGAATCTCCCAATGGGCATCAGCTCTCCGAAGGATTTCCTGACAGCCTTGGTTCATCTGTAAGCCCGAATTTCATCCATATGTTAATAATAGAGCGATGAATTAGATGATATTGAGCAATATGTGACTTTGCAGGACGTAGAACATAATTCTAAAGAAGAAACTGGACAGCCTGATATTGACGAGGTATGAAACGACACAGACCGATTTGTAATAACTCAGATTCCTCTTCGCATAAGCTTATTCCATTGCCTGGAACATTAAGAACTACTGCTATATCACAACAGCTGCGAATGCTGGACGAGAAGATAAGATTATGGTCAACTGGGAAAGAAGCAGACATCAGATTACTGTTATCATCTTTGCACCATGTAAGAAGAAGTCGAAGCCTTTGTATATCAGAAATCGAAATCATAACGTTAACTTTTTCTTTTCCACAGATTCTATGGCACGATAGCGGGTGGCTGGCAGTATCTATTGCGAATCTAATAGAAATCTCCAAAGTGAAGAAAGCGTATCAGAAAGCAAGATTGTGTCTTCACCCCGACAAGTTGCAGCAGAAAGGAGCAACTCCTTCCCACAAGTATATTGCCGACAAAGCCTTCTGCATTCTTCAGGTCAGTTCAGTAGACTTCAATACAATATGTCTATATACAACTAATTCGATGTTGATTACTTTAGGATGCCTGGGCTTCATTCAACTCCTCCCACGACGTGTACTGCCGTTGAAGGTGGCCAAGAGTCGTATGAAGTTCTTACATTGTTAGCTTATATCATGGTACAGTGTACCGTAATGTAATGGAGAAGAGATAGTTCAGTCTTGCATGATTGATTAATCAGCTCAATCATGAGCTGAACTGTTTCATGACTGATGATGACATAAAGAGTGCCAATGCATCAACCAACCATTCTAAAGGGAATGAATATAGATGAATGAATCTCTCGCAAACATCATATTCATACGATGCAATAATTCCTACTTTTTTTCACACACGCTAACTTGCCTTTATAGGAAACTACGAACGAGCCAAGCCCTTCGCTGACATTGCACACAGTCATGAACTTGGAACAATTAAATCTCAATCATATCCGTAAGGCGTAAACACACTTAAGAACAAAAGTTCAACATGGCACCTTTTAACTTGTGCTGATTGTCAAGATTCAGAAAGAATGATTGAGCTTCTTTGATTATAATATCTCTATTGAATCAGCACCCATCGTTGATTATATATATGTGAATATGTGTATCACTTTTGCTAATCAAACCAAATCTATCAATCAAAATATAGTCTACGTAACAACGCTTGTGTAACTTGAAACCCTGCTAGCTACTAACTATCTACATCTGATGATATATATTGAATCTAAGGATCAGTACAGTCCATACTACACATTGTACCTTTGTGGTAGAAGAATTTCAAATTTCAAGCATTTATTTCCAAAGTGATGACGGCACAATTGCTAACGGAACAATAAATGATAAACTGAAATATCTAATGTTAAGTCATAAATCTGAAAAGGGTATGACTGCAACAAAACTTTTTTTGTATGCTATTAACTTGTGGTTGAACTAAAGCAAGCATAGCTCTATGTCTCTTACTTGGTTCTGGTGATGACTCTGTGTGTTAACTCTATGAGCGCCCTTCTAGATTTTTGGACATCCTCATCATCATTCTCTGGTAGAGATGTAATAGCATCCGATGCAAGGTTTGCATGTTTCTTAGCCAGTTCTCTCGTTCTCTCTATTCCACGGCTCTTTTCGAGGTATACCAGCGCCTTTGGTGTTTAAATAAACAAAAACAACTCAAATGGTATATTTTAATAATGAAGATAGATAAAAACCTTTTCTGTGTTTTCTTTCTTTCTTTCTTTTTTTCTGAGAACATCTAAATGAAGCTATTAAAAAAAATACAGAGTAAATGGTTGAAATTTGAAACTAAGATTGAACTTACACGGTCCACATTTGCAGAATTGTCGAATCCTTTATCGACAATGGCCCTCAACTCGGGGTATTCTTCCATTGCAAATAATATGGGAGCAGTAACAATCCCCTAAAAAGATTTCAATATAGCCACATAGGAACATGAGTAAAGCAAATATAAAAAAAAAATGTAAAACAATATGTAGCAGACTGGATCAGAAGTATACATGTCGAATGTCAGACAAGGAGCCCTTTCCTAGGGAAGCTGATGTGCCGGTAAAATCGAGCGCGTCATCAATTAACTGAAAAGCCAGTCCCTGCAAACAAAGAGCCAACATACATTTTGATCAACAAGGGTATGATTCCACATTAAAATATTAAAAGGCTTTCGACTTGTAACATTATCAGTGAAAATTTTCAACAGAAGCGATATCTACCATTTTTTACATGTACAATGATTATAATAGGTTACTGACCAGGTTTTTGCCATAATCGTAGGCCAACATTGAAACTTCAGTTGTTTGTCCAGCAAGAAGGGCAATAGCCTTGCAGCTATTCGAAATTAGTGAGGCAGTTTTGTAGTATGTCTTTTGCATATAGTATTCCATACTGCGGAAGATACGTAACTCTGAAAGTTAAAGAACCGATGCAGACCAAAATGTACAGGGACTAGAGATCGCATTAGCTTTTTTAAGTCATAGTAGTTAAAAGGATTCCAATTTTATATAATATCTTCCAAGTTTCCTCGAATCGTCAAGTTTCCATTTCTTAGTCCAGATAGAATTTAAAATAACTGACATCTCAGTAAAAGAGATCATGTGAATACCTGCAGCGCTGATCAGATGACGTTGTCATTTGCATGGTCTCTCCAGTGACAAGATGCTCCACAACTTTAGCCAAGAGGGTTACAACCTGCAGATAGCGCATTGCCCAGAATGAATGATATTCTCTGCTTAAGAATGGTCTTGACATAATCTTTAACAACTACTGACCACTTTCATAATCAATGTGTAAAAAGCGTGTGTACTCTAAAGAGGGCACCACAAATCACGGAGACAAAGCATAATAATACAAAAGGATTAAGTACCTCAGTATTTTTCAAAGACGCAAGAGCTACACATGCTCTAGATAGTAGGAAATCTCCAGCCAAGACAGCTAACTGCAATTTAACAGTCAAAGATAGAACTGATGAGAAATGCTCTGCAGTTTTTGTAGAGCTACAAACTTAGATACGCTTGATTTACATCATCTAATTTACGGAATAATTTATGAAAATTCATTATAGTTCTTCAACCATTCATGAGTCAGACCGCAATTCATACAATTGAGTTAAACGTAGCAAGAATCACAGTCTATCCCCCCATTCTCACGTTTTAACCCCCAAACATTTCTTTTCCAAGCAACAATTTACAGGTAGGAAAAACTTACATACCTTATTCCCCATCATGAAATTCAACGAACCTATCCCCCGTCTTGTATCAGCATCATCCAAGACGTCATCATGGAGAAGGCTAGCAACCTGCAGATACAGGAAGTGATCGAAAATCTTGTTAGCAACTTGATCCGTCTAATTTATTGTACAACGTATATCATTCATGAACATGTTCAAAGTTCAAACAGCCAGAATGAAGATGAACAATAATCTCATAATACCAACTTGTACCCCACTCAGCCGAAAATATTTCAAAGTTCACGCATATGTTGCACTTACAAGACCTTTGCATGAACTATGAAATGGCATAAAAATAACAAGTAATCATGATCAAATAACATATTTCAAAAGAAAGGGGACAGTGCAATAATGACCAAAAGATAAAATTTCCTTTATGGTGAAAAGAAACTGTTCTAGTCTAAGTTCTTTTTCAGTCTGTTCAGATTCATATACGACCAGAGACAAATCCGTTGAAGTCTTCTAAGTTAAAAGATTAACTTCGAAATCTCGCTCAGACTTACTTGTTTTAATTAAAGAAAAAGGGATCACATCTGTCCACCAACTCAACCAGAGTGATAACAAACTTAAGACTAGGTTGCGACGAAGCTATAAAAATTAAGATACCAACATCTATATTTTATCCCTAATATTTAAGACAGTGACAACGGGTCTAGTGGCCTCCGTGGAGAAGGCAAAATTCACTAACATGGATCATCTCTGTTATCTCGGCGATGCATTGCTGCCTTGAACGCAACTCTGTAGACAATGTCTCAATTTGAGCATCACCATTCCGTAGGGACATTGGCGCATTCAAAGCTGTAGCCATCAGCAACAAGACCTGAGATATTAGTTGCACAGTAAATGAATCCATGTGTTTTATTAATTGAAAGAAAGCAGCATTGATTGCTTATATACTGCATGTGAGACTTTTTATGCTGGGTTCTTCTTCCAAATAAAAAAAGGAAAAAAAAATAGGAAAAGAACAAAAACGTGATCTTAATCACCAAAGCAGACTGCCAAATGGTTAGAGTGAAGGCCTTACGGTTGGTCGAAATCTCTTTCCTTCAACTCCCAATTTGAAAAAATACTCCGCAGCAGAAGCAAGCTTCGGGACCTGTAAATATGGATTGGATCAACCGTGAACGCATTATACCTATTTATACAATTATATCATTACATAAACATAAACAATAGGAAATTCCAAACTACCTCTGCAACTACCATGGACCTCAAGCGGTGGGCAACAAGTGATAATTCATCAGCAACAAGTGAAAATGGATCTATTTGCTCCTATAATACAAGAAGTAATATTCAGTTAATTAAAATACCCGTCAAAGCAAAAAGATAAGAATCGGGGGTGCAGCCGATATTCAATCATAAAAATTCACTACATTGTCTTCCCAAAAAGCAAATGCACATCCAAGATTTTGGACGCCAAAAATAATCAAGAAGATCAGTAACTTAACCAACCTCAGAACTTCCTTGAAGACGAGTCTGTTGCCCAACAACATTAAGAGCACCTGATACCCACGAATAAATAACTCTGCAACCCAAAGCCTACTAATCACCAGAAACAATAAAAAAATGGAGCCTAGGAATCAAAATATCATTTTTGGAATAGATAATGTCACCATCTCACACATACCCAGCATACAACATCAAAGTCCCATCTTGACATAATATAATGATCCCTCACACATAGATTTACGGCGAGGGCGACACAAATTGTTAAGAAATAATTATTCTCATAATAATTGCAGAATGGAAGTCCGAGGTTAACTAAAAGACAAGTATCCTACAAGTAGGTAAGCAATTGGCGGGATCCACTTAAGAGTCACCAACTGTTCGACCATATTCCAAACTCACCAACAATAAGCAGCAATGTCGCAAAATCCCCCCACGATGAAAAGGCATATAACTACACTAACCTCTGCCTCATTCATTCCTCACCCACAAAAAAACAGAGCTCAGAAAATCGCAAACGCAACTCAGAAAATAAACAAACCCCGCCAAAAAAAATAAAAAATTAATCAGCTAGAAGAGGGAAAAAAGAAGTAGAAAGGGAACTTCACCTCTTGAGAAGATTGAAGCGGAGACCCAAAGTGCATCGACTTGTCGATCAACTTCGAATTGGCACTGCCAAAATCACTCCCCAATGAAGGGCAGACCCATCGAGTCCGATTATAAAGCGTACTAGAAGCCCGAGTCAGCCCTCTCATACGAAACATCTCCCTCCCCCAAGTAATTTCAACAAGGAACTACAAACGTTCAGATCGATCGCCTAGGGCCGCGGACAGCAGAAAAAGGAAAAACAGAAAAAGGATTCAGTTAGGCATCGTTGACGAGGTGACGAAGATAATAACTAGCCGACATTCATCTGTTGTCTTCTGCATTGTTGAATAATCACAAACGCACCCCCTTCGGGAAATTCAATTCAATCTCGTCGCCATCAATTAACACACCCTATTATATATAAACGTGTTTAACTTAAAAAGGTTGAACTAATGACGATGCCCATGTGGTTTGGCTTTGGCCATGTAATAATTAGTTGTAAAAAAAAATATATCTATCTATATATATATACTAGGTTCGACCCGTGCGATGCACGGGAATGTTCCTTAATTTAGAATGTCACGGAATTTTTTTTATTAATAACATATTGACACCGACACTTGGTAAAGAAAAATAATAATAATGAAGCGATATTTAGGAAAAAAAATAATAATGACGTAATCGTTTAATAATAGATAATTAAATAACGAAGCTTTCTTCCACGTTGAGGAAAACGTTGAACATCTTCAGCGAAATTATGCCGAGCATATTTTTCGGTAGTAAAGGCCTTTATAGTGGAATTGTACAAATGATCGACTTGTTTGATAAATTTATTGGAAGTTAAATCATAAACAACTATATTGATCTCTTACTGATATACCATGAGAATATATTACATCGAAAAACCTTAAGTATACTTCATAAAATTATTCTGGGCAATTTGAAAGTTGCGTTGACAGAATTTATGTTTTCAAAAAACACATAATATTATTCAATTCTGAAACTCGGGTTTCAAAAAATGAAGTTTCAATTCGAATATGGTTTGCCTCATTTTGTTATAAATTGTTATGGAAAATAAATTCAGCAAAATTCCAACGCATGAGAATGATAACAAATTCATGATGCAAATGATGTCTCCAAATTAAATTCAACCATGCCACACTGCTTTTCACTATTTCTCTCACACTGCTTTTCACTATTTCTCTTATTTGGGTTCTCTGCTGAAATTAGTTTGTGGATTTCTGCTGGACTTGGGTCTACACCTTTCCTATTTGGCCGAACTAATATGTTTGCATTTGGGAGGTTGCGATTTTGAAATTCAGCGGTATACAAAATTGGAAAATGCGCAAATATTTATCAATTCAAAATATTATTCCAGGCAATAAAAGTTGTGTTGACAGAATTCACCATAGTCAGCGATGCATCACCTAAACTCTATTCAAACTTGATGCATCAGGCTTCGATTACTAATGGATGCTGTGTTATATATTCTTGCTGACCACTAATAGAGGTCACTACTCAACTGGGTGGTTAAGCTCCCTCCATCTATATGTATTGTATGATTAGTTTATCTCAAATATTCAAATATACCAACAGATAATAATATTACAACGTTAAATTTGTTTTCAGGAAGCAAGCTTAGCCTCTGACATTGCTCTATTCTTTCAATATTGGAAATAAAATAATGAAGCTATCTTTTGAATAATCATAAAGCTGTTGTTTGAAAAAAAAAAATGAATCTATTGTGTAAAGAACATAATAATCATGAAGCTATAATTTAAAAAATATAATTATGAAACTATTGTTTAAAAAATAAATTAATGAAGCTATCGTTTGAAAATAAAATAATGAAACTATGTTTGCAAATAAAATAATGTTCCTATCGTTTGAAAAAAACAATGAAGCTATGGAAAAACAAATAAAATAATGAAGCTATCGTTTGAAAAAAATAATGAAGCTATCGATTGAAAAAAAAAACAATGAAGCTATGGAAAAAAAATAAAATAATGAAGCTATCGTTTGAAAAACATAACGAAGCTATCGATTGAAAAAAATAATAATAATGAATCTATCATTTAAAAATAATGAATCTAACATTTGAAAAACATAATGTATTTGTTAATTAGTTTACAAACAATGTATTTGTTATTTATTTTTCTTCAAAGAAATCTATTAGAGACTGTTGGGATGCACATGTTCATGTGCATTTAAGCTTAGTGTCCATTTGTATTCTATACATACTATTCTAAAGACGAAATAATGTAACTTCACAATTGTGTGCAATTCCATGAGTCATTGTGTGGCATATCATGAGTCATATGGTTTAAATTTTCATTTAAAATATTATTAATTACTATGGAGCTTCTCTATGTAATGAATGACCACACCCTCATTAGTCTAGGTTCGACCCGTGCGATGCACGGGAATGTTCCTTAATTTAGGATGTCACGAAAATTAATTTTATTAAAAAAATATTGAAGCCGACATTTGGAAAAGAAAAATAATAATAGTGAAGTGATAGTTAAGAAAAACATAATAATGACTTAATCGTTTAAAAATAAATAAATAAATAAATAACGAAGCTTTCTTTCACGCTGAGGAAGACCGTTGAGAATTTTCAGCGAAATTATGTAGAGCATATTTTTTGGTAATAAAGGCCCTTTATAGCGAAATTGTACGCATGGTGGACTTGTATGATAAATTGAACGGAAGTTAAATCATAAACAACTATATTGATTTCTTACTAATATACAATAATAAGATATTAAATCGAAAAACCTTAAGTATAATGTGACCTCCAGTCAATCACTGATATAGTGTTAGACTATTCAACCATGATGCCTCGGACTTATATTGTTAATGGATGGTGTGTTGTATATTTATGCTGCAAAAATATCATTATTTATATGTTTGGCGATAATAATTTGTATGCATCCAGCATGCATAAAATAAGACGATTAAAATTGCATTTTCGTATCATTATTTTTGTAGCCAGATTTTCCCATATTTTTGTTCTTATTATTAACAACTCAACGATCATATATCATATTCAACCTTGATGCCTTGAGCTTTCATTAATAATGGATGGCATGTTATATATTCATGTTGTAAGATTAACATTATTTATATGTTAGGGAATGATTATGTATACATATAGTGATCTTCTCTTCGCCCAAGAGGATTACAGATCAGAGTGGACACGACTATATATTAGAACATATACAACCATAGATAGGTATTAATGTATGTGTTCATTTATCAAAGGAGATAGATAACCAAATATTGAAAACTATAGAGGGGTGTTAAGAAGTGTAGGTAATATAAATCATCACAACAACATCTTCACCTCCCATCATAAACTAATGTAATTCCATGTAATCGTGCTTGTAATGGGCAACTCGTTATAATAATTCGTTTTTACGAAAATCATTATACGTTAGCGTTGAAAACTTCCTATGATGCAACGATGGCATCAAACACCTGTCGTTGTTCGTAATTCAGTGTAGAAATCAGACGGTGTTGCAAACAGTGTTTTCAAATGCGGTGTGTAGCGCGCCTTATAGCAAGCTATTGCGCATATTTTTTCTAAAACGCCTTAAAGCGCAAAATATTTAGTGCTATTTTTTTTTTTTATATTTTTTAACCTTTTTATATGTCTGCGACTTAAGAATGTACCCACGACGCTTCATATGTAGTGAGAGGAGAGAACTTGAGATTTAGGATTTTAGCGGTTCATAGATTTGGGATTTTTTTCATAGATAGATGATGAAGAAGATAAATAATGAGAGAGAAGAAAGAAGACGTTGAGTATGAGTTTTTTTTCTTTTTTTTTTTTTAAGGGACACTGAATGTGAGTGGGTTTATAAAATAAAATAAATAATAATTTTACTTTAAAAATTAGATTAATGATTAATTTACACAACAATACAGTCCATTTTTTTAAGTAAATAATGCAGTCTCTTTTTTTAATTAATTAAATAGTTAACTAAATAGTTTAAAATATTTCTAAATGATAGATAATAGAATATATCTAATTTTATTGAAATATATAATACATTAATATTTTAGGTAATTTAACGATGTTGAATTTGGATATATAGCTAGAAGATTTGTTTGCTTGTAAAAATGATTTGCTTACTTGTATTGTTATATATTATTTTTTTTAATATTATAAATGACTTGCTCGAAAAACTTACGCAATACGCGACGCTATTTACGCTATGCTATATTGGAGCTAAAATGCAACGCATTGCGCAATACGCATTTTAAAACACTGATTGCAAAGCATGATATTAGCTATTACTCAACTGGATTATTAAGATGCACGTACATGTATTATATGATTAGCTTATTGTCAAACTTTTAAGACAAACATATGTTGAATTTATTTTTAGGAAGTAAGTCTATCCTCTCATAGCTACTGGACGTGCAATAATAATTTTTATTCTCAATCGTATGAGAGGGGTTTGCTTTTATTGGGGAAATTCCATTTTCTCTACGATTCAAATCTTGTCTAGAAGAGAAAAATAAAGTATACTCTCAGAATACGGTGAGATTATTAATCAGCTTTGCAATTATAAGAAAAATAAAGAATCACATGTATGAAATTTAAGTGCAGCGAGACCGAGATTCGTCAAACACAGTCATGTACAATTTCAATTAAAACTATGACTGTAGGAACGTACGACTGCATGAATAACTTGTAAGACTGTAGGACTTTAAGACTATAAGACTGCGAGATTGCTGGTCTGCAAGACTGTAATTGTTGGAAAATCTGTGCGACTGTAATACTGTCAGAGTGTACGACTGCATGAACAACTTGTAAGGCTGTACGACTTCAAGTCTGTAAGACTGTCATTGTTGGGAAATCTTGTGCGACTGTAAGAATATAAGACTATATGATTGTACGACTTCATGAACAACTTGTAAGACCGTAGTACTTCAAGATTATAAGATTGCGAGATTGTTAGGCTGCAAGACTGTAAGACTATCATTGTTGGAAAATCTAGTGTGACTGTAAGATTGTCAGATTGGAGGAGTGCACAACTGCATGAACAACTTGTAAGACTTTAGGACGTCAAGACTCTAAGACTGCGAGATTGTTGGACTGCAAGACTTTAAAACTGTCATTATTAGGAAATTTTGTACGCTTGTAAAAATGTCAGATTGCAGAAGTGTACGACTGCATGAACAACTTGTAATATTGTAGAACTTCAAGACTGTACGACTTTCATTGTCGGAAAATCTTGTGCGTCAATCAATTTTATGTATGCATGAACAACATGTAAGACTATATGATTTTGAAATTGCAAGACAGTAATACAACTTGAAGTTATCGTTTGAAAATAAAATAATGAGGCAATCGTTTAAAAAAATAATAAAACCATCGTTTAAAAAGAAAATAATGAAGTTATCTTTTGAAAAAAAAAATGAAGCTATTTCTGAAAAAAAAATAATAATGAAGCTATTGTTTGAAAATAAAATAATGAAGCAAACATTTAAAAAATAATAATGAAGCTATTGTAAGAAAAAAAAAATTAATGTTATCGTTTGAACGATAAAATATTGAAGCTATAGTTTGAAAGTTATTATAATTTATAGTTGTATTAGGAGGAGTAGTAGTAGCAGTAGTAGTTGTAATGAGCTATCGTTTGAAAAATTATAAAATTGTGAAACTATCTTTTGAAAAAAATAATAATAAAGCTAGCGTTCGAAAAAAAATAACGAAGCTATCCTTTGAAAAAAATTAAAGTAATTAAGCTATCATTGAAAATAAAATGAAGCTATCGTTTGGAAAAAAATTAATAACGAAGCTATAATTTTTATAAAATAATAATGAAGCTATCATTAAAAAAATAACATTACAAAGACCACACAATTATCGTTCTTCATCTTGGATTTCGCCACTTCACCCACTTCATCCTTCCATTCTCTTGCTAGATTGTCATAAGGTTGTTCATCTCTACTCAACCCACTAACACCATCCATTATATCATTATATCAACACGACTGACTCCACCAATTGTATCTTGTACCAATTCGGCATTACATGTAAACTCAATTTTGTGTACTATATAGGTCATTATTATGATCACCCATGAAGCAAAGATTTTCTCATCGTGTCATTTGTGCCTTATTGTTCCCTACATTTTCTTGTTGCAAGTGTAGTATCTGAAGAAGGTAATGTTAAGTAAAACAAATCAGATACAACAAAAACACTCCTAAATCTTGTAAGACTGCAAGCCTACAAGCTGTAAGACTGCAAGATTGTAATAATGCAGTAAGAACTGTAAAACTATAGAACTGTAAGACTGCAATAATGATTGTAGAACTATTTGACATGTAAGACTACATTAACACGACTGTAGAACTTGTACGACAGCATGCAAGGCATATTTTTCTTTCACTTCCTGTAACAAACATCATCACTAACCACACCCTCATCGTTCTTCCACTCGATTTTAGTCACTTCATCCACTCTAGTAAGAAATTTGAAGATAGACAGAATCAAATGTGTAACGAAAAAATTTATGTTTTGGGTAGCATGATTCAGGAACCTGAATAAAACAAAGGGTGGAAATAAGTGGAAAAATAAAGCAGCTTAAATGACATACCTGGCTTCATTGACCTATCGAGCTCTCACTTTCTTCAGTCTCACAGTTGCAATAAATTAAGAATGGTAAACAATTTCATTTGAAGCATTCGTGCACATCGATTTTTAAATAACTACCTCGAAATCATGTATCATTTGAACTGACATCTATAAATACATCCATTGAATTATATATATATATATATATATATATATACACACATATATTGACCCCAGATAAGTCAATTTAAAAAGTATGTAAAAATGGATAAAGCAACTCACGTGTAGTCTGACTTTCATTTTTTAGTTTTTGAGAATACTTATCTTACAAAACACCTTAGTCGGACATAATAAGTGTCCATGGAAACATAATTAAACTAAGAAATAAAACACACACGTCAATAGGCATAAAGATAGCAAATGAAAGAGAGCCCGTATAAATGAACAGTAAAAGAAGAAAATGGAATTCTCACACTGGTCGTGTAGAATATTTCGCAGATTTCACAACCATTGTTATCAATCTCTCTTGCTTGTTGTGCAGACCCAACTCATCTCTGTCGAGTTCTTCGTTCTCCCGATCTTGACTTAGCCCCATTATCAAAACAACATAATCAGACGATTTCACAACCTTAACAGCTCTTTCTAAGTCGATGGAGGTGCAGTTTACATTGTTGCTTTCCTCAAAGATCTTTGCGTTCTTGACGTAGCCCGTCAGACCTTCGAACGGGTTGACAGTTTTGCTGGGCATCCCGTGGTAGTTCCCGAGAAGAGTCTTGGCGACGTTCTCGTTGGGCCTGATTACCGCGAGGAATTTGGTGCTTTTCTTCGACAGAGGGAGCAAATCGTCATCGTTCTTGAGGAGGACGATGCCACGTCGGGCGGCTTCGAGGGTTTGCTTTTGGTGCTCGGGGGTACATATGTCTTTTCTTTTCTTTTTTTTTTGGGAATTTTAATTTGCATTAATGTAAACTGAAGTTACACGTACAAGTATAATCAATCGAATCTACCATGATATACGCCACAACCGCTTAAGATCTACTATTTGTAAACTATTTTGGGAATTCATTGTAAGTATCCTATCAGTGAGCGAATGGATTTCCTCGTTTGCAACATGTTCTGCTCACCTGATGCTGCCATCGACCCATCTTCTACTTCGTTCACGCCATATGTAATAGATTATAGCCGCTAATAGTTATCGATACGCAATATTGACAATATGCATGCCTCTCCATCTCCCCGCAGCCCATTCCATACCCTGCTGCCATGAGCGAGTTTGCCACATAAATTGGATCTGAACTTTTAGATGCTGCAAAAATCTTTGTGAAAATGAGCACTCAAAAAACAAATGTTGAATGGTCTCTATTGCTTCAGCCATAGACACCGAGCATTTGTTTGTCCCCGCAAGTTGCTCCACCCACTCTCTATATCGTATAGCTAACTTATCATGGATCGCAAGCCACGTGATGAACTCGTGTTTAGGTATACGCCGTCAGTGTGCTGCTTGGGGTGCCGTCGAAGAGCCCCAACCTCATTCGAACGGCGAAGAGATTGCGAAAGGCTCTGTCTATGTCAGACTCTGATACTTTTCCCTTCTCGACGGCTGATTTTGTATGGTTTTGATGGTACTCTTGTTATATGTTTATGCAACTAACATCCATGTTTTAAGCATGCTGCACTGATCAATTGTTATACTATATAACAATAAGACTGTTAATCGATATGGTTGTACAACATGAACATTATCAACGTTCGTACAATATATAATACAACAGTTGTTCAACATTGGGCTCCTACAACATTGTGGTTTGGGCATTGTCGTTGTATTTATTAAAATTATATTAAATAATTTTAAATTTAATTATAAAATTATTAATAAATTAAATAAGTAATATTAATAAAATAAGTAAACTTCTATTATTATAATTAATTACAATAATTAACTAAAAATTAATTTTTTCTAAAAAAGAGATAACAAAAAATGTAAAAATAATTGTATAAATAAAAATAAGATAATTAAAGCACAATATATTACAGTCCCATACTCACTATATCAACCAATTACTACGAAATGTATTAGTTAAAACATTATTATTTATTTTGATGGTTCTTATGTTGTAATATATTGAGAATATTGTGTATAGAGTGAAATATAGAGGGGACAGTTGGAGTTTAACGATGCTGTTCAAACTCTATATATGAATTAATTGTAATGTAACAACTTTATATATGGAGACGATCGGCAGTCCGAGTGCGGTGAAAACCCCCGGCGAAATACGATCGGAGTCCGAAAGCTTCATTGTACTGTAGCAACTTTATATATGGAGGGATCTACTGTATTGGCCACATTTGCAACTTATACACCACATGCTCGTCAAGTTACTGATCATTGCAAGTGATTCTATCGGTGTTTCTGGTCGACGCCGAATAAGACTTTTCAGTAGATTTTAGCCTCTTTGATTCTAAAAGTTGCAAGCTATTATCGATGGAGCTGACTTTTTTGCTTGGCACATCAGTAATTGTGCAAACAGCCACTTCGCCTGCTGTCGCGCCGGCATGTCGAACCATTTCCAAACCGAAGATCGAAAATATCATTAGGAAACAATTAATTGAGCTATGAAATAAATTAAAATAAAAGACAATATGGCCTTGAGCAGACCAAGCGCCATAAGGATTTCAACTTTTGCGTTCACTTGCTGCAGCTCACCCGTGAATGACCTAAACATATCCTCCAACGGCTTGCTCCCGTGGTCTGGTCGAACCAGCTTTCAGTTTTATTATAACTGCCAACAATCCTTGTCATATTCTTGGAGGGAATAAGCAATGTTTTGTAAGCAATGTGAAGGCAAAAGTTGAAATCCTTTGTGGCGAAAAAAAAAAAACCCAATACGACAATAGCCAATGCGGCGGAACTGAATTGTTTCATTTTATAACAATAGCCTGCATCTCCGCGGGTCGTTTCTTTATTTATGAGCAATCCTTGTCATAGATACATGGACCTATCGTTGAGTTATTTCAGCTTTTGGTTGATAGAGATGCAATGCAAGCATAAGAAAATTGCAATTTATCAAAAAGAGAATGCTAGAAGACATGATAAAACATAGTGTAAATGCCCCGTTCTTTGACATAAATTTTCAAGATATGATATCTCTGAATATAGTATCTAGAGCAGCAGAGGTGTCAAGAGTAGATGGTCCTCTGGTAAAAAAGAATTCTAGAAAAGATAAACAAATTAATTGATTAAATATTTATCGTGGTAGATAAGGCATTGCCCGAAAACCGAAGTGGCATATCGTAGTTGAAGGCATGTCAAATCGACTATTTCAATGAGACGCAGCCGCTTAGATGCATGAAAGGAATGTATGTCTCTTTTGGCAACCAAACTTAAGGGGAAAGTACTTGCGATGGAGGATCAAATCTCATATTAAAGCAGCCATGATCAAGGAAGATAATCAAAATGTCAAGCCCCAAAAGGTCATGTGAACGTAGATAGCTATTTAATCAATAAGCATCTGTGTTACTTTTCTTTATTTCATAAGCCGCATTTTTAATATCTACCAAGAATATGTCGCTGGAAGTAGTACACGTAGAGTAGAGTCCAAGGCACTATCTCAGACATACGCATCAAACTTAAGTTAAATTAGGAACCCAAAAGGATACATAAAGGAAATAGCATAATAAAAAACAAAACATTTGACTCCATCAGCTGATTTGGGCATTCTCGGAGCACTCACAGCACACCTGCAAAATAATAATAATGAAAATAATTACCACTCCAAGATTATTAATCAGAGTGAAAGAAGCAACAAAACGCCAAATATAACGTGCAATACCGAGGTAATAGAACATCTTCTTACATCACAATAGATGTTTGGTTCGACATTAACTATGGTGTAATTTTTACACAACTATCTCGGAATTTCGAGAATACGGTTCTGCATCGCCCTTGACCACTCGTTTTCTTGTCTTCGTTCTGCAATTTTCAAAATTTCAATCAAATAATAAATAGAAAATTAATTCATACCATACCTCAAAGCAAAAACCATTCAGATAGAAGCAAAAAGAAAACAGAGAAAAAAGTAGGCGAAATTGAAGAAAAAAAACACAAGAAAAGCGATTATTTATTCCTGCACATGTTGGATTAGGTTGACGGAGATAACAACACTACTAATTATAGTAATTCAAGAGTGGCAACAAAATTACCAGAAACCATTCATGTCTTGCATCACATCTACGGCTTTATGTTATTTGATACCAAATGCATTGTTCCATATAAAGAGATAAAAAATCATTCAGGCATTTGTTTCTCTTCTCGCTGCGTTCGTTCCCCAATGACCGACGAACCGATCTCGTACTACTTCCCTAAAATTATAAAGATCATAACTGGCACAACATCAAAAGATATATATATGCCAACTGATACTCGCAATGGTACTAACCTTTAACCCATACCAGCGGTGCTTCCGTGGCATTAGAAACCAGAAGAGATCGACGTTGCTATGTCTTCACAATTTCTGGGAAGAACAGAAAGAAAACAGAGATAATCAAAAGAAAATTTTACGTTATAGGAAGACATATATAGATCTTCAATCACATACCTTTCGTTGCTTACATAATCGCGAATGGATAAGGCCATTTTATAAATGTAGAGATCCAAATACTTCTTACGAAATAATGCAGCCTTCGAGAGTACCATATTGTAAGTCCCCATCCACCAAACCAACCACGTATACATATTCCGACAACCCATTTTTCTACTTGTAAAAATGATGTATTATAACACAAAGAAATGAATAGGACAATTTAGGTAGATCCCTAGATCCGATCAAGAACCAACCACGTGTTGCTGGATTTATTTCTAGAAACAAAACATATAAATAATAGTAATATTAAGCATGAAATCATCTCATGCCACAATACTCCAAACATGGTCCATAAAAGGAGCAGAGAAGTCTTACCAATTCCAGCCATCCCTGCGATGGAGATGACCTTCAGGTTAGGGCCATGGCCAGTGAGCTAATCCATGATCTCAAGCAGGGGCTTTTTGAATCCAACCACACCATGCTTGTCCTTGAAAGGAGCAGCTTCTGATGAAGTCTTTCGGGCATAAAACAAACAAATAAATAAATAAATAAATAACAGACTGACATATTTACAGCTCAACCTATTGTCAAGGGCCTCAGTGATATTCCAGGCATCAAGACTCTCGGGTCCATTTCGAATCCAAGTCATCTGTTCTGAAGGCCCACTGACCTGTCATAACACAGTAAACTCAGGATTTAGCAAAGTTTAATGGAAAAGATTCAAATTTAGAACATCAAATGTTCTTCAACGTAGAAGCAGCCTCATAACTAACCTTCGTGGCTATTACCAAACGGTGGCGGGGGATTTTTCTTTATCGAATCCAACAGCCCAGATACTCCTCGCTTCTATCTTGAGTTTCTGCACGATGTGGGACTAGATACCTACGCAGAAACTCAACACACAAAGTAAATAGATGAAGTACAAAATATGCCTAAGAGGGGGGGTGAATTAGGCTTATAAAACTTATGGCTTTTTCACTTTTGAAAATACCTTTCTTAAAGAAGATATCAATAAGACTGAAAAAATGGTTATCACTTGAAAAACAGAGAAGTATCAATGTTATCTCCTTCTTCTTTAAAAACGTTCCAAAGATATCACTTGGATTTTTTAAAAACGTTTCGGGTTTGTCTCACATAAAGTAAATGACAGAAAGTAAAGTGAGACAGGATTTTTATACTGGTTATATCCCCAACCGGGGTTTACTCCAGTCCTTGAGGTTTGTCCCTCAAGATTTCAAGTCAATCACTAAGATATTACCGTTTATGGTTACAAAATGATTGACACCCTTACACAACCGAAGCACGATGAACACTAGACCACCTAGGCTGCTACACGCCGAGTTTCGTTCCACGTCGTTTCCCTGGGAATCACCACTCCCCGACTGGACACAGCTCGCTACCGAAGGACCCCCGAATCCACCGATTCTTTCCTTCACGTGCAGAAGACTCCACTCGTGCCTCCTTGTGCGATTAACAAGTCCGAAGACAGATTTTCAGAAGGTTTCTAAAGGGTTATCGCTCAAGGGTATGGATTCGCAAATTTAAGCACTGACACGCTCGAATACTAGCAAGTGTACTAGGTCGTGCAAGTAGTAAAACGGACGAAGTCCGAGTATCGATCCACGAAGACAGCTCGATTAATTCTAAGAAAATATTCTTAATCCTAATTTAGACTAAAATATGTTTTTCTGATTTTTTAAAGATTTGATTAACGATGAATTAAAAGAGAATGCAAATAAGAAAACAAAAGCAAAATAAGGATAATGGTTTGGAATCAATTAACGAAAGCGTGATCAAGACACATGCTCGGCACAAATTACTCCTACGTCGTCATGCAATCGATTCTATCTAATCAACATGAATCTAAGTCAAGGTAGAATTTCCTAAAACAATCGCTACCCGTTTGTCCCGCAATACCGATCCTATGCAATAGAAAACCAATCTCTATATGTCTATATGACTGTAGTTTCTACACATGCATTAAATATCTATGAAATTCCCCGAGTTTAGACGCTTTCGACGCCTAAGATCTCAGAAACCACACATACGAAACCGAATTCAATGTCTGGTCGGTTTTACGCAGTGGTGTTCGATGCTTATTGTTCTAATCGGTCTAATCACTTTGTCCGTCTCATAAACCAATCAAAGATCATGCATATGTTGATCAGGCACACACAAGCATTAAAATCAAGCATAGAACACATAACATGACTCATGTGATTAAATAAAATACTAATAGCATTAATACATAGTCATAATTCGGCCTAACACGGCCTTAATCACAAAAGATCTTAGCCTAACATATTAATAAACGAAATCAACAACGAATCAAAAGAAAACATTGTTGAAAACGAAATATTAAAGAGATAGAATTCTTCCTTCACGATGCCCGAATCGTCACGTGTCTCTTTATCGCTTCCCGACGTGACTAGAGTACAATCTGTCTCCCAGTCGTGTGTCGTCTGAATTCTGCTCGTGGGTGATCTCAGTCGTCAATGATCTCCCCAGCCGTGCTTGTGAGATTCTGGCCGAAAGTGGTGTGCGCAGGATGTGGGCCTTAGGATCTTTGAGCGTGAGTATGTGAGGGAGAGGTGTCTGCTTGGTTTTAGAAGGCGGCGTTAGGTGGTGAAGATGGCTGAGAGTTGTGAGAAGGCTTCGTGAGTGAGAGATGGCAGTGAGGTGCGTGCTGGCTTCGTCAGTGAGAGGTGGCTGCTTGCAGGTATTTATGGCAGATTGGTGAAGTGTATGCCTCCATGCTCTCCTTGACTCTTGAATCGTTCGGCTTTATATAGAAAATTCCTCCCCTCTTTTTGTTGAGTGTATCTTGCGTATATATCTCAGTTATATCTCAACCTCCCTCTCATCCCCGTCTTTTTAATATTTAAAATCTGCTAAATTGCATAGTTGCTCCTGAGATTGTTGAAATTTGCAAATAGATCCCTCAAGACTAAAAACTTCAAAAATGATAATAGTTTCCCATTTTTGGTCCCTTTTTCTTCGATATCTGTCAAAATAAGAAATATAAAAGTAAACATAGGATATTCGAAGTATTATGGATAGATAACAATCGAAAATGTAAATTTACGGTTATAGAAACTATGTAAAATTCTAACTTATCAAGCACTAGCAGAACAACGAATAATTCGCAAGTTAACGCTCAACACTCAAAGGAATTCGTTCTTCGGCTTAATCGTCTTATCTCTTCCCTTGACGTGAAGTGATCCTCTTCTTATAGCCGATTATAGCTTCGTCACTCCACATAGAAAGTTAAGCACATAGAATATGCAAAGATATGCTCAAGAATAACGTGCATTAACTTCACAAGATCATGCCAAGAATAAACCAATAAAGCACAACGGTCATGCATGATCTCTTACCATATTTACAGGAACTACTTACCACGCATGGTGATCTCATCCGATTCAAAACACATTCTATATATAGTTCCAGTCAACATCTTACCATAATAAGCTCAATCAATTAACTACTTTCCATAATATGAAAACCAATACGCACAAGGAAAGATATGTAATTGATCTTCTGATTTTTAAGTAAATCAAGATGCATTCAAACGGATATCTCATGAAATTCTTTCCTAAAATAGATTGATCTCGTATACAGCTCATATATCACATTTGACAGAATATATTTTCCATATATAGCACACAGTGTGATTCCATTCATGTCACAGAATGATTCCATATATAACACACGGAATTTCCATATAAGCACAGTGTGACATGTGAGATATCAAGGAATACTTTATTCTTAAAATAAACAGAATCTCATATATTCCATGTAGAGCATAACAGCTTTCCATATTTAGCACATGATGATATTCCATTCATACGAAACGTTCATATTCAGGTGATCACAGTAATATTCCAGTAATGCACAAGATCACATATATTCGACTATCTAATAATTAATTCACATTTAAGCACTTAGTCGAATATTCATACATACTTAAACATCATAAATCATACATATCGAGTTTTCTAACTTGTACCCCACAGTTTACATAATTACTTGGAATAATCAAAACTCTCATAAGCATAGGACCAAAAAGGTCAACAATCTCCCCCTTTTTGATGATGACAAGTAATTAATGCCTAGCTTAAGCATATGAGTACACTCGATATGAAACCATTTTGATGCACATAACATGTTTAAGTATATCATGGATATGATCAGAGCATGAAAAAAAAATTCTCATATTGAAGTACGCATGCTCCCCCTGTCTAAGTGTTAATATCCCTATATATCACGTATCAGCAAAGTTTAGCAATTACCAGGGCATATCAAATGGAATATCGCAAGTTACCAGGGCATATCATTAAAATGTCGCAAGTTACCAGATCATATCAGTATGCTCCCCCTGCCTATGTGCGGAATTTCCTTAATCCTTAGCAAATCACAAACTCAAGCACAGAAGGATTAGGACATAAGCAAATCATAGCAAGCTGATAACAAATTCATAGCATATGGGCACAAAGACCCCAAAAGATAACAGCAAGCGACAAAAACAACAAACAACCCAGAAACATCAAGCAGGGCATTAATCCCTAGATTCTTCTCCCCCTTCAGCATCAAAAAGGAGGGGCCACCTGTGACCAACTCACACTAACAACCCAAAAGTAAGGAACTAGATAGACTAAGGCTTAAGGGATTTCTAGGACGGAAGTGCTAACGGCTGGAATCTCTATCAGATGAAACCGAAGATGATGATTCAGAGAGATTCATAGCCGCGGAGATCTCCTTCATGAATTTCTTAATCTTTTTGAAGTGCTGGGAGATCTGCCTAAACTTCTTTCTATTGTCCTCCTTAATTCCCTTGATGTTCCGTTGTAGATCAGCTATCGTTCCTTGCTCGTCATCGCTTCCCTCAAACCTTTCTCGACCCGACCTTTTCCTCGGACACTTAACAGGTGTCTTAAGGTCTCTGGTCTTAAACCAGCCCTTGCGGTCATCATAGCGAATACCAACTCGCTTCAACGTGCTCAAATCTACGGCGTGCTTAGTGCTATCTTCCCATGCTTTGGGCAGTGAGATCCCTTCGGATTCAAAAAGGTGCGTAAGAAGCATTCCATAGGGAAGGATCCTATCAGAGCTTTGAAAGGCTGTGACCATGTACTTTAGGATGAAGTATCCTAAGTTGAGAGGCTGATTTTGAGACACCAGGTAAAGCGTGAGCATGCTCATGTTGTTCATCGTCGTGGAGTGGCCTCCACTTCCAACTCGCGCCCTCCACAAAGTCATATGCAGCACTTTGTAAAGAAAGAACATGTCGACAGGCAGCTTGTTCAAGGCTTCGCCTTCTGAAAATTTTGGTTTGTAAGAGGAATTCCATAGAGCTTTAACACAATCTCGCAGTTTCACATGAGAACTGCACCAATCAGTGAAATTGAAGTAGCATAGTCCTTCATCTTCGACACCCAGCATTTCATTCATCTTGCGGCGATTCCACTGGATCCTCTTACCTAGCACATATGATGTCACGGTGATCTCCGATTCGTCTTCTACGAAATCGAGATTGGCGTAGAACAGCTTCACTGCTTCTACGTACAGCGATTTGTCGATTCTCAAGAAGTTCTCCCACCCATACTCATTCAGCCACGTTACGACCTTGCTTTCAGCCAGTTCTTCAAAGTTGACGCATCTACCTCGAGCGACTTCTCTCTTTTTGAGCTTCTCATGTCGTTCCTTAGTTTCTTCGCTCAGAAACTTCACCTCGTCAGTGATCTCCTCGAGATTATCAGTATTGAACAACACTTTCTTCCCATCCTTCATGTAGAAACTTACTTCTCTGCCATACGTTTCTTTCAGAAGTTTCTCAGTCTCGTCGCTGACCTCTTGATGTACGTCTTCGTGTTCAGCTTTGTCATGCGATGGAGAAGGGACAGGTGTAGGAGTTTTAGGTGGTGGAGAAGCTGATTTTTCGGGAAGTTGAAGCAGAATAGGAGATGGTGGAGCAACCTTCGCTTTCTTCTTTGACTTCGGCGTAGCTTTCTTAGAGCTTCTAGTCTTTGAGCGAGTGGCTTTCACAGGAGGAGAAATAGGAGATTCCTCTGTGACTGGAGCTTTGCGTTTTTTATCAGAGACGGAACCAGCACTTTTGGTCTTCACCATTTTTGCAGATGGAAGTTTAGGAGAGAATTTTCGAAGTGAAGAGCTTGAATGATTTTAGAAGAAGATGAATGAGGTTATAAAGAGCAAGAAACTTGCTGGATAAGGATGAAAAATAGCAGTTATCTCATAAAGATATCGATGTGACTTTTGACAGATTTTGAAAAGATTTGAAATTCGAAAATCCTTGGAAGAAAGAATCTGTCCGTTAGGGAATCAAATGGAGATTTTGAAGATATCTCGCGGAGATAAAGATGGAATATCGAGTAAAATCAGGGATTCAAATAGGAATGATTTTTCGCTGAAAGATGGCACAATTTTTGGAAAAATTCAAATAAAGGTTCGAAAATATTTTCCTTATGAATGAGAAGGAAATCACCAAATAAGGAAGGGAGAATCAAAATGAATTTTCGGAAAGGATTTCCAAGAAATCATGATCGAAGATATGAATGTGATAACTAATAAGTCATCTTTCCTATTTAAGCTCGACAATTCCTAATCGATCACGAATAGCACAGAATCTACTTTCAATGAGAGGTTTCGTGAAGATATCAGCCAGCTGATCATTAGTTCCTACGAATTCCACGGTGATATCCCCTTTCTGAACATGATCTCGAATAAAATGGTGTTTGACCTCTATATGCTTAGTTCGAGAATGATGGACAGGATTCTTAGTAATACTAATGGCACTAGTACTATCACAGAAGGTAGGAATTTTGTCATAACCTAACCCGTAATCACTTAGGGTTTGTTTCATCCATAGTAACTGTTGACAACAACTTCCTAAGGCCATGTATTCAGCTTCGGTTGTGGACAGGGCGACAGCATTTTGTTTCCTACTAGACCAAGTCACAAGGGAATTCCCAAGTAATTGGCAAGTTCCACTTGTACTTTTCCTATCTTCCCTAGATCCGGCAAAATCAGCATCTGAATAACCCATTAATGGGAATTCCTTAGTATTTGGATACCAAAGTCCTAGATTAACGGTACCTTTCAAATACTAAGTATCCTTTGACAGCAGTCAAATGAGATTCCTTAGGATTCGATTGGTAACGAGAGCACAAACCAACAACAAACATAATATCAGGTCTACTCGCGGTTAAGTAAAGTAGGCTTCCAATCATACCTCGATATTTTGTTTGATCAACGCATATACCTGATTCATCGCTATTGATTTTTGTGGTCTGATGCATCGGAGTGGAAAGTACCTTGGAATCAGCCATTCCGAATTTCACCAGCAATTCCTTGGTGTACTTTGTCTGGGATATGAAGATTCCCGTATCCAGCTGCTTAATTTGCAATCCCAAAAAGTAGTTAAGCTCTCCCATTAGGCTCATTTCGAATTCTTGCTGCATATACTTAGAAAAATCCTCACAAAGTAGATTGTTAGTACTTCCAAAGATTATATCATCAACATAAATTTGTACTAACAGCATGTGATCTCCTTGATATCTGATAAACAGCGTGTTATCAATAGTTCCAGTCGTAAATCCCATGTCTATCAAAAACTTACTAAGTCTATCATACCATGCCCTAGGAGCCTGTTTCAAACCATATAAAGCTTTATTCAATTTAAAAACATGATTTGAAAACTCTTCTTTTAGGAAACCAAGGGGTTGCTCGACGTAAACTTCTTCGTTTATAAAACCATTTAAAAATGCACTTTTTACGTCCATTTGAAAAAGTTTAAATCTTTTAAAGCATGCATATGCAAGTAAGATGCGGATAGATTCTAACCTAGCAACAGGAGCAAAAGTTTCCTCGTAATCTATACCTTCTTCTTGGGAATAACCTTTTGCAACTAACCTGGCCTTATTTCTGGTCACCTTACCATTTTCATCAAGCTTGTTGCGGAACACCCATTTTGTGCCGATGATGGACTTTCCATTTGGTCTTTCCACGAGTGTCCATACTTGGCTCCTTTTGAATTGTGACAACTCTTCTTCCATGGCAATCACCCATGATTTGTCATTGAGAGCTTCATTGATAGTCCGTGGTTCCACCATGGATAGCAGTGCATTAGGTGATTCCTCTGTAACTTGGTTGCGTGCAGCTGCTCTCGTTTTGATTCCAGAGGTGATATTCCCTATGACTTGATCCGTGGGATGGCTGGAAGCATGTTTGAATTTTCTGCGCTGTTGTTCTTCTGAAGTCTCAGGTTCCTCTGACTTAGTATCATCTTCCATTGGAATTGCTTTTAGTTCCTTGTCAGTAACCTGTATACCTGCAGGAGACACAACTATACCTTCCTCAGTAGCATCTGTGGCAGGGAATTCATCAAAAGTCACATGCACTGATTCCTGAACAGTCTTCTTTCTATTATTAAACACTCGAAAGGCTTTGGAATGAAGACTATAACCGAGGAATATCCTTCATCTACCTTGGAATCAAATTTCCCTCTTTTGTCCCTATCTTTCAAGATAAAACATTTGCAACCGAACACATGAAAATATCCTATATTTGGAGTTTTATCATTCCACAGCTCATAAGGAGTTTTCTTAATGATAGGTCTAAGAAAAATACGATTTGAAACATAACATGCCGTGCTAACAGCTTCTGTCCAAAAGTGTTTTGGAAGATTATATTCACTTAGCATAGATCTAGCCATTTCCTGTAGCACTCTGTTTTTCCTCTCAACTACTCCGTTTTGCTGAGGCGTTATGGGGGCTGAAAAATTATGGCTATATCCATTTTCATTACAAAAGGATGCAAATGATTTACTATCAAACTCAAGACCATTATCACTTCTTATCTTGCATACGCTCATCTCTTTCTCATTTTCTAATCTCTTAATTAATGGTGCAAAGTTAACTAATGCCTCATTCTTGTGCGCAAGAAATAATACCCATGTGTACCTTGTATAATCATCAACAATAACAAAGGCATATCGTTTACCTCGCAGTGACATAACCTGAACAGGACCAAAAAGGTCAAGGTGCAGCAGTTCCAGTGGTCTGGTGGTGGATATTACATTCTTTGGTTTGAAGGACGTTTTGGTTTGTTTCCCCATTTGGCATGCTTTGCAAGTTCTGTCCTTGGTAAATCTCATATCGGGGACACCTCTCACCAACTCATTAGATGATATGTGAGATATTAATTCCATGTTTGCATGTCCCAAGCGTCTGTGCCATAACCATGTGATATCATGTGTGACTGCTAGGCACTTGACATTCTGGTTAGTGATATCATCAAGAGTAATGCAATAAATGTTACCATATCGAGATGCACTTAAGATGACCTTGTTATCTTCCTTAACTAAGCATTTATTATTTTCAAAAGTAACTGAGTAACCTTTATCACATAACTGACTAATGCTTATCAAATTATGCTCAAGATTTCTTACCAACCAAACATCATCAATAGTGGTATTTAATGAGTTACCAACAGTGCCGACACCAATGATCTTGGCTTTAGTGTTGTCAGCGTATGATACATATCCTCCGTCGCACGCTTTCAACGATACGAACTTAGAGATATCACCTGTCATATGGCGAGAACACCCGCTGTCGAGATACCACCTGTTTTTCTTGCTGGAATTCTTCCTTTGTACCTGTAGGTAAGAGTACTTTTCTGAGGTACCCAATTTCTGTTGGGTCCTAACATGTTAGTGGAGAAATAACTTCTATTTACACGTGAGATATCATTCTGCATGGAAAGTGATCTCCTGTTATGATCAGATATGACAGTGGCATTCCCAGGGGATTTCTTTGGTCTCCAAACATATTTAGCTCTATCTGCTTTCTTTAAAGGACAATTATACGAATAATGACCATTTCTACCACATGAAAAACACTTAAACTTCGGTACAGATTTTTCAGCATGCTTTTCTTCAGTGCAATAACCTATTCCTGATCTACCAATGTTCCTAGGAGTGTTTAACAACATATCTAGGTTCTGCTTTCCCTCAAAGAATCTATCAAACTTATATTTTTCTACATCTAGAGAATTCCTAAGTTCGACGATATCTCTAGATAAGTCCCTGTTTTTCTTTTCTAATTCCTTGCAGTTACATGGAACTTCCTCTTTCTTAGCAGTATCTAACTCTCCTATCAAATGTGAAATCTCTAGATCAGCTTCATGTTTTTCCCTGGCTAAATCATCTCGTTGCTTCATCAATTTTTTAGTTAAGGAATTAAGCGACTTGATCTTCCTCTCTGCATTTTGTAGTAACTCACATAATTCTTCCTTACTTTCTTCTATATCAAAAATAGATGAGGCACTTTCGCAATCATTATGCAAGTTGTTTAGAATATGTATTTTCTCAATGGATGAAGAAAATGATACCTGATCCTCGTCAGCCATGTAAGCATGATCCTCGTCCTCACTTTGTTCAACTTCAGAGTCGTTTGTCTCCATCACCATGGCCTTCTGTTTCCTTGGCTTCTCATCATTGTTGAATGGGCAGTTTTGCGCAAAGTGGCCTGGTTTGTTGCATCGGAAACATTTTTGACCATTCTTTCCTGACGTGGATATTCCCTCATTTTTATTCTGGAATTTGTTGAAGTTTCCTTTGAATCTCCTTTTCTGTTGAAACTTCTCAAATCTCTTTGTTAGCATGGCTAGTTGATTCATCATGTCCTCTTCATCGTCGTCTGAGTTAGATTCTTCTTGGTTGGATTTTAAGGCAATGGACTTCTGATTTTTGTTCTGCGATTTCTCGTTCATCGAAGCTTGAATCATTTCATATGAAGTAAGAGATCCAATCAACTCAGAGATGCTTAGTACTTCCAGATCCTTTGCTTCATAAATAGCAGTAACCTTGGCATTCCATTCTCGTGGAAGTGATCTCAGTATTTTTCTGACTTGCTCACTGTCGGGAACTCTCTTTCCAAGAGAAAACATTTGGTTGATGATTCCCATGAATCTGGCATACATCTGGCTTATGGTCTCGTCAGATTCCATTGCAAACAGTTCGTACTGAAGCGTGAGCAAAGCTAGTCTTTCTTGCACAACTCGTTGGGTTCCTTCATGAGTAACTTGAAGCATGTCCCACATATCCTTAGCTGATGAGCAGGAGCTTACACGGTTGTATTCTTCTCTTGTTAGTGCACATGCGAGCATGTTTTTTGCCTTTGCGTTTCGCGTGATTCCCTTCTTATCATCAGCAGTTAATTCCCGGCCAGCCTTTGGAGTTCCATCTGGTTTCACAGCCGCATACGGTCCATTGATAATTGTTTCCCAAAGTTCATAGTCGACAGCAATAAGAAACTCCGTCATACGATTTTTCCACACAGCGTAGTTCGTTCCATCGAAGAGCGGTGACCTAGAGTGGGATTGACCTTCTGCAAATATATCAAAACTCGAAGAAGCCATTAGATCTTTTACTCAGGCGTGTTAGGCCTGTCGTTTGAGTAACCTGGCTCTGATACCAATTGACGTACAAAATATGCCTAAGAGGGGGGGGGGGGGTGAATTAGGCTTATAAAACTTATGGCTTTTTCACTTTTGAAAATACCTTTCTTAAAGAAGATATCAATAAGACTGAAAAAATGGTTATCACTTGAAAAACAGAGAAGTATCAATGTTATCTCCTTTTTCTTTAAAAACGTTCCAAAGATATCACTTGGGTTTTTGAAAAACGTTTCGGGTTTGTCTCACATAAAGTAAATGACAGAAAGTAAAGTGAGACAGGATTTTTATACTGGTTATATCCCCAACCGGGGTTTACTCCAGTCCTTGAGGTTTGTCCCTCAAGATTTCAAGTCAATCACTAAGATATTACCGTTTATGGTTACAAAATGATTGACACCCTTACACAACCGAAGCACGATGAACACTAGACCACCTAGGCTGCTACACGCCGAGTTTCGTTCCACGTCGTTTTCCTGGGAATCACCACTCCCCGACTGGACACAGCTCGCTACCGAAGGACCCCCGAATCCACCGATTCTTTCCTTCACGTGCAGAAGACTCCACTCGTGCCTCCTTGTGCGATCAACAAGTCCGAAGACAGATTTTCAGAAGGTTTCTAAAGGGTTATCGCTCAAGGGTATGGATTCGCAAATTTAAGCACTAGCAGAACAACGAATAATTCGCAAGTTAACGCTCAACACTCAAAGGAATTCGTTCTTCGGCTTAATCGTCTTATCTCTTCCCTTGACGTGAAGTGATCCTCTTCTTATAGCCGATTATAGCTTCGTCACTCCACATAGAAAGTTAAGCACATAGAATATGCAAAGATATGCTCAAGAATAACGTGCATTAACTTCACAAGATCATGCCAAGAATAAACCAATAAAGCACAACGGTCATGCATGATCTCTTACCATATTTACAGGAACTACTTACCACGCATGGTGATCTCATCCGATTCAAAACACATTCCATATATAGTTCCAGTCAGCATCTTACCATAATAAGCTCAATTAATTAACTACTTTCCATAATATGAAAACCAATACGCACAAGGAAAGATATGTAATTGATCTTCTGATTTTTAAGTAAATCAAGATGCATTCAAACGGATATCTCATGAAATTCTTTCCTAAAATAGATTGATCTCGTATACAGCTCATATATCACATTTGACAGAATATATTTTCCATATATAGCACACAGTGTGATTCCATTCATGTCACAGAATGATTCCATATATAACACACGGAATTTCCATATAAGCACAGTGTGACATGTGAGATATCAAGGAATACTTTATTCTTAAAATAAACAGAATCTCATATATTCCATGTAGAGCATAACAGCTTTCCATATTTAGCACATGATGATATTCCATTCATACGAAACGTTCATATTCAGGTGATCACAGTAATATTCCAGTAATGTACAAGATCACATATATTCGACTATCTAATAATTAATTCACATTTAAGCACTTAATCGAATATTCATACATACTTAAACATCATAAATCATACATATCGAGTTTTCTAACTTGTACCCCACAGTTTACATAATTACTTGGAATAATCAAAACTCTCATAAGCATAGGACCAAAAAGGTCAACAATAGACAATCAAGAACAAAAATGAGCTACTAAACAAAGTACAAAAGGGCCCTTTTTTTTTTGCATGCATAGCAGTTAAGCACAATTTATTACATTTCTGCCGAATCGAAGAAATTGATTCCTGAGCTGTAGGCTTTGTCGAGGAGCTCGCAAGACTGAGATAAAGTGTTTTGCCCTTAATCAAATTTTAGGACATCAATGCCATCTTTATGAATCGAAGAAGAGACAAAAAAAGATTTTGAGAGATGAGGTGGAACAAAATTTCCGAGGCACAAACTCACCTAAGCAAAGCCTTGAGACGGGCATATCAGGAGCGAGATTGTATACTCGAACAAATCTGAATGTTCTTTGCAAAAACCTTGATCATCTTTGGCTGCTTCAAAGTCCACCACTGATGAGCATCGAGCAATGGTCTCGGTCTTGCTCAAGGGACAATGATAAAACACATGATATTGCCTTCTGCCTCTTGGACTTCCGTTGAAGGGCTTTTGTCTCTTCGCTTGCTCTTCATAATACTTCACTTTCATCCAGAACGCATCCCAATGCTTGAATAAAAGAATTCATTAATCCACGTTATTAATGTAGGTATCTTAACAGTTCAAAGAGATCAATACAAAGATAATGATAAATACACACTTAAGAACATAAATGAATACAATGAATATTAAATACAATCAATGTTAAATACAATGAATCATACTGAATAAAACGTTTATAGTAAAAGGAATCTCATCAACCCATATTTTGCTGACGTGTCGCATGGAGGGGGGCTGGGTTTTGCTGACGTGTCCTCACTGTGGTGAAGCTATCCAACTTTTATATATATATGATTATATAAAAACATACTCAATGTTTACCCTATGAACCAATTTAGTCCTGATGTTTCGCCTAAACTAATTTAGTCCCCAATGTTGTCGATTTTGGACCAATTTGGTCATTCCATCACGATAAACGTCAATTTTAACGGTAATCGCACACGCGCTTCACAATAAATCATGTCGGGATCGATAAAATTGAAATAATTACTGAAATTAGAGCACAAAATTACAAAATTCTCCTCTAAAATCCGAATATGAGCTCTAGATCATCTGCTTCCTCGAGCTTCATTGACAGTAGAAGAAAAAAGTACGAACTCATCAAATCCTGCAAATATTCGATCCATACATGATTTAGTATGAGCCACGTGTGAGATTTCCGTTAAAATTGACTTTTATCGTGACGGAAGGATCAAAATTGGTCCAAAATCGACAACATTGGGGGACTAAATTGGTTCAGGTGAAACATCGAAAACTAAATTGGTCCATAAGTAAAAATTAAGGACCATTTTGGGTCAACCATATTAATTAATATGGGTGACCCGACCCGGGTGGAATCGGGCTTTCCTTGTCCACCTCAAGCATCTGGGCTTTTTTTGTTTTTTCTTTTAGAATGCGTTGTTTGATATACGAATTTCTTTAAGAAAATGTGTAAACGTACAACGATCGAAACATGAAGTACAATTATTTGACGCGCTAACTTAGTTTTCCGCCGTGCTTTCAAAATCCACCAATTTCGCATACCAAACACAATCAGACGGTATTTTCGCACGAGTCACCATAGTTTTCATACTCCGATCAGAATCGAATTTGAACTTCAATATCGTCTATAAAATAGCACTCGACTTCAACGAGACTAATCCTCATTGTTCATAAGTTTCGTCCCAGTTTACATAGACAACGGTTTTAAGGACACAATGTTTTAAAGATATCATAACGATTGTTGATTTGAATTTGAAATTAATGTTTCAAAGTAGAGAGAATAAAGCATACGAACCCAATGTGCAAGTACAAAGTGATTCAGAATTATTACAATAGCAAACCACACAGTGCTATATGCTTATATAGGACTGTCACAGCACATAAATATGACAACCTTAAAGCCCAAATATAAACTAACATGAATGCCTTCTTCAACACATTAAACTTAGATTGCTGGTAATGTTTCATCAGTAGCAAGCACTCCCTCCCTTAAGATGGATCGCTGAAGCCAAGAGCTTGATCAAGGCTTATTCTGGGCACTGTCAGCTGCAAAATGAGGTACAAAAGAGTCGTATACATATACGTACGCACATACATTTTATGTTTGTTTTAAAGGAAATAGAGCAATTCGTGGGATAAATGGGACTGCATTAACATACCGTTGTTCGATTCATCTTTTACTTCTTTGTCCACATTCCAGACAATGTCTTTCAATCCAGTCGACAGGTTCTTGTAAAACTGCATGAAATAAAAACATATATAAACCGAAGACGACTTAAAAGAATCTAGTAATTTGTATTACATGAAGGTCCCATAAAGAAAAAGACAGTACCTTGTGAAATTCTAGTGTATCACCTCCAGCTTTGCGAACCTCTACCATGTGAAGCGATGGAGCAACCTCGAAAATCTTGCAAGAGAGTTCAGCAAAAAAGATCAATTTCATTTCTAACTTATTCGTAGCAGCAACATATAAGTACTAGACACTGGATGAGTGTTTAGGCAGTACCAAAGTAAGAATCATTACAACCTCGGGACTTTCATCAGAGACTAATCAAGGATTGGAAAGAGGCAATTAACATACCTCGGTTGCAATTGACAGATGACCCTTGCGGCCGGATTTTTCCCCATGAAGTTTCATCTGTAAAAGGAGATGAGATTATTACGGCAGGCCAGTAAATTATTTAATTTAACAACAATTTTTCACCTTGAAGTTGCCTTTCTTGACGTCAAATCCCATAGGAGCAGCAACTTGCTCAATCTTTGAAATGATCTCATTTGCGGGACACTTGGATGGAAATCTTGTTTCGCGTTTCACAAGTCCCTGCAACAAATGTCAAAAAGTCAAGATTGTGTAAGAAAGTGTCTTGAGATCCATAGTTCGGTCTGAAGATATTATCCTTTTGACTTTTGATGTACCATCTGCTTCTCAAAGAGGGAACTGAGATCGAGACCCTGCGAGGTAGATATAAGCTCGAAAGCATTCATGGTCACGGGTGTTGTACTCGGTGCATCTCGCCTCTCCACAACAAAATTGGGGGAATCCTAGATTCAAACACGAGTGAGTAATATTATTACAACAGATATTAAAGCACATACTCATGTGTTGTGCTGTACTAACCGTTGATTCGTTGAAAATTGCATTGACATCGTCGAGAGTGACTTCCTCCTGTTCAAAGACAGGAGGTTTGTATCCCTTCTTGAACCATTCGTTTTCAAGGACCTCAGCAATTGTAATACGCTGTTCAATATTTCAAAATCGCGTATAAAATTCTGAATGATTTTCTTGAGATGGAGTAGTTTTTCTAATGATTGAAATGAAAGGAGAGTGAAGATAGATACCTTCGATGGATTAGGCTCCAGAATTCTTTTGATTAATTTTTTGGCACTTGAGGAGAACCATGGAGGACAAGTAAACTCAGCCTTGAATATCTGCAAACCAAATTCATCAAGATAATTCAGGCCACACGCCGTGCGTCATCTGCTTACAGAAATCCAAACTTTCTAATGGGTTTCATTCCATTTCCTCTGGAAAATTACCTTTTTGTACAGAACCGCAAGATTTGGTTCTTCAAAAGGCAAAAAACCAGCCATGAGGACGAAGAGAATAACACCACAAGACCAAAGATCTGCCTTTGCTCCATCGTAACCCTTGTCATGGATCACCTGGAAAGTTAATAATAAAAAAAATGTTGAGACAAAAACAAAACAAAACAAAAAAAATATGATCCCGATTCCCAAAGCAGATTCATACCTCGGGAGCAACATAATTCGGAGTTCCACATGTTGTGTGAAGTAAACCATCTTCCTGTTAACAACATAAAGTGATTGTAGCTGAATTATCTACATCGTGTCCATAAACTATAAAGAACATAAGCAAAAGTAGCCAGACATTTACAAGATACAAACTATACTGCTCTTTTTAAGACAAGAACCACAGTTATTACCCGAACTTGCTGTGGAAGAGCGCTCAATCCGAAATCAGAGACTTTGAGAACTCCACTGGCATCAAGAAGCAGATTCTCTGGCTGCATATTTATTACAAAAAAAATAGAATAATGTTAAAAATCTGCAAGACGTTGAATGATTCATTATTGAGAAATTAATGGAAAGAAGGTGTATAATACTCACCTTAAGATCCCTATGGTAAACACCTCTGCTATGGCAATAATCGACTGTGTTTATGAGCTGCTGAAAATATTTCCTAGCTTCATCTTCTTTAAGCCTACCTTGAGCAGCCTGACCATAACATTAGATAAACAACCAAAAGATTTCATACATCAAATTTTAAGGCAATAGTCGTCAACTCGTTATCATTATTTATGCAGACGAGATACAAAATAACGTACAATTTTGTCAAAGAGTTCGCCACCAGTGACAAACTCCATAACTATGTATATTTTTGTCTTACTGGCCATAACCTACAAAAGAAAATCGTCAACCACACGACATATTCTTACATAATCACTTCGTACGACAAAAGAAAAAACAGTTGAGCCCTTATAGCAATAATGGAACTGCAGTCACTAGCTATAGGCGAAGAATCAGCTAGACAAGGTGAGCACCAACCTCGTACATGCGAATGACATTCGGATGCCTTATTAGCTTCATTGTTGAAATCTCACGCTTGATCTGCAGTTGAGACAATGGTTAGAGCTTCACAGGAAAACATGTGCTTATATAATCTTATATCAACCGAATAGACTATACAAAGATTTTTCACCCTTTAACTGAAAAGCCGATTCAAATGCTCGTCCTCCCAATCTCAACAAGTTCGAAACAAATGCACAATCCGATATAATACAGATGAAAATCATCCCATCAGGATATCGCAAGACCTAATGCCCCACATTCAATCCTTAATCATTGCAATTGCACACCAAGGATTAAAGCATATGAAACACTGAACAAGAAGAATGTCTAAAAATCCACAGAAGCACACTACTACATCATCAGACAAATCAAAGAAAGACAACACTAACCTGTTCAATCATCTTATGCCTGAGGACCTTTTCTTTGTCAAGAATCTTGATGGCGACATTTTCACCTGTCTCAACGTTCCTTGCAAATTTCACCTTAGCAAAAGTCCCTTCACCCAAAGTCCTGCCCAGTTCATACCTCCCAACTCTTGTTCTTCCGCCGCTACTCGACGTGCCGACGCCTGATCTTGATGACATCACCACGTCTTAAACGATCTCCCTACGAAATTCCTTACACGATAGGAACCCCTTTCTCGACGCAATCCTCGGAAATCCTTACACAACCAAACCCTGATTTATCCTAATACAGATCCCATCCATTTTGTAGTCTATAAATAGATAAACGAACGAACCCACTTTACTAATTTTTTTTCTCGAATCCTTAATACACTAGAGAAATCTCTTCTTCTTGCAAGGTTGCCACACTTGAGACTTCGCGACATTCATCTTCCCTTTCTTTAACTTTCCTATCACGAAAAACGCTGTAGAAAGAACCCCGGAATACTTGAGATTCAGATTAGAAATTTGTGAAGAACAACTGAGATGGAAGAAAAGATCATTGAGGCCATTGACGTAGAGGATGAATTGATAGCGTGGATGCTTTCCAGAAATAGGAAGAACAGGGATTCAGAGTAACTGAAGAATCATTTACACTAAAATCAAACTGAAATGATGATGGGATGGAATGGAATGGAGTAGTTTGATTCTTCTGCACAAAATAATGTATGTTTGATGGATCTTCTGTCGGCCTTAATTATATTAGATGGATATATTTTTGGAATAAATATAATGGTACACATTATTATTGTACTATAATTATTTTTTTTTATGTGACATAAATTATTATTGGTTTGACATGTATGGGATGGATACACTACCTACACCTACCTGGATAACGTCATTAATTACAAATCATTAATTATTCCGAAATTTGTTTGGTCCAATCCAATGGTTAGAAGTCATAGGTCAAATAGTCACACGTAAATTCTCATCGATTATCATGTATGGATATATTTTTTTCTTTTATCATCTTTACTAAGACTATATTATTTATTTAGTACATGTAAAATGACATCACTAAAATATATTATTTAGATTTGGACCCACTGAATAAATTTTTGTATTTAAATTTGGACCCACTGGTATCAATTTCTAGCTCCGAATGCAATGCCACTTTACTGGTCACACTCCAAGTAAGTTCGATCTGAATCGAATCTGAAACTCATCATCAATTATGGAACGATTTCGACTGAATACCTCTTGATATTTCATAATATAGATTCTTGAATAAAAATTAATTTGTATTAAAACTAATAGGAACATAAATATAATATAGTCGATAAAAAAAATTTGCAATTATGAGTTTAGGGGCAAACATGAATTGTTTTTTTTTTGGTACCATTTTATATTTATGCCAGTGAACTTTCCCCAAACATGAATTGTTGTTTATCAAAAATAAAATATGAAATTGTAAACTTCCATGTCAATAGAAGTGAACCATGCACATGAACCGGGTCTTTTAAAAATATAGCCCTTTACTAGGTCAATTTTAAAAAAATAGCATTGTTCTTCACTTTTTAAGTCAATAGCCTCCAATTTAAAGGCTATTTTGATCATTTTTCATGATACATTCGTGTGCACAGTAGGGTCTCGTGCTATATATGAGAGGTACCATACCCTTTACTAAAAAGAATATGTTTTAATCAGGAATTGAACTCGGGACCTATTACTTATTAGCCAACCACTGCACCAGACGCGTGACAACTTCAGTACCGTGAGGGTCGAATTTCTATCTTTCTTTAGACGTTTTAGCAATGTTTCCTCTGAAACCTTTTTGATTTCGTTCTTTATGATGCTAGCTTAATTCCTTTTGTGATTAAGGTCATATTAGGCCGGATTATGAATTCGTATTAATGTTATTTGTATTTTATCTGATCATATGAGTTAAGTTACGTGTTCTATGTTTGTGTTTAATGCTTGTGTATGCTTGCTCACCATTTGCTTGATCCTTGATTGGTTTATGAGACTGAAAAAGTGATTATACCGGTTAGAACAATAAACATAGGGCACCACAACGTAAAACCGACCAGAGATGGAATTCGGTTTCGTATGTGTGGTTTCCGATCCCTTAGGCGCCGAAAGCGTCTAAACTCGGAGAAATTCATAAAGCCAAAGGCGTGCGAAGTAACTACAGTCATATAAGAATATAGGGATTAGTTCACTATCGCATAGGGTTGCTAGTTACGTGAATAACGAGTAGCACGTATGATAGGAATTTCTACCTTGACTTGATTCATGTTGGTTAGATAGAACTGTTTGCATGAAGACGTAGGAATAATCCGTGCCGAGTGTGTGTCTTGATCACGTTTGTCGCCTATTGATCTAAAACCGCAATCTTTATTTGCTTTTGTTTTCCTATTTGCATTTTATTTAATTCATCTTTAATCAAATCTTATAAAAATCAGAAAAACATTTTTTACTCTAAATTAGGATTATGAATATTTTTTTAAAATTAATCGAGCTGTCTTCGTGGATTGATACTCGGACTTCGTCCGTTTTACTACTAGCACGACCTAGTACACTTGCTAGTATTCGAGCCTGTCAAGTTTTTAGGCCCGCCCCGCCCCGCCTCGCCGGCGGACCGCCTGGCGGTCCGGCCCACTTATATTAAAAAAATATAAAATTAAATAATAATTAAATTATTATTATTAGTTCATTAGAAAAATAAGCCCAACCCCAAAATAATACTTTAGTGTAGTCTATTAACCCATTAAAAATAATAAAACTTAAAGCCCAAAATGATATTTAATTAATATAATATAATTAAAATATTTAATAAATATGTTAGGGTAAATAACATATAACCCACTTGTGGTTTGAAAAATAAGGATCAAAATCCCTATGGTTCGGAAATAGCATAAAATCCCCTCATTGTCATTTTCACCCCATATTTGGGGGTACATTGCTAAGTTTTAGACAAAAAAGGGGGTAAGATGCTAAGTTTTAGACAATACAGGGGGTACGGTGCTAAGTTTACAAAACATCAAGGATACAATGCTAAGTTTAAAAAACATCAAGGATACATTGCTAAGTTTAAAAAATATCAAGGATACATTGCTAAGTTTTAGACAACACGAGGGAGTTTTGTGCAATAAAAAAAACATAAGGTAGTTCTGTACCTTTTAATATAACCATACGAGGGTATTGCATAATTTACCCACTATGTTAAATAATAGGCGGGCTGGCCCGCGGGCTAGTCCGCCCCGCCCCGCTTAGGCCCGCTCTCTGGCGGGCCTAAAAAATCGAGGCCCAACCCGCCCCTTTGGCGGGCCGGGGCGGGGCAGCCCGCGGGCCACGACGCATTTGACAGCTCTATTTGTGGGGTCCAATTAATAAGAGTATTATAGACATTTTATATTTAAGGGCTATTTTTTTAAATTTGACTCAGTCAAACGTCATTTATTTAAATAATCCCATGAACTTTTGGTTTTTATATTTAAAAAATATTCCGATCATTATTGATGTTTTTAAATATTTATATATTCATATCCGTGGCTTTGTCAAATCTATTGACAGACAATTATTATTCGAAATTAATTAATAAAAGCTGTTTAGCCCATTACTTGTCGGGCTTCAGACAAAGGCCCACTTTCATCCTTTGTTAGCTCTAAAGGCAGTGGAAATCTGTTGACGATGGGTGGGTCGCCGTCGCCGTCAAAAGAGCAAACGATGGAGACGAAACCGCCGGCTTTGCCATGGATGAGAGACCCCATTGATACTTCAAAGAAAGAGCCGTATCCTATCGATTGCTTGCCTTTTCTTCACGAAAGGTTTTTCACGAATATATATCTTTTATTCAATTACCCCTTTTTTTTTAATAGGAGGATATCGTGCTGTTTTGAAAGGGAATGAATGGATAATGAAGATGAAAATTCAGTGCTGAGTTACTTCATCAAATCATGTGTCCGTACCTCATATTTTGTATGGTTGTTTCTTAGTTTAAAGAAGCCTCTTAGCGAAATGGGCGTCGTCTCACTATTTCCTTTGCAAATGGCTGTCTGGATTGAGACCATGGGGCCTGGTTTGTTCGAGCGTGATCTTTGTATTAACTCGCCAACTGGCAGTGGAAAGACTCTTGCTTATGCTCTACCGATTGTACAGCAGCTGTCCTCGCGCGTTGTCAAACGCCTACAAGCTTTGGTAGTATTGCCCACTCGTGGATTGGCCGTGCAGGTCTCTGAATTGCTTCTTGCTCTTTCCTTTTAGAGATAAACTTCTTTATTGTTGTTGAAGGTCGCTATTTTGTCCCTTTTAAGAGCTCTTTTTTTTTTTTTTTGTTATAGGTTAAGAAAGTGTTTGATGCTTTGGCTCCTGCAGTTGGCTTGTCAGTTGGTTTAGCCGTAGGCCAATCTTCGATTGCTGATGAGGTCTCAGAGCTCATAGAACAGCCTAGGACGGGGTGTGGCTTCTTATGTGACTTTGAAGATTTTCCTCGGGAGCCAAGAGTGAAAGTGGACATTCTTATAGCTACGCCAGGGAGGTTAATGGATCATATCAACAACACCAAGGGCTTCACGCTTGAGCATCTTACTTATCTTGTAAGAAAAACCTCGATTCTTGCTACGGTTTTCTAGAGATTTGTTGCTGTTGTATACCCCATTATCGTTTTCATCATATGCTATGCTTCAGGTGGTTGATGAAACCGATCGAATGCTTAGGGAGTCGTATCAAGCTTGGTTGCCTACAGTGCTTCAACTGGCATACTCTTCGGACGAAGGCCCTTCTTCATTTGGTTCGTTGAAGACATTCAGGAACATGTCAGTATCTCTTACCTTTTCATCTTATTACAACCTATTCATTTTTGTCATGATTAATAAGCCTGGCCATCTCATTGCAACATACTTACCTGGGAAACTTAAAATTGTTGCAGGGGAGTCGAGAGAGGGTTTAAGGGTAAGCGCCATCCGAGGCTTGCAAAGATGGTCCTATCAGCCACGTTAACGCAGGACCCAAGCAAACTCGCCCAACTCGATCTCCACCATCCATTGCTGTTAAAATATGGAGAAAGACGTTACCAGCTTCCCGAGCAGCTCAAGTCCTTTAAAGTGGTTGATAAACTAACCCGTTGCTACTATTATTGCTATTAAAGATCTAGCTTCGTATTGTGGTACTCACTTTCTGTCTTCGCTTCTTCATGTAAGAACAGCTCTGCAAACCAAAACTAAAGCCACTCTATCTACTTGCCCTCTTGGAAACATTGCGAGATGAGAAGTGCATCGTCTTCACCTCATCCGTGGAGTCGTCTCACCGGCTATGTGCCTTATTGGGTTTTTTCGATGGGCTACAGATCACGATTAAAGAATACTCAAGTCTTCAACGTCAGTCAGTAAGAAGGTAGAATAGAACTCATTTATCACACCTTCCTAGTCCGATTGCAAGGTAATTCAAGTGTAATGAAATTGCATCTTTCTTACTTTAATTCAGCAAGACGTTGAGGTCCTTTTGTGACGGAGAAACGCAAGTGCTTATCTCTTCCGATCTGATGGCTCGTGGCATGGACATTGACGGGATAAAAAACATAATCAACTACGACGTCCCTTCTTTCATAAAGACCTACATTCACCGTGCGGGTCGAACCGCAAGAGCTGGGCGGGCTGGGAACTGCTTCACTCTTCTACACAAGGATCAGGTGACTAACACATCTATTATAGACTTCTGTTGAATTTCTTGGGAACTGAAATTAATGTTTGCTATAGCATCTGAGCAACTGCTTCTATCCGTCATCCCAGGTTAAGAAATTCGAAAAGATGCTAAGGAAGGCAAGCAGTGATTCATGTTCGATTCATTCTGTTCCATCTGAGTCTGTAGAGGCACGTTTGCCCGAATATGATCGCGGTAAAGAAAAGGCATTATATATCTTACTTTGTTTACATTTCTTGAATTATGATTCTATCTATCCATGTTTATCTCTGGCTGATGATATAATTCATCTGTTTCAGCCTTGGAAAAGTTAAAAGAGGCCATTCAATCAGAAAAGAGAACGAGGCACGAAAGAAGCAGTGGTAAGAAAATATCAACCAAAGATAACTTAAAGTGAAAGTATTTTATTCTTAGGAAAAAAAAAGAAAAACTTTGTAATAGTGTCATCAGATTTCTGAGTGGCCGGCCCTTTTGCACTCGTTATTATGAACCCTTCCATCATTATCGGCTATATTTATTTTATTTAGTAATAATGGAAATATATTTAATGGCAGCAAAGATTTTATCAAATTTAATTACAATGGTCAAAGCCTAATCTTTCGGACATGAATGGAAAGTCAAGCTAATAAGTAATAATAGCCTTGAACTGTTGAAGTTGAACCCCTTATTATTCTTTTGCCATTAATATTTTCTTATTTTACGTCCACAAAAATACACCTATTTTGACGTTCTTAACATCGTTTAAATACCACATCAGAAACACAAATTCAAGTCAAATTATAGAAAGAAGAAGAAGAAAGTTCCTCTTGAACATCATAATTATCTCTTTCAAGAATAATAATAATAATCTCTAAGTAAAAAATGAGGATGCAAAGTTTGATTGAGGTTGCACCTTCACCTATGGTTTATTCCCACAAGGCCTCGAAATGGCCGGGGCTAGAGACCATAGCCGAAGAAGAATCTCCGTTGGATCGGAGAATCGAATACTTGGCTAAGAAAGCTATCTACATTGTGCCCGTCGTCCTTTCTTTTGCATCGTACTTACTGATTAATAGATTATCAATCGCTTCCTAATTAAGGCGTGGACGTCGCTTAATTATTTATCATTACCGGTCAGAGAATCATCGTTTCTTCTCAAGAAGACGATGATCGCGTGTGGAGAACAGAAATTGCAGTTAAGTGCCATTAATCCAATGAAGAACGAAGATCATGCAATTCTTGACAACGAAGATAAGTCCGTGAAAGAAGATGTTTTTTCGTTTGGTTTTGAGCGTTGTTCGTATGCTCTACGCTTCGTCCTCTTCCTCGTCGTCAATCGGAGGTGTTTTGGCCGACTGTCTTCATATTTTAAGGAGTTTTAATCCTATCTTGTTTAATCATGCCGATCGATCATCTAACGATGTTGCTCATTTCTTAGCAAAAAATCTCGATTATAATGCGGATGGATGTTCCCCGCACTACAAGAGATGACTGATTTGTTACTAGTTGATTTACGATCAATGATTTTTTTTTGCTAAAAAAAAGACATTTTTGTAGATGATATAAGAATAAAAAAGATCCGGTACATAACATTAAATTTTTTTGAAAATATTTACTTAGTTTAGCGGTTTGTGAGCTTAATTTTATTTGTGAGGTTAGGTTCAATTTTGGCCTGTAACAATTTTTTTGTACTTTTTAATTCTTCTAACTAATACTTGCAAGCGAGACTTACCAACAAACACATATATCTTACGATTTTCAATTCTAAAAACTTTCATAGCCCTTTCAATTAATTTTATCATGTCATATTTTGTTTTCTTTTTTTAGTTTTTGTTTTTTCTAACTATTTAACCAGATAATTTAATAATATGAACCAATATATGTGATGCAAATATAATAAGAAATGTCTACATTATTGAAATATTTAACTTTTAACAATTTTGTGGACATTTTGATGATTTTAAATGTTCGCTATAAAGGATATTTTTGTAATTTTGTCATGAAATGAACATTTTTTATTATTTTACTTTAAATATTATTCGATCTCCCAAATTAAAAATCACGCTTCATCATTGCCTTCTATTTAAATTTTATTATGAATTTACTATGCACAAACTCAATTGTAAAAAAACATTTCCTCTGTTTTTTTCTTATTTGATGAACATTATTAATATTAAAACAAACACAATTTTTCATTTGACGAACCTTATTAAATTAAAAATAATCACTCAATATCAAATACAAAACTCTAATAAATATTACAGTTTATCTCAAAACTACACATGACTTATGAATGCTATTTCCTCCTCTATATTCTCCATATCATTTTTTATTATATCAATGTTACATTATACAAGCAAAGCTAGATATGGTCTCATATCATGTTGTCTAATATCAATATCATGACTAATTGTCGTTATTTGAGCTCGATCAAAGTTATCATTAATTTTTCTTTTTTATATTAATATTTCTTTTTGTTGATTATAATGTATTTAAGGTTTTTTTTTATCATAATTTTCATTTTCCAATGGAAAAATCTATTCCACTTGATAAACTTTTTCAAAGAAAGGATAACAAATAAAAATCTATCTTCTGTGTTGACCTCATCACCAACGTCAATATATAGCTTGTCGTTAAAGACAATATAACAGCAAACAAGCTTGTGCATTCGAAGTATTAGCAGACGTATTCTCGAGGACAAAAGACTCATCTTTGGAGAACGTTCGAACTGTTACAACCGAGGACGATTCTAAGGAGGAAAAGTCTCTTCATGGAAGGAACGACTCAGTGGTCACAGAGCTTGTGGATGAAGCTCAGGGCAAAAAAGATACGAAATCCTCCGAGCTAACGACCTCTGATTGTTCAGACAAGGTTAACGACGATTGCAAGCTTCGACTTGGAGTTTCTGTCCCATTGTTCGATGTTAAATGCTATCCGTTTTCTCGATCAAAGGGTGAATGTGGTACGAAGGGTTTAGAAACCATTGTACAATTTCGTGCTTGTAAGGACCGGGCACCTTGTGGTCCTCAGGACATGGTTTCCAGAGACAATGATGACTATAACTACTCTGAGTGCTTCGAGGCTCGAACTGAAAATGATTTTTTCTACAAAACTCCTTTACGAGTTGCAACACATAGGAATTTTTTATTATCTAATTTAAATATATTCGACTTTCAAATTAAAAATTCTAGTTCGTCATTGACTCATATTTAAATTTTTATTATTGACATGCAGTGCACAAACACATTGTAAAACATTTACTCGACAATATGTGTATTTCATTATGTAATAACTTCTTTTTTTAAAATTGATAAAGCCAGATACAAAATGATATTGTCGTTATTCGAATATTTAGATTGCAGAATAGGAAAATACCATGTATAAAATGTTATAAACCATGGAGAGAGATGTAAAATGATACAGAGAGATTTTTAAAAAATTCAATAACAAATATTTTCCCCCTAAAACTTAACTCAAAATATTTTCACCCTCGAAAAGTATACATTTCAATACTTAACCATTGTGGCAATTGAAATAGTTAGTAATGATATCAACGATATATATGAGACAAGAGTAACTCGTACGTTCTGTAAGAATGTTATGATTTTGTTGAAGTAGATTGTGTTAAATTTAACAATCAAAAAAGCATTGCAAGATTGAACTGGAGTTGGAATAGATTGAACGAGAGCATTGGAGCATATTAGATATGTGAGAAACATTTTCAACGAGAAACATTTTGTTCTTTAGTTTGAGTAAATATGTATTTTGATTTTATGCGTAAAAGTTTTTAGAAAATTTATAACAAATCTTTCCCCTAAAACGAAAATATATTGAATGCAAGGAACTGAATTTATAACGACGATGTTTTGATTGAAGCTTGTCAAAGTAGCGGACATGTTATATGGTGTGACTTTCGAAAATGGGGTTAGTTATCTTGATATTGTCACATGCTATAGGTTTCATTCCTACGTGACACTAAATAGGGTAGCTGTTAGGTTTAGATGAGAAGAAAAGAGATAAGAATATAAAACTTTAAAAAAAAAAAGGAAAATAGATAAATTTTCTTAAACAGAATTTGATAGTTCATATAATAATAGTAATAATTGACTTGATTTTTACAGTGATCTCTTTCTTAGATCTCGTTTTTCCTTAGAAATTATATTAATTATAATATCTTATATATCTAACTCGTTGCACGTGGTTAGAACTCACAAAAAAACATAACGTTTCGTCACTTCCTCATATTTAAATTTTTGTAATTTTGTTATAAAATGAATATTATGTTTATTTACTTTAAATATTATTCGACCTCCAAAATTAAAAATCACTTTTCGTCACTGCCTCCTATTTAAATTTTTATTATTGACTTACTATGCACAAACCAATTGTAAAAAAACATTTCCTCTATTTTTTTTAAATGATGAATCTAATTAAAATTAAAACAAACCCAATTTTTCATTTGACTAACCTTATTAAATTAAAAATAATAACTCAATATCAAATACAAAACTCAAATATTACGGTTTATCTTAACACGACACATGACTTATGCTATTTCCTCCTATATTTTCTCTATATCATTTTTTTATTATATCAATGTTACATTATATATGGTCAAATATCATTTTGCCTAATATCAATATCATGTTTTCTTGTCGTTGTTACATTATATATGGTCAAATATCATTTTGCCTAATATCAATGTTACATTTTTTTATTATATCAATGTTACATTATATATGGTCAAATATCATTTTGCCTAATATCAATATCATGTTTTCTTGTCGTTGTTCGAGCTCTATCAAAGTTATCATCAATTTTTCCTTTTTATATTAATATTTCTTTCTTTTGATTATAATGTAGTTAAGGGCTTTTTATCATAAATTTTGTATTTTCAATGGAAAATGTATTCCACTCGATAAACTTTTTCAAAGAAAGATAACTAATAAAAATCTATCTTCTATGTATAAAATGTTATAAACCGCGTAGAGAGATGTAAAATGATAAAGAGAATTTTAGAAAATTTAACAACAAATATTTTCCCTCTAAAACTTAACTTAAAATATTTTCACCCTCGAATGTTATATATTTCAAGACTTAACCATTGTGTCAATTGAAGTTGTTAGTAAGAATGTTAGGTTTCATTCGACGTAACACTAAATATGGTAGTTGTTAGGTTTAGATGGAAAGAAACGAGATAAGAAAATGAGGAAAAGAGTAAAACAAAAAAAAGGGATGAAAAATAGATCAATTTTTTGGAAAGAAATTTGATAGTTCGTATAATAATAGTAATAATTGACTTGATTTTTGCAGTGATCTCAATCTTAAATCTCGTTTTTCTTTAGAAATTATATTAGTTATAATATCTTACATATCTAACTCGTTACACGTTGTGGTTAGAACTCACAAAGCAACATCTCGTAGAAGAATAACTACGTAACTAATATCACATCAAGAATGTCAAATTGAAATAAACAGTTTCTAATGTCCGAGGATCATCACAGTTCATTGATTAAGCCCACCATCACTACATCGACGATGATCTCAAATTTCTGAGGCTCTTTAACATTCTGACCGGTTACTACTACCATTCACAACTGTCAGCCACCACAAGCATCAACTCCGAACTTACGCCTCCTCATAATCCTAATTGTGAGTAACCAAAGCTAAACTCAATAATACAGAACCAATGCGAGATTTATCGGTCCGAACCGGTCGATTCGATTCGGTCTACGAAACCATAATTCAGTCCATACAACGTAATTAATGATAATAGATTCCAGTTTCAAACCATTCAATGATTCAAACCATAATTCAAGCCTTGCAAATTGTGTGCGTGGATATATGTATGTATACGTAGAGAGAGAATCTTGTCTAAGGGATTGATAGATGAAGCTATGCTATGCCTCAGGTGGTTGATGAAACCGATCGAAAGATTAGGGAGTCGCATCAATCTTGATTGCCTACGGTCCTTCAATTGGCATATTCTCACGACCTAAACTAACTCTCCCTACTCAATCTTCACCATCCTTTGCTATTAAGATTTAGCTTCACACTCATTTTCTGTCTTTGCTTCTTCATGTAAGAACAGCTCTGCAAACCCAAACTAAAGCCTTTCTATGCCTGCTTGCCCTCTTGCAAACATTGCGGGATGAAAAGTGCATCGTCGTCTTCACATTATCTGTGGAGGCACGTTTGCTTAGCATGTATACGAACAAGGTAATTAGGACAAGTATGATGAACAGAGTGATTTGTTGCATTATATATATCTGTATCTTGTTTATTCTCATAGTATGATTCAATCCGTATGATATAATTCATTGGTTTCAGCTTGTTTTTGCACTGTTACTATGATGATGAACCCTTTCATCATAATTATTTTAATTATTAATGATGGAAATATATTTATTACAATGTTCCAACGCCTATTTTTTCGGACATGAATGGAAAGTCAAGCCACAAATAAGTAATAACAGCCAAAGGTTTTCGAACTGTTGAAGTTGAACCCCTTATTATTCTTCTGCCATTAATATTTTCTTATTTTACTTCCACAAAAATACACTATTTTTACGTTCTTAACATCGTTTAAATACCACATCAGAGACACAAATCAAAATCAAACTATTGAAGAAGAAGAAAGTTCCTTTTGTCATCATAATTATCTCTTTCAAGAATAATAATTTTATTCTCTAAATAAAAAATGAGGATGCAAAGTTGGATTGAGGTTGCACCTTCACCTATGGTTTATCCCCACAAGGCCTCGAAATGGCCGGGGCTAGAGACCATAGCCGAGGAAGAATCTCCGTCGTATCATAGAATCGAATACTTTGCAAAGAAAGCTCTCTACATTTTGCCCGTCGTCCTTTCGTTTGCATCCTACATCTTGATATATCAATCATCTCTTGATTATTATTTATGAGAATATCACCGATCGCTTGTCGTCCTCCAAGAAGATGATGATCCTCGTGTGGAACAGAAATTGCCGGGAGTAAGTTTTATCAATCTAACAATGGCTTTTACGAAGATCCCGCCATTCTTAACATTTTGAAGATAAGCCCGTGAAAATGAACGAGGTTCTTCGTGTGGAGGATTTGTTCGATAGATTTGAGTTTCTTATTTCTTTATTTTGGGTAGTGTTTCTTGATATGCCTATATAAACATTTTTGTAGACGGTGATATAAAAACAAAAAAAAAGTTTTTATTTAAGTTTTTTATATTCTCATGCATGCAAATTAAAATTGCGTCACCAAAGCCATATATCGTTATAACCAGAAAATAAAGAAAAACGAAAGCAAAAACATAGAAAAGAACAAAAACAGTGAGTAATTAATAAAGTCAGTAAGAGAGATTCTCATCAAGACAACATCGTACGTTTCAAACAAAAACGACGATGAAACCAAGAAAATAAAAAAGATCATTAAATTTACTACACCACAATAACTACAAAAGGTGGCTATCACAGCCACAGCGCGCCGGCTTCTTTGAGCAGAGGGACGAGCGTGCCGTTGATGTGGCACGACATCACCGCCTCGATCCCTCCCAGGAACTTCCCGCCGACGAACACCGCCGGAACGGCCGGCTGCCTGTGCCCGAAGAG